>OY253663.1:0-450352 GCA_958009055.1 Choricystis sp. odSpoLacu1
CCTAACCCTAACCCTAACCCTAACCCTAACCCTAACCCTAACCCTAACCCTAACCCTAACCCTAACCCTAACCCTAACCCTAACCCTAACCCTAACCCTAACCCTAACCCTAACCCTAACCCTAACCCTAACCCTAACCCTAACCCTAACCCTAACCCTAACCCTAACCCTAACCCTAACCCTAACCCTAACCCTAACCCTAACCCTAACCCTAACCCTAACCCTAACCCTAACCCTAACCCTAACCCTAACCCTAACCCTAACCCTAACCCTAACCCTAACCCTAACCCTAACCCTAACCCTAACCCTAACCCTAACCCTAACCCTAACCCTAACCCTAACCCTAACCCTAACCCTTAACCCTAACCCTAACCCTACAGGCCGCCCCCCGCCATGCGCTCCATGTTGGGGACGCCGCCCGCGGTCACCATGTCTGCGACACAGTCCATCAACGCTTGGCAGCCGCCACGCAGGCGGGCTTGCTCAGCTTCGTCGTCCGAGTCTTCAACACGGTCGATCGGAACGCTGGCGACAGCGACTGCTTGTGGCAACACACGGGCCACCGCCTCATCATCATCATCGTACGGGTGCAACGCTACGTGCACGGTGTCCCGTGTCGAGGCATCCGCCTCCGCGATGACGAGCAGGCACACGCCGTCGGCGCGCAGGGGGCGGCGAAACGCGGCGCGCCCGCGCGCGGCCTCCTCAAAGTCTGTGCCCCGCTGCTCGGCGGAGCCGGGGACGACGTGAACGGAGGGACCGGCTTCACAGAAGGACACAGACCGGCGCAGGGACAGGGGGCGTGTGTTGGGGGGTGGGGTGGAGGGTGGGGACGAGGGGGAGGGGGAGGTGGTGGCAGCATCACCTCCCTTGCCACTCTTCTCCTTGTCCTTGGTGGGGCACGTCCACTCCACGGCTTCAGCAACGAAGAAGGCGGCCAGGCAGGCGGCCAGGTCGGCGCCCGGGGCGACGGCGTCGTCGGAGAAGGCGGCGGCGGGCGCGGCGCGGGGGCCGCTGCCACCAGCGATCGCCAAACCATCAAACAGCCCGCCCAGACCCGCCATGCGGTCAGGGGATGACGACCGGGAAGACGACCTTGACGGCGGCGACGACCCAGCGTCCGCCCCACGGGACGACGACCCGGGCGTCGCGGGCGGCGACGCGGCGGGCACGTCGGCGGCGGGAGCATCAGCCGGCAGCACAGCGTCCGGTGACGCGTACAGGCGGCCCACGTCGTCGTGATCCACGACGGTTAAGGTTGGGGGGGGGGGCGAGGAGGCAGGCGGACTGTGGTGGGGTGGAAGAGGGTTGTGTGAGTGAAAGATGAAAAGAAAAGCTCGCCCCCTCCCCCCCCCACACACCAACCCCCACCAACCAACTCACATCAACATCAGCTCCGCGCTCTCATCCTCGGGCCCCAACTCGCACCCTCCCGCAGGCGACCCCGCCGCCTCGGCCGCGGCAAAGGGGTCGACTGGTGGTGGCGGCGGCGGCAGCGGTGGTGCAGCAGCAGCAGCAGCAGCAGCAGGCGCTGCCGCCCCTGCCCCAACATCAATGGCCGGCGTCGCGAGGCGGGGCGCAGATGACAGGGAGGACGCGTCCGTGGTGGGTGAAGAAGTGTCGGTGGACGGCAGCGCGGCCACAGCAGCCGCCTCGGCATCAGCATCAGCGTCCGCCTTCGCTTGCTCCTTCTGCTTGGCCGCTTTGGCGGCCCGCTTGGCCTGCTTGGCAGTCAGTGCGACAGGCTTGGCAGGCTTCTTCTTGGGAGGTGGGCCGCCGGCCGACTCGGCCGCGCGGTTCTCACCCCCACCACCCGCCGTCGGCACGGGCAGGCTCAAATCCATAAACGGCTCCACACTCGTGGACGCGTCGCCACAGGCACACGCCAGGCAGGACGCCAGCTGCCCCCCAAACACGCGCTCAGCGTAGGATGCAGACGCGGAAGGTGGAGGCAGAGGAGCACTGCCCTTCTTCTTGCCGTTCTCTCCACCTTTCCCATCCTCCTCGCACCGCACGCAATCCAGCAAGCACCTCAACAGTTCGTGCGCATCCTGCTGCGCCCGCCCCCGGAACTGGGGGGCGGCCTTGGTGACGGCGGCCAGCAGGGCGGCGGGAGTGTGCGTGCGCGCGCCGCACTTGTCGTGGGCGGCGCCGCCCGGTGCGCGCCCGCTCAGGGCGCCCACCGTGGTGGCCAGGGCGCGCCCCAGGGGGCCGCCCGACGTGGAGGCGGGGGGTGCGCCGTAGTGGTCGCGCATGAGCGGGGCGGCGGAGAGGACCTGTTGTGTGGGGTGGGGGTGTGAGAAAATGCCATGTCGTCTCTTGCTCCTTCTCACTGTCGCACCAGGTGGCGCGCGCGGGGTGGCGGGGGGCGGGCGCAGAGGTGGCGGCAGACGCATCGGGCTCCCCGCGCGTCTCCCCCCCCCCCTAGCCGTCACCCTAGCCCGCACACACCGCGCACACCGCACGACACACGCACGCGCTCGCTGGCCTCGCAGCGACCACCAAGCGGCAGCAGGCGGAACGCGGTCAACGGTCCCACCAGGCGCCCGCTTTGCTTGAGCCGTCGCTTTCCACATTCCCCTTGCTCTCCTCCCCACCACCCTACCTGCAGCACGCTGTTGAAAAAGCACGTGTTGCCCAGGTTGGTCAACCCCACCACGCCCCCGCTGGACGGGCCGCCGTCGTCACCGCCGGCGGTGGCGGCCGGGGGCGGGGGCGGCGCGCCTTTGCCTTTGCCTTTGGCGCCCTTCTTCTTGACGCCGCCACCGCCACCTCCCTTTTTGCCACCTTTGGCCATGGGGGTGGGTGAGGGGGTGGAGGGAGCGGAAGGAATGCGCGAGAGTTTTTGTTGTTGTCTCTTCTTCAGTGTGTGACGTCTTGTTTCTCTCTCGTCGCCCCCCCCCCCACACACACACACACCGCTCTCTCGTCGTCCGTGCGAGCAAGGATGAAACGCCTTCTACAAACAACAAGGGCAACACAGACCCCAAAACACACACACACACACACTGCCCACCACACAACTCTCTCACCCGACGCCGCTCGCCGCCTGTGCATCCCCTGCGCGCGCGGCTTTCAGGTTTTCGTCCACGCGCGTCCAGTTCATGTTGTTTTGCACCAGCAGGTTGACGTAGTCCGCCCGCTTGGGGCCAAAGGCGCGGTAGTAGCTGTGTGTGTGTGGAGGAGGAGGAGGATGGGCTGGGGACGAGAACAAAAAGACACGACGCCACCACCGCCCCTTTCACCCACTCTCACACCTATGCTCCCACACATCAATGCCCGCAATCGGGATGCCCTCACCTTTCGTCAACGGGTTCTCCTGGTTGGCGCTCGTCGTGAAGATTACGGATTTGTTGGACGGCACAAACGTCAACCACGCCCACCCCGACCCAAACACCCCACCCACACCTCAAAACCCGCACCCACCTCATGCCCCGCCGCGTCGACCCCGACCGCGGGCGACCCTCCCGGGAGGCCGCTGCCGCCGCTGCTGCTGCCGCCGCCGCCGCCACGGCCACCGCTGCCGCCTTCTCTCTGCACAAAGAAGAGGCGGCGGCGGCAGCCCTTGGCGGCGGCGGCAGCCCTGCGGCGGCGTGACGCGGCCCGCGCAGCGGCCGACGCCTTGGATGCCGAGTTCGCGAGCGCGGAGCGGCGGCTGGCGGCTGCCCGCCGCGCCGCGACGTGGGCGGCTGCCCGCGCGGGCACCGCCTTCACCCCTCCGCACACCTCACCGATCTGCCCCATGATGCTGTGCTCGAGATTGCGTCCATACTGGACCACCGCAGCCGGCTTTCGATGGCTTCGACGTGTGCGGAGTGGCGGACGTTGCTGACCGCGCCCCCCCTTCGCCTCGCGTGGTCGTCGCTCGCCCTCGACCGCGCCCAACTTGGATGCGGTCTTCGGCCCCAAAAGTCACCGCTGGCGCCTCATGCCAGCTGCTGAAGCGCTGGTCGCGCAATGCGGGCGATGTTGGCCGCCTGCACCCGGCGCGGTTGGACAAACTGAAAGACTATGATTGGCTGGCTCGCAACTTGCCCGAGTGAGAGAAAATGAAAACGAACGAATGCGAGTGTGGAGCGCGACTCAATTCCGTGCGCCTCTCCCTCTCAAAGCCGCGCTCCCACAGACCCTGCGCGTCCCCTCTGCCTGCGTGGGTACACTCCGTCTCGACCTGCAGCGTGCGGGCCCGCCAGCTCCTACCCCACTCCTCCTCCGTGCGCGCGCGCGCGCTTTCATTCCCATGCCCCCTACCCCCGCCACCTCCACCCCCGCCGCCCCGCCCTCCGACCCGGCCTGGCGCTTCAACGCGCCGCGCTGGGTGGACTTGAGGGCGGCGACCGCGGGCGGCGACGTGGACGACGAGTGGCTGCTGTCGGACGCGGCGGAGCAGTGTGAGTAGGAGGGGAGAGAGGGGGGAGGGAGCGCGCACGAGCTTTGCGAAGTGCTCAGTGTGAGCTCTCACGGGAGGTTGGATGCGAAATTATGGAGCAGGCACGGGGGAAAGCGCGCGTTTTTTTTCATTCGACGGTTACGAAACCAAAAAACCATCCCTCCCTCCCCCTACCTCCAGCCCTGTCCACCCCGGCCGGCGTGCCGTTGCGGGCAGTCGATTTCGGGTCATCCTTTCCCTCATCCCTGCTGCGCCTGGCGGCGTCTCTGCGTCGCCGCGTTAGCGTGGCCGCGGCGGCTGCCCTCGGCGGCAGCGCGGTGCATCCTGTGCCTGCGTCTCGCTTACCGCCCGCCCCCGTGCCCTTGCGCCGCCTGTCGCGGGCGAGTGGGGACGGCGGGGCAGCAGCTCCTCCTGCGCGCTCGCCACCGGCCCCCACCCAAGCCGTTGCCGCTGGCCAGCCCTTCACCCACAAACGGTCTGCCGCGGCACGCACGCCGGCAGCAGAGCCGCGTGCCAAACGCAGACGCTTGGCGGGGGCTGTGGCTATGGCTGCAGCGGCGCTGCCTGCACACTCATCACCGCCACCTCTCTCCCTGGCCGCCCGTGTCGCGGCGGCGGGGGCCCTGTTTGCGGACGCTATCAAGGGTATGCATGTGAGTCCGGCTGGGGTGGTGATACCTGAGCAGATGGAGGCAGAGGCAGGAGCGCCTGCTGCCGCGCCACCGCCACCACCACCACCACCACGCCTCCAACCCCCAACAACTCACCCCACCTTGGCCACGTCTGCCCGAGCCGACGTGCGCACCGCGGCGGGCGTGGCTCTTAGCGGCGTCGGCGCACGCCACCGCGAGCCGGGCGGTGCGGTCGCGGCGGCCGCCGCCGCGCTGCGCAGGGGGCGGGTGACCAAGCCGCGTCGTCGCGTGACGGCTCCCACGCGCACTCAGCCGGTGCGGGCGGCGAGGTTGAGGGAGTGGAGGTGATGGAGAGAGAGGGGGCGGGTGTGTGGGGGGGGCATGCTGTGTGTTCGAAGCCCACTCGCGCGGCGCGCGGGTGGGCTTCTCTCTGTTGTCTGTCCCTGTATCATTTTTTTCAAACGTGTTGCGTGTAGAAGAACCAAGGCGCGTTTACCCCCCGCCTCTGACTGCCCAGGCAACAGACAGCAAACACACACTGGCGCGCGTTGCTGCCGCCCCCGCCGCGTTCCCCCTCCCAAAACTCATGCCTCCTTCAGCCTCACCCACGCAGCGACTGACAGGCGCTGCATGGATGGCGCACTGTGCCTGTCGCACGCACCGCGTGTGCCCTGGTGTGTCGTCCCCGCTCTTCCTTTTGCCACTCGCTGTTCTTTGCAAGAGGCCTCGAAAAAACGACGTCGTTTTGCTTTGTCTCACTTTTCAACTCAGTTTTCACCCCCACCAGCCACCTGCCGTCTCATCACTCGCAATGGCTCGCCTCGCTTTCGCCCTGCTCGCCCTGTTCGCCGTGTCGGCGTACGCCGCCCCTGACGTGAGTTTTGGAGGAAGAGAGGGCGTCGGCGTGTCGGCCAACGCTCGCGCGCGCGTTTTTGGCGCGCGCGATGTGAGTTTGGGTTGAAAAGCGTCGCTCGCCACGCCGCGCCCCGCCACCCCGCCCCCCCGTTCCCGCGTCCGTTGGCGAGTTCGGCTCGTCAGCTTGGGTCACGAGGTGGTGGCGCGGATGCGCAGGCGTGGATTCGGACGGGCGCACCCCATTGCCGCGGCGGCGCGCGCGCGCCTCCCCGGCGCGCCGCGCGGCGCGCGATAACGGCAGCCCCTCCTCCCCGTTGCGCGGCGTGCGCCGCCCCTTTCCCCCCCTGAAGCCAGCCGAACGCACGCTGCGCGCCCGTTGTGCGGGGGAGCGGGGAGTCGGGCAGCTGGCGCGGTTTGCAAACTGGCGCCCAAAGCGCGAGCGAGCGACCGTTTTGAAACTTGCATGCCGCCGCGCGCGCGCTGCAGCTGCCAAACCGCCCCTGCTGCGGCTCTGCCCGCCCAACCTGCAACCCCTCACGCATGCACACACAATTGGCATGCCCTTCGCGCCAGCTGCCACCCGGCTGGCTGCCGGCGTGCCCGCCCACCCTGAACCACACGCACCATCCAACCCCCCCCCCACTCCCCTCATCAGATGGAGGCTGCTGACTCCGAGGGTCTGGTTTCGGCCATGCTGCGGGCCAAATGGAACAAAACGAAGTACGACACGATGGATGCCGTTGTCGACGCGCAGGTGTGTGTGTGTGTGTGTGGAGAAAAAAGGGGTTGAATTTTATTTTATTGGACTTCCTTTTTCAGCCACGCCTCTGAGAGGCGTGGTTGGAGGAGAGAGAGGCTCGGCGTTGAAGGAGAGAGAGAGAGCCGTAGGTGGAGGAGAGAGAGGCTCGGCGTTGGAGGAGAGGCAGGCGTGGGTGGAGGAGAGAGAGCAACGCGCCCACGCACAAAAACCTCACACCCTCCCTCTCCCCACACCCCCTGCCTCACACCAGGATCTGGACTCCGCATCCGAGGAGTTCATGATCGCCGCTCTACTGAAAAAGCTGGCCACCTACAAAGCCAACAAGACCGCCAAATTCTCGGCTGCCGAGTCCGCCAACGACGAGTTCATGGTCAAGGCCCTCCTCGCCCAGCTGGTCGCCCTCAAGCGCAACAAGACCGCCGTCAAGTTCGCCGACCTGGAGGCCATGGACGAGACCGCGGCCGACGAGGTGCTGCTGTCCAAGCTGTTCTCCGCGCTGTCCGCGTGGAAAGCGAAGAAGGCCAACCTGACCGGCACCTGGAAGAAGTTCTCGGCCGCTGACGCCGTCACCGCCGACGCTGCTGACGACGAGGTCATCCTCACCAAGCTGTGGGCCTTGCTGGCGGCCAAGAAAAACAAAACCAAGTTCTCCGCTGATGCCTCGTTCGACGGTGTGTCGACCGAGGCCGACCCCGAGTTCTTGCTGTCCGCGGTCTGGTCCAAACTGGCCGCCTGGAAGAACAAAACCAAGTTCTCCGCCCCCGAGGCCGCTGACGACGAGACCCTGCTGGCCCTGCTGTACGCCAAGCTGGCCGCCAAGAAGAACGGCACCGCCTGGAAGAAGTTCTCGGCCGAGGACGAGTCGTCCGTCGACGACGTCGAGACCAACGAGTACTTCCTGCACCGCCTCAACAAGACGGCCCTGGCCTCCACCATCGCCACCAAGTTCAACGCCACGGCCAAGGCTGCCCTGTGGAACAAGGTCGGATGGAGAGACAGTGGATGAGGGTGGTTGCAGAGACAACGCGCACCCACCCACCAAAAAAACTCACGCACTCCCATTCCCCCCCACACCCTCTCAACAGACCGCTGTCGCGGGCACCTGGACCGCCAAGAACAAGACCACCTGGGGCTGAACCCCTTGCCGGCGCATATGTGCAGGTCCGTGAAAGCGACCTGTCGTTCCTATTTGCATAGGGAGGAGGGGAGCTCCCTCGCCGCGGCTGCACGCGCGGGGGCGTGGTCGTGGTCGTGCACTTTTCGCTCGTGACTGGCGCGCGCACACTTCCGCGACACACAATCAGGGGCACTTGTTTCAGGAGTCTGTTTCATCCACCACACACAAACCCACCGAAAAGAGAGACCACGCGGAGAGGGGAGGTGGTGGTTTTGGGGGGGGGCGCTCTCGCGCGCCCTCCTTTCCTCACCCCCCGACCCCGTTTTCTTCTTCATTTGACCACGAACGAACACATTTCATCCCGGGCCAACAAACGTGACCAAACAGAGGGTACCCGGAGGCGTTTTTTTGTGGGTGGAGGAGGGGGGTGCACTCTCGTGCGTCCCCTCCTCCCCTCCCTTCCCCTGTCCACGGCCACCTCCGTCCTCAGGGCGAGGTCCCCAACCCGAAAAAAAGACAGGACGCACTGTGAAGAGAGTGGAGGTTTGGTGGAGAGGGGGAGGCAAGGCGCGTCAATCAAGGACCCACACTCTGGGGCCTCTTTCTCCCCCCCCCCCCCCCTTGTTTTTCCACCGCGTGCGCTCTCTGCCGCCACCGAATCCTGGCTGGTTTTTCATTTCACCTGCTGTAAAGAAAACATCACACCCAGGCAGGGGCGGCTGCGCTTTTGCGTGGGCCTTTCACCCCCACCACCTCTCTGACCCTTTTGGTGCCGCCTCCCCGCTGTTTGTCGGGGTTGGCGCGTCAGGGTGTGGGGGGATGGGAGGACCGCGGCCGCGTTCCCACTCCTGTGTCCACAAAAAAAGTGGGAGGCTTCGGGGGTTGGCCACTCTTGCTTTGGGGTTTCTCTCCACAAAACAGGCTGCTTTCTCCTCCCTCCTCGTACTCGCGTGCGTGTGTTCTGCTTGTGTGTGGACGTCTCCTACACACACACATACCGCCCCATTCCTCTCTCGTAAATGCACGCGCCGCCCCCCACCCGCATGCGCGCCGCCTTCCACACCGCGGCCCGCGCGGCGCGGCGCGCGGGCGCTGCCCGCGTTGCGCCCTCCCACACCGCCGCATTGAGCTTCAAAACGTCAGCTGTGGCGTCGGAGGAGGCTGCGGTCGCCGCGGTCAGGACTCCAACACCCACCCCCCGTCCTCCTTCCTTCCGCGCCCACATCGACTTTCGAGCTTTGAAAGCCGGCCTGCCCACCGCTCGGGCCAACGTGGCCGCCCGCAACTCGTCTGCGAATCCTGATGCGGTTGTTGGTTTGTACGACGCGTGGCGTGCTGCCGCAGACGCTGCCGACGCGGCGCGCGCTGAACGCAACTCTGTCGCCGCGGCCATGAAAGCCAAGCTGGCCCCCGACGAGCGCGCCAGGCTGGTGGCGCAGGGCAAGCAGATGAAGGAGAGGGTGGCGGTGCTGGAAGCGGCGGCGGCGGCCGCTGATGACGCTCTGCAAGCCGAAGCGCAGCGCCTGCCCAACGCGGCGCACCCAGACGCTCCCGTGGGTGGCGAAGAAGCAGCCGTCGTGGTCCGCGAGGTGGGAAAGCAACCCGAGTTTTCTTTTGACCCGATTGACCACGTGGCTTTGGGCGCTTCCCTCGACGTTTTGGACTTCGACGCGGGCGCCGTCGCGTCGGGCTCAAAATTCGTCTACCTGAAACGCGCGGCCGCCCAACTCGAGTTGGCGCTGTGCACGTGGGCCCTGGGCCGCGCCACAGCCGCCGGCTTCATCCCCATGACGACGCCCGACCTGGTGAAAGAGAGCGTCCTGGAAAAGTGCGGCTTCCAACCGCGCGGCGACGAGACCCAAATCTATTCGGTGGCCGACTCTGGCCTCTGCCTCACCGGCACCGCCGAAGTCCCCCTGGGCGCGGTCCACATGGACACCATCCTGGATGAAGGCGCGCTGCCCATCAAGATGGCGGCGTTTGGCCACTGTTTCCGCACAGAGGCGGGTGCGTCGGGGTCTGCGTCGCGCGGTCTGTACCGTGTCCACCAATTCTCCAAAGTCGAATTGTTTGTGGTGGCGACACCCGCCCAGTCGGAAGCGCTGCTGGCCGACCTGGTGGCGTTTGAGGAGGCGTTGTTCACTGATTTGGGGCTGCACTTTCGCACGCTGGACATGCCAACCGGCGACCTCGGCGCCCCGGCCCACCGCAAGTTCGACATCGAGGCCTGGATGCCGGGTCTGGCCCGCTACGGCGAAGTCTCGTCCGCCAGCAACTGCACCGACTACCAAGCGCGGCGGCTCAACATCCGGTTTAGGCCAGGTGGTGCGGGCGGCAGCGGCGCGACCACATTCGCACACACGCTCAACGCGACCGCGACCGCGGTGCCACGCTTGGTGGTGGCCATCCTGGAAAACTTCCAGGATGAGAGGGGGTGGGTGACGGTGCCTGAAGTGTTGAGGCCGTTTATGGGGGGGGTGGACGTGATCAAGCCGCCCAAATGATGGTGAAAAGGGGAAGCGAGGGGCGTGTGTGATGTGTGTAGAGAAAATTGCGCGAAAAGCAGCGTCTGTCCCAATGTGTGCGTGTCGGGAAGGAAACAAAGGGGTGGTGTCTCTGTTTTTGCAAGGCAGAGGTGGAGGGAGGGAGGGTATTGGCACACACGCGTGCGCGCGCAAAAAGGATTAAAATGAAAAGAAAGGCACAGTCGGGGGCGCCTTTGCGCACGCACGGAAGCAAAACGTTTAGGAAAAAGGGGGGAGGCACACAGGGCAAAAGTGCGAGGCACCGCACTGGAAAGTGGCTGAAAGAAAAACGACCTCTCATCCTTTCTGTTCACTCATCCGCCACGCCCCCTTGCCGCACCCGCCGCCCACGCCCGCCCTCCAACGCGGCCCGCGCCACCGCCCGCAGTGCGGTGGCCAGCGGCGTGGGCGCGGCGGCGGCGCGGACAGCCGCCACCTTCGTGGACCACGGCACGCTGACGCCCGCCAGGCCGCCCGGCCCCGCGGTGCACCGCCCCGCCTCCGTGTCGCACACCGGCAGGTCGGACGGGCAGCAGTGCTCCTTGTCGTCGCAGCAGGTGGCGTCGGGCAGGGGGCAGCAGGCCCACGTGAAGCAGACGCCGAAGAAATCACGCGCGCAGCAACACGTCGCGCCCGCGGGGCAGGTCGTCGCATCGTCGCACGCGGGGCCGGGGGGGGCGGGGGGAGGGGAGGGGCCAGGGGGGGTGGGGCCAGGAGGGGACGGCCCCGGCTGCGGCGGCGTCGGCCCCGGCGGCGACGGCGACGGCGGTGACGGCCCCGGCGGCGGGTTGGGCGAGTGTTTAATCGGATACGACGCCTGCATCGCGATGCCGCACTGGCCGGAGGACGAGTTGTCCAGGTTGCGGGCCAGCTTGATGTAGCCACGGTCGCCCCACTGTGGAAGGAAAAAGGGGGTGAGTGTCAAGTGTTTTGTTTGTTTGTTTCCCTCATACCTTCCACCACCACCACCACACATCCCACCACCAACTCACCGCTGGCCCCCACGAGTTCTTCACAATCCAGTAATCTTGCCCCGCCTCCGAGCCGTAGCCCACCGCCAGCACGCCGTGGTCCAGGGCTTCCCCGCACGCCGCGTCAAACACGCCCCCGACGTAGAGTTGGAACGGCCGCTGGTCGGCTTCAATGGCCACAGACACAGGCTGCCTGGACACAGCAGCCGCCAGCGCGGCTTCATCCCCCGGTGGCACGTCTTCGTGGCCGTCAATGGACACCACGTGCCTAGCCTCCTTGTCGATCTTGCACTTGTGTTCCTCCGCCTTGTACGCGTAGTCAGCCTCCGTGTCGATGCCGCCGTTGGCCAGGATGAAGTCAAACGCAAAGTCCATCAGTCCCCCGGAGCAGCCGTGGTCGTGGGCGGTGTCGCAGTCGACGAGTTCTTGTTCGGACAAGGAGACAAGTTTGCCCGTCACAATGGCGTTGATTCCCTCCACCGCGCCCGTGGTGGAAAACGCCCAGCACGAGCCACACTGCGCCTGGTTTTTGACGGGGGTGACGGCGGCATGGGCGCGCCAGTCGATGGACTCGGGCAGGGGGCCGGAGGGAAGGGCGCCGCCGTAGATGCGTTTCGTTTTCGCAGGCAGCTTGGCCAGGCCCAGCCGGGTGGCGCGGTACTCGTCGTGCGTCAGGTCGGCCATCGAGTTCATGCCGAGCTAGGATGGGAGGGGAGGGAGGGGTGGCGGTGGTGAGGAGGGGAAGGCTTGATTTTTTCCTTTCTGCCTTTTCTCTCACCTCCCACCCCAACACACACTCACCCAGTGCGTCGTCGACTGCGCGTTGTAGGTGTGCACATAGTCCAGGTTGTCCAGCCACGCGGCAAAGCGGCGCTCGGCGTACTGTGGTGGGAGGGAAAGGTGTGTGTCGTCGGCGGAGCGGGTGGCGCGAGGGGAAGAGCTCATCTCCGCCCCCCCCTCCCTCCACCCCTCCCCTTCCTCTCCCTGCCCACGCCCGCGTCCACACACGGCACACCAGTCATCGCAGCTCAGACTGCACCACAGCGCGCGGCACGCGTGGCACGCGCGCCGCGCCTGCGCGCGTGCGCCCCGCTGGCGCGTGTGGCAGCAATGCGCCGGGGCGCCAGCCCCGGCGCCCTCTTGCCTCCAACCCCCACTCTCTCTCACCTCGAGGTCGTTGTAGACTTTGCCGAACGCGGCGGCCCACGCGTCAAACGCGGCACGCGGGTCGGCCTGGGGAGAGGGAGGGAACGGGGGACAACGTGGGTGGGAAACAAGGCATTGGGATGGGTGGGGGCAAGCGTCGGTGCGTCTCCGACCCTGCACAATCGCTGCCCCCACCCCCACCGCACGCTTTCGACACACGAGGAGCAGGCGTGTACGCGGGTAACCAGGTTCCCCGCGTCCTCCCTCCACTCTCACCTTGGCCACCAACACGGCAGCGCGGTGCGCGTCGCGCGGCGCGCCGCGCGCGAGCGCGGTCCAGTCGACCGGCGGTTGCGACGCGGCCGACGCGGTGGCCGCGGCCAGCAGCAGCAGCAGGGCAGGGATGGGGGACCGCATCCGGAACGAAAAGAGAGGGCTCGGACAAAAACAGAAAAGAGAGAGTGAAAGGCAAAAACCAAAACGTGAAAAACCAAATCGACACACTCTCGCTTTCTCTGCGTCCCCCAGCGCGCGGCGAGGTGTGTGGGCACACACATACTCTTGCTCTTTCTCTGTTCCTGGTCACGCCCCCTCCCACGCGGCGCGGGCTCCCACATTGTCGCCCAGCCGCGCGGGCGCCCGCGCTTCGATTTGCATGGGTGCGTGTTTGTGTTGTTTTCCCTCCCCAAAACGCGCCACGCGCGGAGGGCGGGGTGTGTGCATGTGCTTGTGTGTGCGTAGGAGCGGCAGCAACCCAAAACAACGCGGTCACTCTCACCCACCCCACACCCCCAGCCGACCCACCCGCCTCCTGGCGCTGCCGCTGTGGCTTCACCTCGGCGTCCGCCATCACGTTCAGGCGCCACCTGAGCCGTCTGCAAGCCGCTGAGCCTGGATCTCACGCGGTGACCGCTGCCCCGCCCCCGCGCTCGCCCCAACAGCGCGCGCCGCCGCCGCCGCTGCCGCCCCCGCTGCGGGAGCGGTTGCTGCAGCAGCTGGCGCTGGAGCCGCCCACATCGCACGCGCTGGATGCGGAGGAAGGTGGGCGCGGTGGCGTCGTCAAGCGGGAGGCCATGGCGGCGGCGGGACGGCCGCGGGCGCTGTCTACCGCCGTTGTCACCCCTGACGACATTGAACACCTGCTCGCCTGGACCCACCCGTCCGCCTCCGCCAAAGCGTTGGCGGGCTGCCTGTACGGCCTGGTGTGCGTGCGTGCCGCCCTGTACGGGTCCCACTTTGTGCAGCCTGTGACGTTGGTGGCCGCGGTGGCGGGCGGCGCGCTGGCCGCCGCGGCTGCAGCACCCTACGCCGCGGCCGCACGGGACGCGGCACTGAACGCGCTGCACGCGAGAGGGCTGGCCATTGGTGGTGCCAGCCGGCGGCGTGGGCGCCAACAACGCACCACCACCCCTCGCGCACTCTCGGACGAAACCGTCGAGCGCCGCGTCACAGCCGCCCTCTCCGCCCTGCACGCCGCCACCACCCCCACCCTGGCCGCCATCGCCGTCGTCGCCACCCGCCGCATCACAGGAGCCAGGGGCGGCGTGGCCGGCCAGTTCTGGCTGGCGGTCGCCCTGTATTGTCTGGCCGCTGCCGCCGAAGCGCGGCTCGTGTCCAACGCGGCTCTCGCGGGCGTCGCCCTGGTCGCGTCCTTCGCTGTCGCTCCCGCCACCGCCGCTTTAGCTGGAGGCGCAGACGCGGTCGCCCTGGAAGCGGTGGCCGCGGTGCGCGCCCTGGTGGCGGCGGACGCGCGGTCGGCGGCGTTGGCCGCCGGCACCGCAGGCGCGACGCTCGCTTGCGTGCGCGTGGCGTGGCTGCCGCGCGCCGCGCTGGCAGCGGTGGTGGCGGGCGGCGTGCTGGCGCGCGGGCGGGCGTGATGCTTTGTTTTTTCCAGTAGAAGAGGGTGGGTGGGTGTCGTGCGTACGTTTTTTTGTTTCACACGGGCGTTTTTTTCACGAGGCGACACGCCAATGAAAAAAAGAATGATGTTTGTTCGAATCAACTGGGTTCCCCCCCCCCCAAAGGACGAACCTCTCTCTCTCTCTCTCTCTGAATAAAGGAACAACTTTACTCACTCAGGCAGCCTGACCGCGTCATCATCCGCAGACTCAAACACGGCGGCGTCCAGTTTGAGGGGGCGGTCACCATCTTCGTCGCTCTTGGCGCCCGCGCGGCCGCCACCCGCCACCACGCGCGCCATCACCATGGGCGCCGCCCCCTCCTCAAACGGCGCGACGACGGGCGTGCCGGCTGACGCGTCAGCGGCGGTCGCGGTCGCGGCCTCGCCGTCAGCGGCGGTCTGCCGCGCCCGTCGAGTCGGCCTCCGCGTCGGCGTCGGCCGCCACTGACGCGGGTGCTGCCTCCACGTCCGCGAGCGCCGCGTCCACATCCGCGGGCGCAGCCTCCTGCGGGACGGCGGGAGCCGCCGCCTCAGCCTCGGCAGCGGCCGCCTGCGCCACTGTCTCGTCGGCCGACGCGAGTGCGTCCTCGATCACCGCCTCTTCCTCCGCCTGCATCAGAGCATCTTCAATAGCCGCATCCTGCGCCACCTCATCGGCCGCGATGTCGCTCACCTCGGCCAGCGTCTGGGCGCCGTCAGCAGCCGCCTGCGCTTGGTCGGCCGTTTCCAGCGCTTCCTCGATGGCCGCCTCGTTTTCAGCCTGCACAAGAGCTTCCTGGATGGCCGCGTCTTGTGCGGCCTGCGTCTGGGCGGCGTCGGCGGCCGCCTCGTCGCTGGCGTCGGCCAATTTGACCACCTCCTCCGCTGCAGCGAGCGTCTGCGCGCCGTCGGCCGCAGCCTGCGTCTCATCAGCCGCCTGCAACGCCACCTCGATGGCCGCCTCTTCATCAGCCTGCATCAAAGCGTCTTCAATGGCCGCGTCCTGGGCGGTCGCCTCATCGCTTTCATCAACCATAGCAGCCACCTCTGCAGCCGCGGCCAACGTCTGCGCACCATCAGTAGCTGCTTGTCTTTGGCCAGCGGTTTCAAACGCCTCCTCAATCGCCGCCTCTTCCTCGGCGTCGGCGAGCGCTTGTTCGACCGTTTTGTCATCCGCGGCTTCCGCCTCCATGGCGGCCACCACGACGGCGGCAGCCGCATCGTTGGTGACGGTTTCAGTGACGGCAGCAGCGCGCGCGTCGTTGATGTACATCTCGGCCTGGACGCTGTCTTGCACCGCGTCCAAAACCGCGGCCGCCGCAGCGGACGCGTCGACGTCCGCTGCAACAACCGCCTCCACCGCGTCGACGACGGCGTCGGCGCCGCCGTCGGCCGCAGCCATAGCAAACAAGGCGGCGGAGCCGTCGTCGGCAGGCGCGGCGGGGGGCGTGGCAGGGGCCGGCACCGCCAGCGCAGCAGCAGCAGCGTCGGCTGCAGCCACCGCCACTGCCTCACTCTCCACACCGTCCGCCGCCAGCAGCATGGCCGCCATCTGGACAGCTTGTTGAGAGCGCACAGCGGCCTCCACGTCGTCCCCCGCGGCCACGGCTTCCAGGGCGGCGGCTTCCGCGGCAGTGTGCAGCGCGGCCGCTGCGGCCGGGGGGCCGCGCTCCTTGGCGAGGGCCAGCGCCACGTCAGCCACCGCGTCCGCCAGGGCGGGGTCGGTGGCGGCGGCATCAGCCAGAGCCAGAGAGGTGGTGGTGTCGGCGGTGGTCATGACGAGAGGGGGGGAGGGGGAGGGGGAGGGGGAGGCGACGCGGGCCGGCGCCGGCGCGGCAACAGCAGCGGCGGCGGCAGCCGCCTTCTCCTGCTCCGCCGCCTCCTTATTGCCGTACACAGCCCGCCTGCTCACCGCAGGCTTGTGAGGCGTGGCGGCCGCCCCCACCCCGCCAAACGAGGCGGACGTGGTTGTCGGGGGCGCGGCGTCACCCCCCCTGCGCCCCAGCGGCCGCTCCACGGGGCGCGTCACTGCAGCCGCCGCCGCGGTGCGCCGTTCAGACGCCAGGCGGTCGGCCACCGCCCGGATGAGGGGGCGGAAGGCGTCCCGCATCTGGTGCTTCTTGACGGTGCGCGCGGGGTGGGCGAGTGCGCCAAACTCTTCGGCCACCTCAAAGTAGGCCCAGCCCAGGCCGCCCGCGTAGCTGCAGTGAAAAGAAACGGGAAGGTGGGAGAAGGAGGAAGGGAAGCGTGTGTGAGTGTGTGTGGTGTGTGGTGTGCGGTCTCTCCCTCCCACGCCCACCACGACACAAACCCTCCTCTCCACCCCGCACAGCCTCCACAGCCTCCTCCTCACCACTCACCCATCCTCAAACAACCGGTGCCACGCGTCCGCCGTCAGCGAACCCTCGCCCGCGCCACCCAACGCGTTCCAAAACTCGCCGATCAGCAGCGGTTTGTCCAGCTGCCAGTAGCTCTTGGCCTGTGCAAACGGCATGATGTGGGTGTTGTACTCGTCGGCGGCGTCGGACCACACGGGGTAGGTGTGCGCCTGGTAGAAGTCGAGGGTGCCGTCGGCGTCACCGCCCGCGGACACGAGCGCGTCGTCCGAGTACAGGTTGCAGGCGGGGTGGCGCCAGGGCTCCACTTTGAGGTTGGGGCGGTTGGACACGTAGTTCATGGAGTGGGCGGCAGCGGTGACGAGGGAGCCTGGGGGTGGGGGTCGGGGGAGGGTGTGAAGGAGGACGCGGACGCACGACCTCCTTCCCTTTCTCCCTCTCACACCCTCTCCTCTCTCCTTCTCACCTGGCGCCGCCCTGTGGATAGCGCCGGCAATGCGGTTGTGGAAACGGGCCAGTTTGTCGGCCGTGGTGCCCACCGTGGTCAGGTTGTGGTTGCGAACTTGGTCCACCAAAAACGGCCAGTCCGAGTTGAACTGGGCGAACACGTCGCGGTAGAGCGGCTCGTTGAGGCCCGCGGTTTTGCCGCCCTCGGTTTTGAGAAAGTGGGGGCCGTTGTACCGTGCTTTTGAGGCGTCACCCTCGACGGGGCCAATGTAACCACCCGTTGATGGATCCATCAAAAAGGAAATGTTCTGATAATCGACCGCCCGTTTGGGCTGCGCGTCATAAACCGGAGGGTTTTCGTACACATACTCGCCGTCCGCAAGGTCGTACATGTAGTTTTTGTAGAACTCAAGGTCGGTGGCCGCGCCCTCGGGCTCGTTCATGGTTTCCCACGCCCAGACCGCGTCGAGGACGGACGCTCCCGGTCGCGCGCCTTTCAGCGTGCTGCCTCCCAGGTCTTGCAGAATAGGGATCAGCGCTTTCTGGATGTAGGCGTCCAGGGCGGTCTCGTCCTCAATGATGCGCAGGGCGCGATCGCGGTTGGCTTGTGAGTTGGTGGCGCGGACGGCCAGAATATCGTGAGACCATAAAGACAGCACGACTGCCAGGCCGCGATCATACGCCGCCTGCAAAAACCATTTGAGGTCGTTGACGGTGTCTAGGGAGACGCCGGAGACCAGGCCGCTAGGCCCAAACTCGGGGTTGGTGGAGCCGTCGATGTGGAGCCAGAAGTGGACCGCGTTGGCGCCGGCGTCGGCCATGTCGTCCAGGGCGTCGTGCAGCATGGCGCGCAACTGGTCGGCCGTGTGGTTGAGCGGGGCGCGGGCGAAAGGCAGGAAGCGCACGTTGCCCATGTTGTAACCGAGCAGGAAACGGGGGTCCGGGGCGGCGGGGCCGCGAGGGGCGGTCAGCTTGGTGGCGTCATCGAGACGCTGCGCGGTGGCCAGGGAGGCGGCCAGCGCCAGCGCCAGCAGGATAGCGGAGGGGCGCTGAGGGTGGGAAGGAGAAAACGTCGACGTTTGCGCGCGCGCGTTTTTTGGGGGGACATGGGGGGCTCTGACCGCCCTGCTGCGCCCGTCGCTCACGCCTATCAAGCCGCGCCACCACCCTCGTCATCCGCTCGTGCTTCTGCTCGTCCGAACGAGGCAGGCAGCAGGCAGGGAGCCGCGTGGAAAGCGGGGGACGGCCGGGCAAACGCGCGGCGCGCGCGCGTGATGTTTTTTTCATTTGGCGATTGCTGCGCCCCCACCACCCACACCCGCCACAACGGGACCACCAGGCGGTACCCGTACGCCACCCACATCCACTCGGGCGGCAGGTACGTGTTTACCGGGGCTTGCACGCCGCCAACCACCGCTCTCTCGCTCCTGAGCTCTGACCACGCGGCCCTTCCGCCTCACCTTCATGCTTCCGACGCGCGCTGTGTGCCCCCTGCGTCGAGGCAACGAGACGCTTCTTTACCAGCGTGAGGTGTGGGTGAGAGGGCGGCGAGAGGGGCGCGCGCTTTCTTTTACCAGAGGCAAGAGCTAAGTTGGGAAGACTCTGCCCCGTTTTCGCTCGCATGCTCTCACCCCTCTCACACTGAAAAAAAACGCGTCGCGTGGTTTTGTTCCACAACCATGGCGTCACCGTCTCCGCCCCCCAGCCTGAGGTCTCGCCTAACCACCACCGCCGCCACGGCGCTGGCCGGCGCGCGCGCGCGGTGCACGCTGGCTGAAGTGTCGGGCGCGGCGGGCGACATCGGCACGTTCCTGCCGCTGACGCTGGGCCTGGTGGCGGGCGTGGGGCTGGACTTTGGGACGACGCTGCTGTTTACAGGCGAGTGAGAGGGAGGGAGGGAGAGAGAGGTGATGGGTCGGCCGGCGAACAAAAAACTAGGGCTCGACGCGGAGAAAAAAAACACCGACCCTCTCCCTCCAGGCCTCTACAACATTGTGCTCGGCCTCTGGCTCGACATCCCAGTCCCCGTGCAACCCATGAAGACGATTGCCGCCATAGGGGCGACAGGGGCTGTGTCACTCTCCGCCGTGTTGGCCGCGGGCCTCTTCGTCGGCGCGTGCGTTGTGATTCTCGGGGTGACACGCGCGGTCGACGTCGCACACGCCATCATCCCGCGCTCCATCGTGCGCGGCCTGCAGCTTGGCGTCGGCCTCAAACTCGCAGCCAGTGGCGTCGCCAAAGCGTTGCTGGTGCCCAAAGCGAGACGCACGCTGACGCTGAAACCTGCGACCGGCGCCGACTCGTGGCCGGTGGGTGCCGCGACTCTCCTCTTCCTCGTGGCCGCCTCCACCGCCCGCCCGCGCGACGATCCCGCGGACGCGGCTGCGGCTGATGCAGTGGTGCCGCTGCTGCCGACCCGGGTGCTGGCGTGGAGGCGGCGGAGGAAGGAGGGAGGCAGCGGTGCGTCTGGTTCGTCGTCACCAGCGTCCGAGCCACCCCAAACCACCACCGATGACGCGTCCCCCCTCCCTCTGCCCACCGACACCCCATCCTGCTGCTCCCCTCCATCCCGCCGCCCGCCCGCCGCCCTGCTGGTGGCAGTCGTGGGCGTCATCGTGGCCGCCGCGCGCGCCCCCGCGCCCGCGCGCGCCGCCCTGCGCCTCGGCCCCTCCCCCATCACCGCCTCCGCCCCCTCCAGACAGGACTGGATCCTCGGCATCACCAAAGCAGGTGGCGCCGCCCAGCTGCCGTTGACGACGCTGAACTCGGTGGTGGCAGTCACAGCACTGGCAGACACACTGTATCCGAGTCGCGCCACCGCCCACCGCTGGCGCCCAGGCCACATCGCCATGGCCGTCGGACTGATGAACCTCACCGGCTGCTGGTTTGGGGCCATGCCCAGCTGCAGCGGCAGTGGCGGCCTGGCCGCCCAACACAAGTTTGGAGGGCGCAGCGGCGGCGCGCCCGTGTTGCTGGGTGTGTTCAAATTGGTGATTTCCCTCTTCTTCGGCTCCTCCCTGTCCTCCATCCTGACCCACTTTCCAGACGCCATGCTGGGAGGCCTGCTGGCGTGCGCGGGCGCTGAACTCGCAGCCTCAGCACGCCACGAGGCGGGCCCCCGTGGCTTCACGTTTTGCGCGCTGACGGCGGCCGCCATTCTGGCGACGGATGACGCGGGGGCTGGGTTTTTGATTGCGTATGCTTGTTGGGTGGCCACTGTGGCGTGGGAAGCGGTGGAGGGGAGCGTGGTGACGTGGGTGGGGGCGTGGCGGAGGCGGAGGGGGGCGGTTTAGAGGGTTTTTTGTGTGTTTGACACACGAGCACCGCCCCGACCACCGCCCACCACCGCCCCGACCACCGCCCACCACCGCGCACCGCCCTGAGGCGTAGTGTAGAAAAAGAAACCTGTGTTTTTTTGACAAAAAAGGAAGGCAAGACCTCTCTCTTAAACATGCAGCGGCCAGCCGTCACTTCGGAGTGAACCGAATACTGATGCTGTTCACGCAATGGCGTTGGTCCTTCGGTTTGTCAAATCCCTCGCCCATGAACACGTGTCCCAGGTGCCCGCCGCAGCCGGAACAAACGATTTCTGTGCGCATACCGTCGTCATCCGTGTGGCGGTCGATCGAGCCGGGCACCTCGTCCCTGAGAGAGTGTGTGTGTGTTGAGTGGGAGTTGGCGTCAGCATCGCTCCACCAGACACACCACACACGCCACACAACAAACCCCCTTGCTCCACATGTCCACGCACCAAAACGCGGGCCAGCCGCAGCCCGAGTCAAACTTCATGTCGCTCGTGAACAGGAGCCGGCCGCACCCGGCACAGGTGTACTCGCCGTCAGCATAGTTTTTGTTGAGCGGGCCGGTGCCGGGGCGTTCGGTGCCTTTCTGGCGCAGGACGTAGTACTGAGGAGGGAGGGAGAGGGGAGGTTTGGGGAGGTTGGTCGAGGTCACCAACCGCGGCGCCCCCGCCCACACGCCCACACGCCTCTGCCCCCCCCCCCTCTCCCCCTCCCATCACGCCGCATTGTCACTCATATGACGTCCCACCGTGCGACCCCCCATCCACACTCACCTCCTCCGCCGACAGCAGCTGCTTCCACACGTCCTCGGGCGTGCTCTTGTCCAGCTGCTGGTCGCTGGGGCCGGGGGGGGTCGCCATGGCGCGCAGGGAGGGGGTGCAAGGGGCGCGGGAGGGCGTGAGGCGGGAAGCGGCGGGGCGCAGGCGGGCGAGGAGGGCGCGGGCGTTCATGGCTCGAGACGTCGGTCGTGGCTTCACTTTGTGTGTCGAAAAACTCGTCGTCTCACACAGCCCACACCCCTCCTTTCCTGTTTGTCCGCCCTCTCACAGCTGCACACCCACACACAAAACCCACACACAAAACATGAAACACCCCCGCAAAGACCGCCCCACCACTCTCTCCCTGGACGACGCCCCCCGCCTCGTCCCCCACGCCGGCCTCCCCGGCACCGACGGCACGTCCCGCTTTTGCTACGGCTTTGTCACGGAAGCGGGCGCCGTCGCCGCCTGGGCCCGCCACCACCGCAAGGGCGGGGGTGGGGAAGGCAGCGTTTCGGGGGCTGCGGTGGCCGCGCCGGCCGAGGCGAGCGCTCGCGCGGGCGGCGCGCCCGGCGCGCTGCCCAACCTGGCCGCGCCGGCGGGGGCGCCCGCCACGGGGGGGGCGCCCACCGCCACGGCGACGGTCTGGGATGCTGCCACGGGAGATTATGTGGGGGCGGGGGCGGGGGTGCCCTGAAATTTCGGGCGAGGAGGGGGGGGGGGGTGAGAGAGAGCGCCCGGGCAGCATGTTTTTTCCGACGAGAGACCGTCCCTCTTCCCTTTTTGCTTTTTCCCTGTGCAAACACACACATCACACACCCTCCCTGTCCCCAAACACAATGATGCTGTTGCCACCGTCCATCTCCTCCTCCCTCGCCCCCGCCGGCCGCCCCCTGACGCCCGCCGCGCTGCGGTCCGCCGCGCTCGCGGCGGGCGGCTACGCGACGCCCTCCCTTAACGACGTGCTCGTCCTGTCCAACCGCGGCTTCACGCAGTGGGTGGAACCAGGTGGTGATGGCGACGACGCCAACCCTTTTCCTCTGACGCCGTACGCGCCGGCGCTGCTAGCCTTACACGCCGACGGCAACGGGTTCACTCTCCTCCCCTCTTCACCTCTCTCCTTCCCCCGCCTAGCCTGCCTGTTCTTGCAGTGTAATGGTCTGGCGTCCCTGGCGGGCCTGGCCACCCTGGCGCCGTCCCTGGTCACCCTGGACGTGTCGTCCAACGCGCTGACCTCTCTGACTGGCCTGCCCCCCACCCTCGCCACCCTGAGGGCGACCGCCAACCCGTCCCTGGGTGCTGGTGACGATGATGCCACCGCCCTGGCTGGCCTCACCGCCTGCCCCTCCCTGGCCACCCTGGACCTCGCACACTGCGGCCTGTCCGACGCCGACGCGCTGCTCTCACTCCTCACCCACCTGCCCTCCCTGCGCTGCCTGTACGTCACCGGCAACCCGGTCACCTCCTCCCTGCCCCGCCGCACCCTGGTGGCGGCGTGCCCGGGGCTGGCATATGTAAACGATTCCCCTGTGTTTGGCGGGGAGCGCGCCGCGGCCAACGCGTGGCGAAACAGAGGAGACGACGCGGCGGCGGAGGCTGCCACAGCGTGGAGTGAAGCAGAGAGGAAGCGGGTGGCGCTGGTGGAGGACGGGTTGAGGGCGGGGGTGGGGGACAAGGAGAACAGGGGAGTGAGTGGGTGAGAGAGAGTGGTGAAAACGAAAAAACTACCCCTCACTTTGCAGAGAGCTTTCTCATCTCTCTCTCTCGTGCCACACGCAACGCTCACAAGGCTGTGCCTCTCTCTGCGACACCGCAGTCCCACCACACGTGAGCTGGTCGCTGTCGTGACGCAAGAACCGGACACCGCGACCGCCGCCCTCCATCGACGCATCGTTTTCCCGCGCGCATCCCCCCAAACGCACGCCCCCTCCTCCCTCCCCTCCTTCCCAAACCATCATGGTGCGCCTGACCATGATCGCGCGCGCCTCGGACGGCCTCCCCCTGGCCGAAGGCCTGGACGCCGCCCGCGACCCGGCCGCCGGCGCGCTGAAAGAGTCAGCAAAAGCCGTCCTCGCCAAGCTGGGCCCCTCATCCTCCTCCTCCACCCCCACCCGCGTCTCTGTGGATGGTGGCGGCGCCGTCTTCCACGTGGCCCTGGTGGACGGCGTCGCGTATGTGGCGGCGGCCGACAGGGCCTACCCCAAACGCCTCGCCTTCCAATACCTGGACGACCTGGCCGGCGAGTTCTCCCGCCTGTACGGCGGTGCAGCCGCTGTGGCAGCCGTCACCCGCCCCTACGCATTTGTCAAGTTTGACACGTTCATTCAGAAGAGTCGCCGTGTTTATGCAGACGCCCGCACCGCCCGCAACATTGCCGCCCTCTCCTCCGAGCTGGGCGAAGTGCATGCCATCATGACGCGCAACATTGCGGACGTGCTGGGGCAGGGGGAGAGGTTGGACAGGATGGCGGCGGCGGGCGCCAGCCTGGCGCACGAAACGAAAGCGTTTCGATCGCGCGCGGTCGCGCTGCACCGGCAGGCCCTAGTGCGCAAGTATGCGCCGCTGGTGGGGGTGGGGGTGGGCGTGCTGATGGTGCTGTGGCTGAGGAAGAAGCTGTATGGGTAGAGAAGAGAGAGAAGCGTGGGGAGGTGGATCCGCAGAAAAAACACTGTTAAACAAAAAAATGAAAACACCACGTTTGCCTTCTCTTTCACACACACACACACGCAAATGCTAAGGCTCCCCCCCACTCATCATCACTCTCCTCCCACGTCAAACTCCTCCACCTCCACCGGCTCCCATCCGCCGTGCGCGTCGCCATCGCGAAACACGACCGCCACGACGGCGTCGTTGCCCACGCCGGCGTCGGCCAGGGTGGCGTCGTCGGCCAGGGGGCGGTCGTCGAGGATGAGGCGCATGTCGGGGGCGGGCTAGGAGAGAGGGGGTGGAGGGGTGGGAGGGTGTCGGTTTTTTCATCGATCGCGGAACGAACATCTCTCTCTCTTTCACGCACACACACACACACACACACACACACACTCTACTCTCTCACAATCACCTGCTGCAACAGGTCGGCCAACCGCCCCAGCACGGTCGCCACCGTGTCGGTCGGGGGGTCGACTTTCAGGAACACGGTGGACCGGCGGCGCTTGACGCGGATGTAGGCAAAGGCGGGCTCAGCGGTGGTGGACGCCTGTGGCAGGGGTGAGTGTGGGGAGGGAAGGGAGGCGTGTGCGTGAGAGGGGGAGCAGGGGGGATTGGGGTTTCGGGGCAGGCTCAAAAGAACACGACAAAAAAACGCACCATCTCTGCGCGCCCTCGCCCTGTGAAGTCCCCGGGGTGCGCTGCAGCTGCAGAGAGGAGGGCGGACGGTGTGCGGCGGGCGTGGGAGAAGAAAGGGAGGGCGCGTTGAAAGAAAAACGCCAATGGTTTTGCTCCCCGACGTCGGCCGACCTCTCTCTCTGCCTTCCAACCCTCCCTCCATAAAAGCAATAAAAGGATTTGACCGCGCCCATCATGGATCTACAATGCTCTTCAACTCTTTCTCTCTCTTCCAAAAGCCCGTCTCTACCTTTTGTCTTTCCCAACATTCCACCATCACCCCAACCCGCCCCCATCCTCCCACGATTCAACTCGCCCATCGTACGGCTTCTGCTCCAGCCTCTCATTCCACCCAAAGCACCGGTTGAGCGTGTCGAACCAGTCGTTGGTGGAGTCGCCGCGCGCGATGGTGGGCACCGGGTTGGGCGACATGCGGACGGCCACTGAGTCGCCGCGCTGCAGTTCCCTCCGCTTCTTGCCATCAAAACACACCCACGCGCTGCACCGCATGTCGCCCGCGATGCGGAGCTCGAGTTCAGCGTAGTCGGGTAGGACGACGGGACGGAAGGAGAGCGAGTGTGGACAGATGGGCGTGAACAAAATGGCGGGCACGTTTGGGTGGACCATGGATCCACCCGCCGCGACGCTGTAAGCGGTAGACCCTGTCGTCGTGGCCAGCATGACTCCATCCGCCTGCACTTTGGTCACCAGCCTGTCCCGCTCCCAGCACTCGATCTTGGTGAGGTAGGGGGAGGCGCCCCGGTCGACGACGACCTCGTTTAAGACTTCGATCGGGTCGCCAAGCGGCTTTCCGTCGCGCAGCACACGACACTCCAACCGCATGCGCAATGTGACGTGCACACCAGCAGCTGGTGTGCCCGACTGGGTGACAGCACACGACTCCAGTGTGTCCCGCCCCCGGATGACGGCGGACAGTGCGGACGCGTGCTCGGCAAAGGCGTGGTTGGTCAGAAAGCCGAGGGAGCCGCAGTTGAAGGAGACAACAGGCGGAATCGCGCGCCGAAACAGGGAGCTAGCATGCAGCACGAGCCCATCCCCCCCCATGCACACCACAAAGTCGACGCACTCGTGCAGGGCGGCGGCTTCGGCGGCGTCGAAGGCGTCCAGGTAGGGGGTGGCGGCGGGGCCGAGCGTGGCGCGCGTGGGGGCAAGCTCTGAGGGTTCGACGAGAACCAGCAGCCCTTCCACCGCGCCCAGGTGGCGCACGACTGCGTTGAACTGGGGGCGCAGCTCTTCGCCCAGCTTTTTGAGGACGAGGACGCTGGAAAGTGGGTGGGTGGGTGGTGTTGAGGAAAAGGGCCATCGTTTTTTGCTTTCCACCCACCCACCCACAAACACCAAACACTCACCTGCGTGGTGGCGACTTCCACACCAGCAGCTGTTGCTGAGTGGACGGGTAGGACAGCTTGAGGGTGCCGCCGGCTGTGTGGAGTGTGTGCGTGAGTGGGGTGAGGCCAAAACAGGGTGGGGAGGCGTCAATCGAAAAAAAAAAAAAACGCCAGCTCTGCTCTCGCGACGGTCAGGCGGGCACCGGCACATTCGCCCCTCCCCACCCCTGCCTCTCCTTCCCCCACACACACAGCACTCACGTTGCACCGTCTCCCGCGTGCACGACAGTCCGTCCGTGCGGTACAGCACGAGCTCAGACTTGGGCGGGCGCGGCAAGCGCCCCGTGGTGGAGGGAGGTGCGTCAACCACCGGCGCCACCCCCGCCGTCGCATCGACCGGCGGCCGCAGAGGCGCCGTGCTGGTGGATGATGACGAGGGGGAGGGCGGCCGCCCCGCGTCGCGGGGGGGGGCGGAGGGCGTCGGCGCGCGGGGGGCGCGGCGCGGCGTGCGCGGCGGGGCGGAGCGGTCGGGGCGGGCGCCCGAGGACCGCATTGGAGGGAGAAGGGGGAGGGCGGGCAAGGGCAGGTGTGGACGGGGTTGTGTCGAGTGAAGTGTGGCGAGCGGGACGCACTCACACACACGACGAAAGGGGCGGGGCGAAACCTCGTTCAGACCTCTTTTCGTTCTGTGCGTTTTCTCGCGCCCGTCGCCAATGCCTCCCCTCGCCGCCCGCCACCCGCACCTGGCCCGCGGACGCGCGCGTGCCCGTTCTGTTTGCCCGGCCGCGGGGCGGCGGGGAGACGGCGACGTTGAGATGAACGGCGAGTGAAGAGAGGGAGGGGGAGGAAAGCGTTGTTTGTAAGCCTGTGTCTGTTTTTTTTTGTGTTCACTCACATCCACTTGACGTGTACTGTGCTTGGTGAGTGAGGGCAAGGGGGACAGCGGGGACAACAGGGAGAGGGGGCCGGAGAGTGGCAGTGCTGCGCTCGCCGCCTCCGAAACCAAAAGACCGACCCCCCTGCCGATCAGCTGTGCGCCACCCACCCCACCTCCCTGCCCAAAAGAGAGGCACACCTTGGAAGCATTTTGATTGTGCAGGATGCATCGAATCAGAAGAAAAGAACACGTGTGTTGAACGTGCGGTCTCACCCGACGGACACGAAAACACGGGGGCAGGTTGGAAGCAGTGTGGGACGAGCATTCCCCGTTTTTTCGCATCCCTCTCTCGGCGTGCGCGCTGGCTGTGGTTTGCGCGGGCGGCCCGGGCGCCAAACCACACGGTCTGTGCCCTTCCCCATGCCACCGACCGCCGCCCTGCCGCGCGCGCTTGCGCCGCGCGCGCACGCGCGCCGCGCGCCACCGCCCCCACACGCGGTCCCACCCACCCCGTCCGGCGACAACGGAACCAGCAGCAGTGGGCCCCTGGCACCACAGTCGCCACCCCCCTCTGGCGACCCGGCTGTGTTGGCTGCGTCGATCGCGCGCGCGGCTGCCCTTCTCGAAGACGGGGCGTCGCTCGCGGCGCGCCAGGCCGCGGCTGCAGCCGACCTGGCTGCCGCGTTGACGGCGGCGGCCGCGTCACCGACTGGTCTGGACCCTGGCACGGCGGCGGCAGCTGCAACAGTGGCGGAGAGGCTGGCCGCGGCAGCCGCGGCCGTCGCGCCGGCATCATCATCCATCCTCCTCCCAGGCACCCGCCTCCCGCCCCCTCCCCCCGACGACTTGCGCGCCCTGGGCCGCTTTGACGCCCGCTTCCACTCCACGTCGGCGGCTGCCACGCCTGCTGATCTGCGCGTGCTGCCGCGGCGCATCGTGTTGGTGCGCCACGCCGAATCTCTCGGCAACGTCGACAAGGGAGCGTACGCCGTCGTCCCCGACCCCCAACTCCCCCTGACGCCACGTGGCGAGGCCCAGGCCGCGGCTGCCGGGGCGTCCATTCGGTCCCTGTTTGATGAGGACGGTGCTCCCTACCGCCTGCACTTCTATCTGTCGCCCTATCTTCGTTCCAAACAGACCGCCGCCGCCATCGCGGCCGCCTTCGACCCGGGCGTCGTGGTGCGCATGCAGGAGGATGTGCAGCTGAGGGAGCAAGACTTTGGCAACTTCCAGGATGGTGAGTCGAGAGGAGTTGGGGGGTTGGGAGGACACTTTGACACTCTGCGGCTCTCTTTTCTTTTTCACTCACCCCAACCCTCACACCCACACACAGCCGCCGACAAAGAGCGGGAAAAGCAGGAGCGCCTGCGCTTTGGCCGCTTCTTCTACCGCTTCTTTGGGGGCGAGTCGGCGGCTGACGTCTATGACAGGTGAGAGAGAGGGAGGAAAAAACAGAAACGCGGAGGCATCGATTTTTTCATTCCTCTTTCCAACCCACCATCCCACACTCCAACCACAGGCTCACCCTCTTCGAAGACCACCTCATCCGCGATATCAATGCCGGCCGCTTTGCACGGGGCGCGTCCCTCGTGCTGGTGACTCACGGGCTGGCGATGCGTGTGTTGCTCATGCGCTGGCTCAAGTGGTCCATCTCCGAGTTTCTGCAGGTCTACAACCCGCCCAACGCGGTGCCCATCGTGCTGGAGCGCACCATCTCTCCAATTGCGCCAGACGGGGCGTATGATTCGATTGATGGCGCGTATGGGGGGGATGACGATGATTCGGTGAGGGTGCACACAAAGGCGTTGTATCGACTCACTCCAGAGAGCGCGGCCGCGTTGAAAGGGTGCACGGAGTCCATGTGCCAGATACGGAGAGGGTGGAGCGTGTAACATGAGGGAGGTGATCAACAACGAAGCGTATTTTCAAAAAAAAGAGGACGGCGTGGTTGACGACACAATACGCAACCCCGTCGCGTTGTCGGGGCGGGGAGGCATTGGCCTCCTCCCCCTTTACGCGTCCACCCCTCTCCGCATGATCGCCACCCTGCTCCTCCTGATGGTGGCAACCACCGCCATTGCGGCGGCGCGCCGAGCGTGGCGGCAGTCTGTGGGGCCGCCACTGCGAGCGTCAACCGTCGCGACAGGTGCACACCGGTTGCCACGCCCGCCGCCTCCCACACAAGCAGCCCAGCGCGCTTGCAACGCAGGCCTTGTCAACGTGCGCGACGTGGGGGCGGCCGCCCCGCCCGGCGCCACTCGCCGGGGCGCCCTGTTTCGGTGCGCGTCGCCGCTCGCGCTGCCGCCGCACGCCGCCCGCACCGCCTTGGCGGCCCTGGTTGGCGGTTGTGGAGAGGGCAGCACCTCTCTCCCCCCCATCGTCATCATCGACCTGCGCAGCGCGTCCGAGTGGGAGGCGGGCGGCGCGGCGACCGCGGCCGCACTGCGCGTGTCACACGCCTGGCCTCCCCTCCCCACCCCCGCCTCGATCACCGTGCACCGTGCGCCGTTGCAAGAATGGGGGCCCTTTACTCGCGCGTTTGTGTTACGTTTACCGGTGCGAAAAGCAGCCCCAATCGTGGCCTCGTTTTTGCACGCCCGCGTGCGGCGCTTGCGCCCCCCCGTGCCCGCCCTGCGCGCCGCCGTGCTGGCCGCCATCAATGAAGGCGGCCTGCCTGCCACCTATGCCACCATTCTGGGGGCGGCGGGGCATCGTGTCGCGGCCGCGCTGCGCGGTGTGAGTGCCGCGGCCGCGGCTCGCGCCCTCACCATCATCACCTGCAAGCACGGCAAGGATCGCAGCGGCCTGGTGGCGGCCTTGGTGCTGGCTATCCTGGAGGTGGACAGAGGGGCCGTGCTGGCCGACTATGCTGCATCGGCAGAGCACTGCGCCGCTGCCGCGATCTCCCTGCCTGGCCTGCGCGGCGCGCCGCCAGCCGCCCTGGCGACAGTCTGGGACTGGTTGGATGCCGAGTGGGGCGGGGTGGACGGCTACCTGGACTGGATCGGGTTTGGGGCTGCGGAGCGGGACGCGTTGCGGCGGGCGCTGAAGTAGGGGAGAGGGAGGGAGGACAAAAAAAAAAGGATTTTTTGTATTCACACAGTTGTTGTTTTCCACGCACTCCCAAACCAAAAGAAAAACACACCCTCTCTCTCTTTCACCCAAACGATATCTGGGACGCGCCCCCCGGCGGCGCCAGCACACGGGACGTGGGGCGCCCCGTGACAAAGTTGCCCACGTTTTGTTGGCCACCCGGGCGGGCGTAGTTGTTGGACGAGTGGTCGGCGGACGCGGTGGGGGCGGCGTCGTGGGGGCCGGGGGCCGGGGCGGCGGTGGCGGGGTCGGGCTTGAGGTCGCTGTGGTGGGTGGGTGTGGGTCGGTTCGTGAGCGCGCGCGCGCGCGAGGGGCCTGCCCCGCCAACCTCCATGCCGCAAGAGAGAGCGCACCGCGCCGCGCCCTCTCCCTCTCTCCCTGTCTCTCTCTCTCCACACACACACGCTCCCCCACACTCACACGTCCCCCGTGGCCAGCATGTGGTCCACCAACCGCTCCGTCAGGGCGTCCTTGGACCCCGCGGGCGACAGGCCGCGCGCGCGGCACTGCACGCGCAGGTCGCACAGGGGCAGGGGGCGCAAGGCGGCGCGGGCGGAGAGGTCGAGCGTCATTGGAGAGGGGAGAGAGGTGGAGGAGGAGGTGGTGTCGGAGGGGCGACACACGAAAAACGAAGAAAGGCAATGAAACGAAGAGGCGAACAGGCAACAAGAGAACCACGGAAAACTCAGACTCTCTCTCTCTCTTCACACTCACTGCCGCACCACGCGCAGCGCGGGCAAGCTGCCATGCACGCTCGTATCCCACACCGGGCGCCAGGTCAGGGGTGGGGGTGGTGCGTCTGGCGAGGCAGCAGCAGCGGAGGTCGCGGCGACACACTCGGCCACCAGCAGCCCCAGCGACGCCGCCGTCATGGCGGCCACCTTGGTGAGGGCGGCTTCTTCGTCGGGCTGTGTGTGAGAGTGTGGGAACAGGGGTGAGAGAGGGGATGAGAGAGTGAGTGCGTGTGGCAGCCAGTTTTCTCCCTCTCCTTCACCCGCCACCAAAAAAACTCGACTCGCCTCGACAGCTTTCACCCCGCCCGCCGCCGCTCTGGCCACCAGGTCGGCGACCGACTGCTTGGCCCCGGCGCACTCGGCTTGAGCAGACTTCAACAGGTCCAGGGGGGCGTGCTTGGTGACTGGGGGAGGGTAATGAGGGGGGGTGGGCGTGAAGTGTTGAGGGGTGAGTGTGAAAGGAACATGTGGCGACCCTGCTCTGCCCCCCCCACCCTCTTTCCCTCCCCCAAACAAACTCACTCGCACTCTCCACCGCTGCCACATAGTCGGCGTGCGCCAACGGGGGCGGCACCGTCAAAACGCCCAACGCGCCAAACCGGGCGGTGAACCTCTCCGCGCCGCTGTTAAACGCGTCTTGGGGTGGCACCACGCCGCGCCCGCCGCGCGCGGCGACCGCAGCCACCGCCCGCATCAACGCGCCCGCCACCGTGCGCCTCAGCGTGTAGGCACACGCGTCTGCGTACATGGTGACGGCATGAAGGGTGGGGGGTGGGGGTGGAGGCGCGCGCCTGCCGCGCGGTTTGGGCGCCTGCGGCGGCGGCCACCGCAGCGCGAGCGCGAGGGCGGCGCCCTCTGCCCTCCGCCCCAGGTAGTCAGCGTGCCACAGCAACGCAGGGGCTTCATGGTGGGCGTACAGGTCCAGCCGCCACCCAGCCCCGATGTGGGCCAGGGCGGCGCGGCAGGCGGCCTCCTCGACCCAGGCAGAGAGCGGGGACGCGTGCTCCGCCACGGCGGCGTCTGGCGGCGGCGGCGCGCCAGGCGGGGGCGCCGCCGGCGGGTCCCACCTCCACCCGGACGTCGCCAACCAGTCGCCATAATCGACACACGCCTCCGCGTTGGCGGCGTGCTGGTGGACGTGCACCCAGTCCTCCAGGCAGCGCTTGTGGCGGCGGCGGGAGCGGGCCGGGTTTAGCAGGCTGGCCACACAAAAGCCTTGCACGCCCAGCAGGGCTTGCTCCAGAAACTTGGCAGCCATGGTGCCGGGGGGATCAGGGAAGGGCATACCTGTGTCGGCGGCAACAGAGGCCAGGGAGGGGGCCCACGGCGGGAGGGGTAGGGGGGTGGGAGGGTCGGCAGCGCCAGCAGCATCAGCGTCGCCCCCCCCCGTCCCATCCAGCCCCAGGCCCAGCACCAGGGCCAGCGCGGACCGGGGCACCGCCCCTGCTTTGCGAGTGGTGAAGGCCGCCAGTGCGCGGGCGGAGCCGCGCAGGCCGCCACCCGCTGCTTCCGCCTCGTCGCCGAATGCCGCCACCGCCGCCAGATCGTCCAGCGTCACTCGCCACGCGGCCAGGCCTGCGGTGCGATCCAGCGACCGGTCGGGGCGGGGTGGAGTGGGGGGCAGCACCGCGCGCGCAGCGGCCGGGTTGAGCGTGGTGGCTGTGTTTGCCGCGGCCGCGGTCTCGCGGACACGCGATAACGCAGCGTTGGCGGCTTCAGTCGCAGTCGCCAAAGCAGCCGCGTCCCCTTGTCGGGCGGCGTGCAGCAGGGCCAGCGTGGCGGCACGCCACGCGAGACGGGCGCTGAGTGCGGCGCGCTCTTCATCAGTCGGATCGCCCGCCATCCCCAGCCCAGCTCCGTTTGCTCCGCCGGCCAGGGCGGCCGCAACGGCAGTCAGTCCAGCCTCTGCCTCGCCTCCATCATCCCCGGGCACGGGTTGGGGGTGCAGCTGCCAGTCTTCATCCTCTGCGACCGCGCCACACTGCACGAGGGACGTGGCGGCGGCTACCGCGGCCCGGGTAGCGGCCGCGACGGCGCGAGGCAGAGGGTGGGCGTGGATGCTGTGCGTGTGTGTGGGTTTGATTGGTGGGAGGGGGTCGTGTCGTTTTCACCACCACCCCCTCTCCTCCCCTCAATCCCTCCCTATCTCTCACCTTTCCGGCCATAGCATCCATGGGTGCGTCAACAACGTCGTGCTCAGGCTGCCGCCCGCGTGCCACGCCGCCTCCTGGGCGGCGAGATCGTCCAGTGCAGCCGCGGCGGCCGCCGGCGTCGGGGGCGCGGTCGGCGGGGTCGGCACCGCCCCACCGCCCCGCCCGCCGCGGGCGCCGGCGTCCAGTTTGGGGTCGCCCAGCTCCACCGCCAGCATGGCGTCGTGCAGGCTGAACAGGGGCCCGTGTAGGAGGCCGCCGGTGGGGAGGGCGGCAGCCGCGGCGGAGAGCGTCGCGCTGACGGGGACGAGGGAGGGTGGGGCCGGCATTGTGTGCGCGTTGTATGTGACAAGCTACCTGGGAGAGGAGGGGAAAAGGGGCGCGCTCTTGCGCGCGGTCCCCCCTAACCCAATTGCGCGACGGCTAGGCGCCGGGGGGGTCTGCGCCGCGCTCTCTCGCTCGCTCTCTCTCGCTCGCCGACCCCACTCAACCCGTTTTTTCTCAAGAACTCGGCACCGCGCGCCTACTCCCCTCTCCCCCAACACCAATGCGCGTCCCACGCTCGACACCGTGTCGAGTGTCGACTGTGGGGCCCCTAATGGGCCGCCGCCGCGCTGCCCCCCCCCCCCGCCGCCACCCCCCCTGACCCGCCGCCGCTGCCGTCTGGCGCCGACGTCGACGTCGGCCTGCTGTGGCGGCGGGGTGGCGGCGCGGACGCCACGCTGGAAGGGTTGACCCGCGAGGAAGCCGTCGTGCCGGCGAGCACGAGCTCGCTTCCGCGGCCGCTCGCTCCCCCCGCCGCGGCGGCCGGCGCGACCCACTCGGCCCTCAAAGACAAGGCCACCTACAAACGGTTGCACGCGTCCAGCGTCGCTCAGGGCGAACTCTTTTTCCACAACCTGGGCAACGGGTTTGCGTGGCGCAACAAACCGGCCACGGGGCGCGCACGCGCCGTCACTCCGCGCGGTGGCCACGCGCCGGCCGGCTCCTTCTTCCCGGGTGGCCGCTTCAACGTGGTCACCAACTGTGTCAACCGCCACGTGGACGCAAACCAGGGCGGCGCCACCGCGGTCGCGTGGCCGGGAGGGGGGCTGCCGTTTGCCGAGGCGGCCGCGTCGGCCGCGCGCGTCGCGGGGTGGCTGCGCCGCGCCGGCGTTTCTCGCGGCGACTCTGTCGCCCTCTACTTGCCCGCCGGCCCGGACTCGGTCACCGGCCTGCTGGCGGTGACCGCTCTGGGGGCTGCAGCGTTGGTGCTGGACCCGGCGGCACCCGCGGAGGCGAGCGCGTCCGCGCTGGCTGCGTCGCGCGCGCGCGCGTCGCGGTCACCGCATCTGGCGGCGCCCTGACCGCGGGTGGCCCGACCACCCCCATCAAAGCATCTCTGGACGCCGTGCTGGCGCTCGCCAACGACGACCACGGCCACTCTGTCGAGACAGTGCTGTGCTACGAAGCCGGCGGCGTGTCCGTCGCCGACACGCCGTGGACGTGCTCCCGCGACGTGTGGGCTGCCGCCGCCCTGCCTGCTGCCTCGCCCCTGCCCCCCACCGACCTGCCTGCCTGCGATGCAGACACACACATGCTGCTGGTGCCGGTGCCGGGGGCGCCGCACGTGGTGACGGTGCATGCAGCAGGCTCACTTGTGTGCGGCGCGGCCACCGCGCGCCTCATGCTGGACGCTCAATCAAACGCCGTTGTCGCGTTTGCGGGTCACGTGGGCCACCCGGCCAGCCTGGTCACCGCCACCCTGGGCGCCCTGGCCAACGGGTCGGCGGTGGCGACGCTGCCGCCGCCTGCGTCGGGCGGCGGCGCTGCGTGGTGGCAGGCGGCCGCCGCTGCACAGGTGACGCACGTGGTGGCCACACCCGCCGATGCGGCAGAGCTTGCAAAGGGCGGACCCCCTCCCGCCACCCTTCAAGTGGTGGCGGTGGTGGGGGAGGGGCCTGTGCCAGCGGGCACAGCGACCGCGCTGGCGGCGGCTCTCGGCGACAACGTCGCGATTGTCTCTGCGTGGCAACCACCCGGCGCGGGCACCCCCGTCCTGGCTGGCGCACCCCACGCCATTCAACTGGCATCGCCAGCAGCCATGGTGCCGTGGCTGGGGTGTGGCCCCCCAGGCGTCGGCGGGTGGACCGCCGCGTGGCCGGCACTCGCGACGCGCACACTTGATGCCGGCGACGGCGCCACCGCTCGCGCGTGGTGGGAGGCGCACTGCTTGGGGGCGGGGGGCGCGTACGCGCCGGATGAGGATGGACTGGAGGCGTGTGCGGAGGATGAGGGCGCGTGGCGGTGGGCGTGAGAGGAGGGGTATTGAAAAAGCAAAACAAAAGAAAATAAACAAATCAAAGCTAACCCTCTCACACGCACAAAAAAACTCTCTCTCTACTCGTCCTCACTCTCCTCCGACGTGCTGGCCGGGCGTCCGACGGGCTGCACCAGCACCCGCGTCTCGCCGGCGTTGCCATCGTCATCGTCGTCGTCGTCATCATCATACTCTGTCTCCGGCCCGCTCGCCGCGCTGCCGTCGTCATCGTCGTCATCATCCGTCACGCCGTCCACCAGCTCGCCCCGCATGCCCTCCAGCATCAGGGCAAACTCGGCGTACGGGTCGCGCGCGGCCGCGTCGGCGGCTGCCTGCGCGGCGGCCACCGCGTCTGGGAGCTCTGCGCGGTCGCCCGTCGGCGACCACAGCTTCACAGTATCATCAATTCCGCTGGTGGCCAGCAGCAGGGAGCCGCCGGGCGCGGAGGCGACGACGTTGACGACGTCGTTGTCTGCGCCGCGCACAACGGCACGCAGCGAAGAGTCGCGCGTGCGCCACACATAGAAGGCGCCGTTGTCGCTGCCACACGCGACGTGCTCACCCCTTTCCCCCACAAAGGAGGCGCCCTTGACGGTGCGCACGTTGAGGGCGCCCGAGAAGCGGCGCACGCCGTCGGGGTCTGGGGCGGCGTCGTCGCCTGGTGCACGCTCGGTGAACCAGGAGGACGAGGATGGCGACGGCCGCGGTGCGCCGTCACCATCGCCATCGCTGTCGTCGCTGGACGGCGGCACGTCGCCCACGGCAGGCGCGGGCGCGCGCTGCGCTTCGCCGCGCGCCATGGCAGCTGGAATCAAATACACGCACTCCCGGTTGATGGAGGCCAGCAGATGCCCTGCCGCACCATACACCGCCCCCGTGATGGAGAACAGGGACCGGCGTGCGGATGGGGGCAGCCTGGCCAGGTGGGAGGGTGCATAGTCTGCGACGCCGTTGCCACTGCGCCTATCAAGGACCCGGGCCAGCAGGGACTCGCCCCCTATGGCCACCAGGTGGGGGCGGCCGGGGTCGACGGCGACGGCGTAGAGTTCGAGGGCGGCGGCGGCGGCGCCGCGGGCGGCGCGCGCGCGCGCGCGCCGTCGACCGCCGCCACCGCTGCCGCGCGCGCGACACAGGCGCGCGGGGACCGCGTGTCCAGGGTGGCCAACACGCCGTCCTCTCCCACAGAGAAGAGGATCGTCGGCTCCCCTGGCGCCAGCGCGATCTTGTGGGCGCGCCCCGCGTGCCGAAACAGGACGCGCGCGCGCGACGGGGGCGGCCCCGCCCAGGGGCCGACATTTTCAAACGCGCGCACCTCACCATCAGCGGCACTGGTGTAGAGGACGGGGCTGGTGCCGCCCTGCACAAACTTGGCCTGGAACACGTTGTTGGTGTGGCCGGTGCGCACGCGCAGCGTTTCGCGGCGTGTGGGGACACACCACACCCGCACAGTGCGGTCGTCAGAACCCGTCAATAAGCACGTCGCATCATCCGCCAACCATTCACACGCGTTGACGCAGCCGCGGTGGCCGGCCAGCTCGCCGGCCAGGGCGAGGCGGGGGGGCAGGTCGCCGTCCCGTGCAGCGGCGGACGGCGTCGCATCGCGGTGGGGGGCTCCCAGGGCGCGGGACCGCAGGGTGGGCAGCATTAGTGAGTGGGTGGGGCGGCGGACGCGCGGCGAGAGAGGCCTCTTTTGGGGGGGGGGGGGGGGGGGCGAGCCCGAGATGCGCGCACAGATTGTTTTTTTGTCCAAACATCAGTGTTTCTAACATCGTTTCTGTCTTGTCTAAACCTCCCAACACAAACTACAAAAGCACACACTCACCCGCCCCACTCATCCTCGCCGCCCGGGCAGTCGGCGACGCCGTCCCCCACACGCGACGCTGGCACCCGCAAGCCCCCGCTGCCACCACACACAAAACCACTGCCCCCCACGCCCGCACACGCCGCAGTGCCTGGCTCGTCCGAGCCGTCGGGACAGTCGCAGTAGTCATCGTTGACGGCGGCGCAGGGGATGGTGAGGGGCGGTGGTGGTGCGAGCGCGCCACCACCCGGGTCGACACGCCGCCCAGCTGATCCTGCCGCATCCAGGGCCAGGCCTGCTCCACACTCAAAGGTGGAGGTGCAACAGTATCGTGCCACATCGTCGGGCGCCACGCCGCGAGCGCAGGCGGGGGAGGAGGCGGCGGAGTCGAGGGTGGCTGCGGTCGGTGGTGCTGCCACCTGCAGCCTCGCCACCCTGCGGTGCATCGCCACCACTGCCAGCACCGCCAGCGCCAGCACCGCCACCCGCGGCCGCGTGCCCGCCGCCGCGGCCCGGGACCGGGCGCGCAGCAGGGGCGCGGTGCGCATTGGGGGGGTGGGTCGGGGCGGTTGGTTGAGGGAGGCGGCGGTGGGGCGCGTGCCGTGATGGAGGTAAAGGCAGCTTGTTGGAGGCGAGTGTGGATTGCTAGTGCTTTTGGGAAGCGCGTGAGGAGCAAGAGGCGGGCGCAGCACTCCTTCGTTTTGAAAGATGCCAAGAGTGCCTGCCCCTCTCCCCGTTTTGCCCCCTCTTGCTTTGCCGCCCTTTGTAAATACGCTGTGTTTCCCTTCTCTCAAGTGCGCTAACAAAACTGTGCAAAACAAAAAAAAACAAAAAACTAGACAGTCTTCCCCACACTCTCTCAAAGAACAGCCGCCCCGCGCCCCCCCCCCCCCCGCCACGCGCTTTGTTAGCCGCCGCCACGCGTCCGCCACCGCCACCGCGGCACGGGCGCCATCTAGGAGGGCAGCCAGGGCAGCCCCCCGCACCGCGTCCGCGGCCGCGTCCGCGCCGCGCGAGGGGGAGACGCCGCCCAAGTCTAAGCGCGCGAGGCGCGGCGCGGCCGCGACCAGCGCCGCCACATCAGCAGCGCGGGGGCGGGCGGAGGGGCGCAGCACCGGGACGACGCCACTGGTGGCGCCCGCGGGGGCGAGGCACAGGGTGCGGAGGGAGGTGGCGGACCGCAGGGAGCGCAGCGCGGCGCGCGCGTCGAGGGCGGCACACCCCGCCACGTCCAGCGTGGCCAGGCGGGGCAGGCGGCCCAGCGCTGACAGCGCAGCGGGAGACGCGATGCAGCCGCCTCTCAACGACAGAGTCACCAGGCGGGGCGCGGCCGAGGGGAGGGCGCGCACGCCGACGTCCCCGACGCCCGCTCCCGGGAGCACGTCTCCAGCGGTCAACGCTGTCAACGCGGGGGCCAGGGCCAGGGCGGGCACGTCTTCATCTGAGAAGGAGGTGCCGGCCACGTCCAGGGAGGCGAGGGCGGGGGTGGCGGCTAGGAGGGCGGCGAGGGGGGGGCCCGACCCAGCGTCGTCAGTGTGGGCGAGGCGCAGGGAGCGCAGCGCACGGCCACCGCCGCCGGCGCGCAGGCCGGCCGCCAGCAGGGTGCCAAGAGGGACGCCTGATGCAGTGGAGGAGGAGCAGCCCGCGACGTCGAGGTTTGTGAGGCTGTGCGCGCGACCGAGCGTCGCTGCGTCGGCTGCTGTCAACGCTGCCCCGCGCAGTGTGACCCCCGTCAGCGACCGGCCGCCTCCCGGCGCTGCCGCCAGGGCGGCCAACGCCGCCGGCACCGCGACCGATGGGTCGCACCACGGGTCACACCCCGCCACCGCGAGCGCGGCGGCGGCGGGGGGGGCGCGCGCCGATGGAAAGTGTGGCGAGCGACGCGGCACTGCCGCGCAGCCCTGTCGCCCAATCATCACCCGACGCGGCCTCCAGGTCGGTGCACCAGCGCACGTCTAGGTGAGTCAGGCGGGCGCCGGCCAGGGCGCGCAGGGCGGGGGCGCTGAGGCCGCCGGCTGCAGGCGCGGTAAAACGGGTGAGCGTGGGCGCGGCGCGGGAGAGTGCGTCGGCGACGGCGGGGCCGCCCAGCCAGGCTCCCGTCGCAGTCAGCGACGTCAGCTTGCCACAGTCCAGCGCGTTCAGCGGGGGTGGGGCGGGGCCGCCACCACCGCCCGCGGCGCGGCGCGGCGGCGCGGGGCGCGAGACATCCAGAGACACCAGCGCTGGCAGCGCCTTGCGCCCCGCACACCCGGTCGCCCACCGCTCCAGGGAGCTGCAGCCGAAGCCCCAGTCCACGCCGCGCAGGGCGAGGTGGGTGAGGGACGCGGCGTGGGCGGCGAGGGACGCGAAGGCAGCGCAGGTGAGCGCGTGCGGCGACGGCGCGACGCCCGCGCGCTGCGCGCTCACCTCCACCCGGCGCAGGGTGCACCCCGCGCCCGCGGCCAGGGCGACCACGGCGGCGTCGCAGGCGGCGGCACCGCCTGACAGGCGGACGGCGGCCAGGCGCGGCGCGGCCGCAAGGGCTGCGACGCCGGCAGGAGTCAACCCGGGCGCGCCGCGCAGGTCAACGCTGGTCAAACGCAGCGACACGCCCAGGGCGGCCGCCACAGCATCGCCCAGGGGGTGGCACGGGGGCGGCATCCCCCCCACTGCCGCCCCCCACAGCGGGCGCGGCGGCGCGGTCAGGGTCACACTCTCGAGCCGCGGCGACGCGCGCACCGCGGCCGCAGCACCGCCATCGTCCAGGGAGAATGCGCCGTCGATGGTGAGGTGGGTTAGACGGCCAGAGGTGACGGTCACCGCGGCGGCCAGGGCGCCGCCTGTGAGTGCGGACGCGCCGGTCAGCGTGAGGCGCGCGAGGCGTGGGGCTGAAGCCAGGGCCACCGCCACACCCGCCGCGTCAGCAGGCGAGGTGGAGGGCAATAGCCCCGTGAGCCCGGTCACAGACGGTGTGCAGGTCAGCGACGCCACGTCGCCCAGCACGAGCGGGCGCCCTGCCGACAGGTCCAGGCGCTGCAGCTCGGGAAACGCTGCCACCGCGGCGGCCGCGGTGGGGACGGGGGGGGCCAGGGCCACGGTGCGCGAGTTGAGGGAGAGGCGCCAGTCGCTGAGTTGGTGTGTGTGGGGTGGGTGAAAAGGGTGAGGTCAGGTTTTTCGGGGGGAAAGCGGCGGAGGGCGCAATGTGTTTGTGCGTGTGTTTGCTCTTCGACTCCCCTCCCACCCTGCCTCGCCAGCCCCCGACCCCGCTCCCCATTCGACAGAGCCCAACTGGGCTGCCTCTGTCGCAGGCGGCAGCAGCGGCGGGCGGCGAGAGAAGAGGGGAGCGCGTCGACCGTTTCTTTGTTTCGCGCCATGCCTCTCGACGCCCCTCCCCCTCCCCATCGCACCTGCACGTCGCCCGCACGGCGGCCACGTCGCCCGCGTCGAGCAGGGAGACGACCTCCGCCAACAAGTCGGGCGGCAGGGAGGGCCACATGGCAGAGGCGTTTTGTGGGCCCCGCACACGGAGGTTTCGAAATTTGTGAACCTTTTGAAAAACAAAGGCCGCCCCTTTTTCTCGCGCGCCGTCAGCGCGCGCGAGAGTGTTGTCTCTCCCCGAAAAAATAAGACCCACCGCTTTGCGCTGCTGAACGTTCTCTTTTTGTTGTGTTTGCACCAGCTGGCGTTATTTTGCTCACCGCCACACGCAGATCAAAGAAAAAAACACGCCCCTCTCTCTCCATCATCACGCCTGCACCGTCCCCACCGCGGGCACGGCCACCCCGCCCCCACCCTCACCCCCGCTCACCGTGCCCGGCCTCACCGTTTTCACGGTGCGCACGCCGGCCGCGTCCACCACTTTAATGATGTAGGCGGGCGGCGCGACGACCAGCCGCTTCACAACCTCATCAATCCCCCTCTCCATCAACGCCACCGCTTCATCCAACGTCAGGTCGGGCCGCCACAGCGCGTCTAGCATGGCCAGCACAAAGTAGGAGCCATACCCGGTGCCGGCCACGTTCATGGGGTGGCACGTCGCGAGGTAGTCCAGCCAATACAGTGAAGGGCCTCCCTCAATCCCGCTCTCGGGCTTGGCATCATCCCACCCCGCCACCAGCAGGTTGGTCTGGTAGGGCCGGTTGCGAAGGGCGGTGGCCAGCTCGCCGCGGACGTAGTGCGCGACCGCGCGCGTGGAGAGGGGGGTGCCGCCGCGGAGGGCGGCGAGGCGCACGTTGGCGGCGACAAACTCGGAGAACTGGACGCGGTCGCCGGGTTCGCCTGGATGAGTGTATGGGGAGGGGGAGGAGTGTGTGTGTGGGCGGTGGGGCGAGCCGACGCGCGTGGTGTCCACCATCGACCCCATCCATCGCTCTCCTTTCTCCTCCCTCTCCTCCCGCCGCCGCCCTCCCCCCTAAAACCCACTCACCTGACAGCGCCAGCACCAGCTTGTCCGACACCGCCATCAGCTTGTCTTCATCGTGCTTGATGGTGATGATCTGTTGCACGGCGGCCGTGTCGGAGCAGAGGACGACAAAGTCGCGCCCCTTGATGCCCATGAGGTAGTCCATGGTGGGGAGAGAGTGGGGGTAGATGACACACGAGCGAGTGAGGAGGAGGGAGGAGCGCCGCGAGAGGGGAGACCGGGGCGCGCGCGTGTGTGGAGAGCTCGGTCTTGATGCGCGCGGTGTGAAAAAAACTTTTTTGCACATATCCCATCTCCTAACCCACGTCCAACCCACTTCGCGCCCAGCTGAATACACGCCTCCCACCCCATACTAGCCGATGCAGGCGACACTGTGCTTCACTCGCACGGCGGCGGTGGCAGGGGCGCTCGCCGCGCCCCCGCCGCGCCGCTCCCCGACCCGCGCCTCGACCCGCTTCACCACCCCCAAACCCAGCCACCGCACCCCCACGCTCCCTCGCGCCACCCCCTCCCTGGACACCGCCCTGCTCAATGCTCAAGAAGCGGAGCACCGGGCCGTTTTCCTCGAAGAGCAAGCCCGCCGCGTGGTCCGTGCCGCCGTCGCGTCCTCCTCCTGCCCCGTCTTCCCGTGCGCCTTCATCGCGGGCGACGTCGTCCTGCTCCACATCCTGGCGATGGAAGGTTTGCTGGCCACCGATCGCGTGCCCGTGGTCGCCATCGACACGTTTCACTTGTTTGACGAGACGCATGAGTTTTGCAAACGACTGGAACAAGCGTACGATTTCACGGCGCGCGTCTTCCGCCCGGCTGGGTTTGAGTCCAAAGCCGAATTTGTGAAAGTGCACGGGTCGGACCTGTTTTTGAGGGACGGGGACCAATATGACAGGATTGCCAAAATCGAACCCTTCCAACGCGCGATGCAAGAACTCCGCGCAGACGTGATGCTGAATGGCCGCCGCCGCGACCATGGCGGGGAGCGCGCGTTTCTTGAAGTGGCGGACGCGGGAGCCAAACCGAGCGCCCCGATCAATGTGCAGCCGCTCGCGTTTTGGGAGTACGCTGATTGTTGGCGTTATATCCAGACAAAAACCTGGAAGCCCACCCTCTGCACGCTCAAGGCTACCCCTCCGTCGGGGACACACACTCCACGGTGCCGGTGCCGCGGGACAAGTGGTTTGAGTATGGTGGGGAGCGGTCGGGCCGGTTTCAAAACGAGAGGAACGCGGACGGCAGCGTGAAGAACGAATGTGGGATTCACTCGCGGCCCAAGTGAGAGAGAGAGAGTGTGTGTTTGTTTGGAAAACAGGCGGTGGGGATCGTTTGGCGTTTTTTTTTGTTTTTTTTTTTGTTTTTCGACGTTTTGTTTGTTTGTTTCGTGAGAGAGAGAGACGCCCCCACGCCCCCACACCACCACACACTCTGTGGAGAGGCACACACCACGCACGCACACTCTGTGTTTGACATGCAAAAAGAAGGAAAAAACACGCAAAATCACGCCCCCCGACACCCATCAATACGCGCGCGCAAACACAGCCACCTCTTTCGCCACCCCCCCCGTCAACCAGCACACCCCATCCCCCCCCGGCTGCTCAAACGGGTAGCACCTCAGCGTTGCACCCGTCTCCTCTTTCACGCGCGTCTCGTCGGCGTCCGACCCCGCCCACCAGCCACGTGCCCATTTTCCTTCGGCAACAGCGGCCTTCAGTTCATCCAATGAAGACACGTCCACGATCCTCTCATCACGGAACGCGGTCGCTTGGGCCAGCATGGAGGTCTGGACGTCGTCCAGCAGGGTTGTCAACGCAGCGACAAAGGCGGGGGCGTCGGTGAGGGGGATGCCGAGCAGCTTGTTGTCGCCGCGCGGCGCGTCGCGGCGGACCAAGACGCACGCCCCCGCCGCCACGTCGCGTGGCCCCACCTCCACGCGCACGGGCACGCCCTTCATCTCCCAGTGCGCAAACTTCCAGCCGGGGGTTTTGCCCTGCGTGTCGTCCACCTTGACGCGCAGGCCAGCGGCGGACGCGGCAGCGGCAGCGGTGGCGACCGCCGCCGCGACCGCCTCCTTTTCCTCGTCTTTTTTGCCCCCGATCGGCACAAACACGACTTGGACGGGGGCCACTGCAGGAGGCAAGCGCAGCCCTGCGTCGTCTCCGTGCGCCATGATGATGCCGCCGACCATGCGGGTCGACATGCCCCACGACGACTGGTGGACGGGGGCCAGGGTGCCGTCCGTCGCCGCAAACTTGGTCCCAAACGCCACCGCAAAGTTGGTGCCCAGGTTATGGGAGGTGCCCGCCTGCAGGGCGCGCCCATCCCCCATCATGGCCTCGATCGTGTACGTCGCATCAGCGCCCGCAAAGCGTTCAATGTTGGACTTGCGCCCCGCGACGACGGGGAGAGCAGCGGCTGAGACAGCAAAGTCGGCGTAGATGTCGACGAAGCGGCGGGCGGTGGCTTCGGCTTCGGAGGCCTGAGGGTGTGGGGTGGGGGTGGGTGTCAGAGGCTTCTTGCTTTTCCCCTCCCGACCACCCCCCAAAACCAAAAGACCACACACTCCCACCCCTTCTCTCTCTCCCACACACACTCTCTCCACTCACCGTCGCGTGCGCCGTGTGCCCCTCCTGCCACAGAAACTCGAGCGTCCTCACAAATGGGCGCGTGCGCATCTCCCAGCGGTGCACGTTGGCCCACTGATTGATCATCATCGGCAAGTCCCTGTGCGACGCAATCCACTTGGCAAACATGTGGTTGACAATGGTTTCAGAGGTGGGGCGGACGACGAGGGGTTCCTCCAGTTCCTTGCCACCGCCGCGCGTGACGATGGCCAGCTCTGGCGCAAACCCGTCCACGTGCGCTGCCTCCTTCTCCAAAAACGACAACGGAATGAGCTGAGGAAAGTAGGCGTTGTCCACTCCCTCCTTCTTAAAGGCGGCGTCCAACCATTTCTGGATGGATTCCCAGATGGCGTAGCCATAGGGGCGGATGACCATCGTCCCCCGCACAGGGCCATAGTCGGCCAGCGCCCCCTCCCGCACGACGTCCAGGTACCACCTGGAGAAATCGACGGCGCGAGGGGTGACGGCCAGCTCGGCGGCGGCGCCGGTGGCGGGTTTTTTGGTCGGCGCAGGCGCGGACGACGACGCGGCGGCGGCAAGGGGGGGGGAGAGGGGGCGGGACGGGGCGCGGCGCGCGACGGTGCGGGCGAGGAGCAGGCGCCTGTGTGTGTGTGTGTGTGTGTGTGTGTGTGGTGGAGGTGTTGGAAGGGGTGGTGGAGGCGGCGGCGTGTGTGGGAGGGGGTCCCGACGGCCGACGCAACAGCGCGTCGGGGCCGCGCTCTCTCCTTCCCTCTCCCCTTCCTCCACTCCCCATCCCACCCCCCAGCACGCGCATTCCACACACCTGGTGCCAGCAGCCAGCATTGTGGAGCCGCCCGGCGCGTCCCGTGCGCACATGGGGGAGCGGGAGCAGAAGGGAAAGGGGGTGGGGGTGTGGGTGTCCTCGCCCCGCTAGTGTGTGTGTTCGTGTGGAGTGCTGGAGCCGCAGGAGGGGTACGTGCGTGTGTGTGTGAACGAATGCACACGACGCGTGGGGCGTTCACACACACACGGAGGAAACACGACGGCGAGAGTGTGGGGCTGGCCGAACGAAAAAAAAACGGCTCACATTCTCGCCGCTTTTCTTTCGTCACACGTTCGCGACTCCCTCCCCGCGTTCTCTCTCTCTCATGGACGCCGTCGCCGAGGCCAAGGCCGTGTGGCCTGGCGCGTCCACCCTGGTGACGGTGCAAGAGATTCTGGACGCCAACAAGTGAGTTTGAGAGGGCGGGAATGTGGCGAAAATGGGGGTCCTTGCGACGAAAACGGGAGGCCGCCCCGCGCCACCCCCCGCGCCCCACTCGCGCGGGTCGCCGCCCGACGCAACGATGCTCGTCACTTGTGACCGTGCTGTGGGTGCGAGGGAGGCGGGAGGGAGGAGACACCGGCCCAATGAGCGAAAAAGGCACGCGCTCTCGCTCGCGCGACACCACACTCACGCGCCAACCCTCCCTCTTTCCTCCCCCAGGGTCCTCGTCGCCGAGATCGACCGCAACCACGAGCTGCGCACCCCTGACGCCCTGCACCGCAACTGCGCCCTCATCCGGGAGCTGAACGCCAACGTGGCCAAGGTGTGTGTGTGGGTGTATGCAAGGCGAAAAGGAAAGGTGTGTGTTTTCGGCGTTCGTCCACACCAACTCTCCCTTCTCCCCACACTCCCAGGTCATCTCCCTCTACGAAGAGATCTCCAAATCCTTTGTCGAGCTCGTGGACGGTGGCGCCAACCCGCCCTCCGCCTCGGGCGGCGGCCCCGCGGCTGCTGCTGCGGTGCGCGGCGGCGACGCGCCGTCGTCGTCGCCGTCGGCGCCGGTGGCGGGATGAGATGGTGTGTGTGTGTTGAGTGTGTGTATTTAGAGAGAGCATTTGCGTCCCTGTTTTTGTGCTGTGTGCTGTCGTCTCGTGCGCTGTTTTTCCAAAACAAAACCAAACAAAAAATCAACGTGCGTGTGTTCTCCTTCCCTCTCTCTCTACCTTCACAGCGCCGCCGCCGCCCAGGCAGCAATGACGCTGATGACCACCCACGTGCCAAACACGGCGGTCGTGCCCGCAGCGGCCGCGCCCGACGCCAGCAGCGGCCACAGGGCAGCGCTGTGCGCGGCAGCAGTCGCCGCCAGGCCCAGCGCCAGCGCGCGCACCGCGGGCGCGCCCCGCGCCACGCCGCCCGCGGCACCCGCTTCCTTGAGGGTGGCGGCGACGGAGGGGACGACGGCCGAGCCGGCGGCGAGGGTGCGCCACAGGAAGACGGCCGCGGGGGCGGCCACTGCCGCGGTCGTTTCGGGCAGCGGCTCAGCAGCCGCCGGCACCACAGCGGCCAGAGTGACGGAAGGCGCCAGCAAATATGCCGCCCCCGCGCCCGCGGCCGCCAGGGCGACCGCAGACCGCAGCGCGGGGGGTGGGCCGAGTCGGCCGCCCGCAGTGGCGGCACGCGCGCGCGCGGCGGCACGCTCGCCGGCGGCAACCTCGTCGGGTAGCTCAGCAGGCCAGCTGGTCAGCACGGTGGCGAGGGTGGCGCCGTGGACGGCGAGAAGGGCGGAGGCGCCGGTGAGGGTCAGCGCATCAAAAGACACCGCCGCCGACGCCAGCGCGACAGCAGACGCCGCCCCCACGCCAGCCGCCAGGGAGCGCAGGGGGGGCCTGTCCAGCACGCGCCGCTGCGACCCGTCGCACAGGGTCCACAGGGCGGCCGTGGACAGCGCGTGCGCGCCTCCCAGCGCGCGCGCTAGGGGTTCGAGGGCGGTGAGCCCGGCCAGGGGGAGGGAGGCGGGGGCCAGGGCGACAGCCGCCACCGTGGCGGGAGCCGCCAGCAGGGCGGCCGCGGCGGCGCCGTGGGTGAGGGAGAGCGCGGTGAGGGCTGTCGTGGTGGTGGTGGTGGTGGGTGGGGGGCTGCCGCGGCCGCCGCCACCACCGCCGCCACCGCCAGTCGTGTTGACTGGCGTGGCGTGGGGCAGGCCGCCACCGGCGCCGCCGTCGGTGGGCGTGGCGTGCGGCTGGGGCGGCGGCGGCGTCACGAAGCGGCGGCGGTCGGACGGCGACAGCGGTACGTCGTGAGGGGGGGCAGGCCGCCCCACGCGCGGCGGGCGGGGGCGCGGGCCAGGGTGCGCAGGGCCAGCATAGTGCTGTGTGCTGGGTGATTTGTGTTTGTATGTGTTGCGGAGAGACGGAAAAGGAGGAGAGAGTGCTGCGTCGCCGCCGACGCAGCGCGCCACACACTGCACGCCGCGAAACAAACGGGAACGCCCTTGCCGCAGAACACCTCTTCCCTCCGGGCCCCCCCACCCAAAACCCGCCCCTGGACCCCCCCTCCCCACACCCGTCACATCAACCACAAGGATCGCGCGCGTCGTTTGCCGCATTGAGCGGGCCTTCGTCGAGGTGCGGGGGCGTGGGATGGGCGGTGGGGAGTGCGAGTGTTGGATCCAGTCTCATTGGTGCGGGTCGGGAGCGATTCTCGCCCAGCCACGCCTGCCGCTGTGCCCCCTCCCCGCCCGTCCCTGTGCCCACCCAGTGCGGACGGGGGACTGGGGGGGACGGGAGCCCCCAGCGGCAGCGTGGGGGCGCTGCGTGGAGAGGTGCCCGCGACGCTCTCCCCGCTCCCCCGCCTCTTTTTTTTTCACCCCTCGCGCCCTCCTCTCCCTCGCCCTCCCCGCGCCCCACAGGCACGCAACAGCGTTCCATCCACGCGACGCACGCCTCTCGTCCCGGGCACGTGGGGATCCAGGCCCCCCCTCCTTCGGCCGACAGCGCGCGCCAGCTACCCGCCAAACGCCATTCGAAAAAAAGCCGGGGCCTTCCCGACGCTGGTATGAGGGCACCCCCGTCCCCCCCCCGCCGCCCCGTCGGACCCCCTCCCCCCCCTCATCGCCGGCCCCGAGGCTGTGGGCCGGTCCTTGACCCTGTGGCGCCCCGGCCTGGACGCGCGCGTGCCTCCCGCGTCCTGGCCGCGCGCGCGCGTGACCGCTTTCGACGCTTCCACAGGGCGCCACCGCGTCGCGCCGGCCGCGCCCGCCTCCCCCCGCGGCAGCGGTGGCGGCCGCCGCCGTGCGCCATCCTCTGACGCCTCCGAAGGCGACTGGATGCTGCTGTCGGCGTGCCGGTTTGCCTGGACCGACGAGCTGCCGTCGTCCGCACCCCTCAACCCGACCGCCACCCCCGCCGCCCCCTCCGGCCCGTCCGCCGTCGGCGCCCGCCTGCGCGTCTTCTGGCCGGCCATGGGCAAGTGGTACGCGGGCAAGGTGACCGGGTTTGACCGCGCGTCTGGCGCGCACACGGTCACTTACAGCGACGGCGACGTGCAGTCGCTCCACCTCTCGTCGGAAGCCGTTGTCTGGGCTGGCGTCCCCCCCCCCTCCCACCGCCTGGCCCGCCCGCTCTGGCCGCCGGTCGGCCCGCGCCGCCGCTGCCGCCGCCGTGGCCGCTGTTACAGCCGCCGCCGCGCCCTCGCCGCGCGGGCGTGGCCGGGAAAACGTGCCGCCGCCGCGCCGCGCGAAAAGCGGCGCGTCCGAAGCGCCGCCCCGCGCGTCGCGCCGCCCCGCGGCCGCGGTGGCGGTGGCGGCGGCAGCTGCTGCAGCCGCAGCCGCGTCCGATGAGGATGACGACGACGACGACGACTACGATGGCCTCGACTCGCGCACGCCCTCCCCCCCGCCCCGCCTCACGCACGACGACCCCCTCGCGGGCTTCTACCCCCTCTGCGCTGGCGGCGCCACCACCCGCGGCCTCACCCCCTTCGACCCGGGGGCCGCCCTGGAGGAGCATGCTGTCGCGGACGGCGCCCTGCTGGGCGGCCTGCTGACGACACCGCCGGGCGGGGGCGTGTTTGCTGCTGCTGCGCCGCGCGCCGGCGCCCACCACGCGCGCGCGCCGCGCGCCCCGCGCCGCCCCGCCACCGGCGGCGCCGCCGCCCCCGCCCTGGGGGGGCGGCTGGCGGTGTGGTGCGACACGCACAGAGCTTTCTATCGTGGCGGCCTTGCCGCGTATGATGGCTATCACAAGCGTGCCAAAGTCGCGTTCGATGGTGGCGCGGCCGAGTGGCTGCCCCTGGGCCGCGACCGCCTCGTCTGGCTGGCGCCGCGCGCCCGGTCGGTGGGAGGAGCCGACCCCGACCTGGCGGCCGCCATGGCGGCCCTGGGGGCCGCCCCCGCGGCCGACGGGCGCGCGGGCGGAGCGGGCGGCGCGCCGCCGACGCCTCTCAAGGTGACCGCGCCGCCGCCGTCGCGCGCGCCGCCGGCCGCGGGCGCGTCTGCGCCGTCCTACAAGCCGGGTGACCGCCTGGCCCTGTGGTTTGACGCGGCGGGCGCGTTTTGTGGGGGCACCGTGATTGACGTGGATGACGGCAGCAGCGCCGCCGCTGCCGCGCGCTCCCGCCTCCCCTCCGCCGCCTCCTCCACCGCCGGCCGCCGCTCCTCCCGCCGCATCCGCGTCCTCTACGACGACGGTGAAGACGAGTGGGTGGCCCCATCGGACGAGCACCTGGCGCCGTCGCCGCCGCCGCCAGTGGCTGGCTTTGGCGCGACTCGCGGCGCCTCTGGCCCCCACGCCGCGTGCGCGCCCCGCGTCCCGTCCCGCCCCTCCGGCGCCGCCGCCGTCGGCTGGCGGGTCGCTGTCTACGGTCGCCTGCCGCGCGGTGGGGGTGGTGTCCCGCCCGCCGCGCCGCCGCCGGCCGTCGCGCCGCCGCCGCCGCCGACCGACCGCGGGTTTCGCCACGGCGCCGTCGTCGCCTACGACGCCGCCTCCGCCACCTATCGCGTCGCCTACAATGACGGTCGGTCGGATGACGTGGATTTGGCGGCTGCCACCGTCAAGTGGGTGCTGCCCCCGGGCGCGCGCGCGGGCGCGCCGCCGCAGCCCGCGCGCCGCTCGCGCTCTGGCGCGCGCCGCCGCCGCGACGGTGAACCGGGAGGCCGCTCCGGCCGCAAGCGGGGCGCGTCGTCGGCGCCTGCGGAGGAGAGGCGGGCGGCCAAAGCGGCCAGGAAGGCGGCGAGACGGGCGGCGGCGGCCGCGGCCGCGGGGGTGGGTCTCCCCCCCCGCGGCCCCGCGCGCGTGGTGGCTTCCGACGACGGCGCCCTCACCCTCTTCCCGCCCGCCGCTCCGCCTCCGCCTCTCACGTCTGTCGCGTTAGAACGCGAACTGGACGTCGCCCGCCTGTGCCGCCCCGGTGGCGCCGGCGTCCGGGCGCTGGGGGGTGGCGCGCTCGGCTTCCCGCGCGCGCCGCGCCACGGCCTCCCCCGCTACCTGACCGTCCGCCTCCTGCTGGCCACCCCGCCCGCCGACCTGCCCCCCCCGGGTGTTGTGGACGACCTGGACCTGCCGGAAGACGTGCCCGTGTGCGTGGACGCGGCGCTGGAGGGGGACGAGCTGGCGGTAGCGGTGGTGGCGCCCCCCGCGCGCACCGCGCGCCCACCCACCGCCGCCTCGGCCGCCCGCCCCGACCGGGCGGCTGGCGCCCGCCCCCCCCTGTCCCCCCTGCCACCCGCCGCCGCGTGTGGGGGCGCCCCCACCGCGTGGGCGGCGACGCGGTCGCCGCCGTGCGGGCCGCCCGCCAGCGTCGGCGCGGCGCGCCACGACGCGGTGCAGGTGGTGCTGTGAGGAGGTGTGTGTGTGTTTCTCAAAGTCCCCGTCGACAACCACCGAATACATATTCCTGCGTCAGGTTTCGCTCAGGTGCCTTTTTTTTTCTTTCTTTGGGTGTTTCTCGCCTCCACGTCGAAAGGAAAACCTTTTTTTGTCACCCCACGATCTCCTTTCCCTCCTTTTTCCTCCCCCCACGCCCCCCCTTTTTTCCCGGCCTGCATGTGACACAACCACACAACGCTCGCCACGCACATCGAGGCGCGCCCCCACCACACGAAAGAGAATCGAAAAACAGTGTCTCTCTGTGCTTTACACACACGCACACACGTCTCTCTCCCCCTCCCCCCCTCTCACGCTGCTGCCCCGCCCACCGTCCTGCCAAACAGGGGCATGGCCGCCAGGGGCGGATGGTAGGTGAAGGCGAAGGCGGCGAGCGTGAAGACAATTGAGTACAGGGTCATCGTGAGGTCACCCGTCCGCGAGTTCCAGCGGGACGCGGACGAGAGCGCCCCCAAGGCCGCGCCCCAGAGCCAAGATTATAGGATCTATTTCCTACCGACCAGGCGGCGTGCCTGCACACAGAAGCCAACACAGATTCAAACCTCCACCCGCGCCTCCTCCCCCACCCCGCACCCCCTCCCAAACGCGGCCTCCCACCCCGGGCTCAGGCCGACCACCTCCCCAATGAGCAGCAGAGTGGGTGATTGCAGCTGTGCACTCGCCACCGCGGCCGGCAGGTCGGCCAGGGGGGCGTACACCGCGCGCGCGTCGACCGTGGTGCCTCGTTCAACCGCGACGGCAGGCGTCGTCGCCGCCCGCCCCGCCGCCACCAGGTCGGCAGCCAGGGTGGGGAGAGTGGCCAGCCCCATGTAGACGACCAGGGTGGAGGCCGTGTCGGCTGCTGCCGCGCGGATTGTTGTTTCGAGCCCATTTTCTCCGCCTGCACGAGCATGACCCGTAACGTACGTCACCGCGGTCGCCGCCCCTCGATGCGTGGTGGGGATGCCCAGGTCGGCTGCGACGCCCGCGGCTGCGGTGACGCCCGGGGTGACGACAACACGCACACCCGCCGCGCGCAACGCTGCCGCTTCCTCGCCTCCCCTGCCAAAAATGAAGGGATCGCCCCCCTTCAACCTGACCACACACCCACCCTCCCCCGCAAACGCGGCCAGCAGGGCGTGTATGTCGGCCTGGGGGCGGGTGTGGAGGCCGGCCGCTTTCCCCACGTACACCATGCGCGCTGCCGGATTCACCAACGCCAGAATGTCGGACGACACCAGCCTGTCGTACAGGACGACATCGGCGGTGGCCATCAGGCGGGCGGCGGCCAGGGTGAGGAGGCCGGGATCGCCAGGGCCGGTGCCGACCAGGTGGACGGTGGGAGGCGGGGTGTTGCCGCCACCGCCAGCCTCCGCACCTGCCTCGCCCGCCCACCCAGACGACGGCGACGACGTCAACAGCTTGGCCACGGTAGCAATGTCCCAGCCTGTGGGGGGCGGCAGGGAGGGGGGCACCGCCGACCGCGCGACTAGGGCGGCGGCGCGACAGCGGGGGCCGTGGGGGGCGGGGGCGGGCGCCAATTGGCGTGCCGACGCGCGGGACGGAGGCAGGGAGTGTGTGTGCATGGTGGGCTGGGTGTGTGTGGAGGCGCCGCAGCGAGGATTGGGGGCGGCGGCAGGTGCCAGCAAAACGCGGAAATGCCGCGGAGAGTCTCGCAACCGAAAAAAAACTCACTCTCGTCGAGAAGAAACAAAACGCTCCTCTCTCCTCCGCGATGGCGGCCGCCATCCACCCCATCGACCGAGGCGTCGTGCACCGCATCTGCGCGGGCCAAGTCGTGCTGGACGTGGCCACCGCGGTGAAGGAGCTGGTGGAGAACGCGCTCGACGCGGGCGCGACGAGCGTCGAGGTGCGAGAGAGGCATGCGCGCGAAACGCGTGGCGCGCGTGTGGCAGGCGCCCTCTCCGCCAGCCCCGCTGCGTGAGCGCGATGCTGGGGACGTGCCTGTGTGCTTCACACCCACGGCCCCGCGACGCCGCGACGGCAGGAGAGTGTCCCCCCCTCCCGCGGTCCCCCCCCTTCCCATCTTTCGATTGATGCCAACCCACTCACACCCCCCACCTCCACAGGTCCGCCTCCGAGAACACGGCCTGGACGCCATCGAAGTCGCCGACAATGGGGCCGGCGTCCCTCCCTCTTCCCGTCCCCTCCTCGGCCGCCCCCACCACACGTCCAAGCTGACGGGCGTCTCAGACTTGGACACCCTCACCACGTACGGCTTTCGAGGCGAAGCCCTGGCCTCCCTGGCCTCCCTGGCGGACGTTGTCATCACCACCCGCTGCGCGGACGAGGAGGCGGGGACACGGCTGACGCTGGCGCGTGGCGGTGGCCCCCCGAGCGCGGAGCCCGCGGCGCGCGCCACAGGCACCACCGTCGCCATCCGCAACCTGTTCGCCTCCCTGCCCGTGCGCCGGCGCGAGCTGGAGCGTGGGGCGCGGCGGGAAGCGGCGCGCGCGGCGGCCGTGCTGCAGGCTTATGCACTCGCTGCCCCGTCCGTCCGCATCGTCGCGACCGACCAAACAGGCGGCGGCCCGCGCACCACCATCGTGGCCACCACGGCGGGGGGCGGGTTGACCGCGGCCGCGGGCGCAGTGCTGGGGCGGGCGGCAGCGGGGCTGCTGGCCGTGGATGCAGAGGTTGGGGTGGGGGTTGGTGGTGGTGGTGACGCCGCCGCCGCCGCCCCTCCACCCCCTACCTTTCGCCTCGTCGGCCTCGTGTCCGACGCCCGCCGCGCCCGCCCCCGCGGCGGCGGCGGCGCCTCCTCCTCCTCCCCCTCCACCGACCGCCAGTTTTTCTCGGTGAACGGCCGCCCGATCGACGCGCCGCGCCTCGCGCGCGCGCTCAACGACGCGTGGCGGTCCCTCGGCTCCCCTGCCACCTCGGCGTCCCGCCCCGCCGCCGTGTTGGACTTGCGCCTGCCCCCCGGCACGTACGACGTCAACGTGACGCCGGACAAGCGCACGGTGCTGCTGCACCGGGAGGCAGCGATTGTGGCGGCTGTTGTCTCCACTGTTTCCGCCCTGTGGGAGCCCGCCCGGTCCACGTACGCGGTGGGGGGGGCGGGCACGGGGGGTCGGGCTGGCGGTGGGGCGACGGCCGCGGCCGCCCCGGCCAAGCGGCGGCGGTCGCCGGATGACGCGAGTGAGAGTGAGGAGCAAGAAGGGGAGGCTGCCGCCCCCGCCCCCTCCCCGCCGCCCGTTGGCCGCCCCCGCCGCGCCGCCACGCGGGCGACGGGGCCTCTGCCCGACCTGGCGTCGTTTGCGCTGGGCGGTGGGGGGGGAGGCGGCGCGAGCGGCGCGCCCGTGGCCCGGCCGCGGCGCGGCGCGGCGCGCGCTGACCAACCCTCCCTGGCGGGATTTGTGGAGAGGCGGCCCAGGGCGGCTGCGAAGGCACCGTCGCCGTCGCCCGACGCGAGCGAGGAGAGCGAGGAAGCGATGGAGACGGATGGTGGTGGCGGCGACAGCGCGCCGCCGAGCGAGGAGGTTGAACGGTCGCCCACGCCTGCTGCCTCGGAGGAAGCGGCACCGTCGCCCACGCCTGCTGCCGCGGAGGAAGCGGCAACGTCGCCCACGCCTGCCGTGGAGGCGGCACTGTCGCCACCGCCCGCTGCAACAAGCGTGGCTGCACCGCCGCCTCTGTTGCCGGCGACTGTCGCTCAACCGGCGCCCCCTCCTCCTCCTCCGCCACCACCGGCCGAGCCCACCTCCACCCTGGCCGTCGACCTGGACGCCCTGCGCGCCGCTTCGGCGGCGCGCGTGCGCGCCGCGCGCGCGGCGGCCGCCGCCGCAGCGGCCGCTGCTGCGGCCCCCGCCGCCGACTATGGCGCGGCATTGCTGGCGGGCCAGCCAGATGGTGGCCATGCCGCTGCAGGCGACGTGGCAGCGGCCGCACCACCAGCCGATGACGCACCCCCCGACGCCCCGACGTCGGCGCTCGAGCGCGTTTTCCAACGCGCCCAGTTCACCGACCTGGCGGCCGGCGTCATCGGCCAGTTCAACCTGGGCTTCATTGTGGCGCGCCTGGGCACCGACCTGTTCATCGTGGACCAGCACGCGTCCGACGAAAAGGCGACGTATGAACGGTTGGCCGCGGCGACCACTTTGCAGCAACAAACGCTGCTCGCGCCGCTGCCCCTCGACCTCGCCCCCCACGAAGCCGCCGCCGCGCGCGACCATGCTGCTGTCCTGACCGCCAACGGATTCGCCGTCTCCGACGCGCCCGACGGATCGGGGGCGCTTGTTTTAACTGCTGTGCCCTACTCCAAGGGGCATGTGTTTGGCGCGGCCGACGTCGCCCACCTCGCCGCCCACCTCGCCGGCGGCGCCGCCTCCGCGACCACCGCCGGCCCCCCCCGCCCGGCCGCGGTGCGGGCCATGCTGGCCATGCGGGCGTGCCGGTCGTCCATCATGGTGGGGCGGCCGCTGGATCGCGACGCGGCGTCGCGCGTCGTGCGCGCGCTCGCATCGCTCGACTCGCCGTGGAACTGTCCGCACGGGCGGCCGACGATGCGCCACCTGGCGGTACTGCCGGCGAGCAAGTGAGGGGAGAGCTGTAGATGTTTGGGTCGCACTGTTTTTGGGGCGTGTTGCACAACAAAAGCCGAAGAGAACCCACCCCTCATCCTTTCAACCCTCGTCTCCTCTCCCCGCCTTCTCTCTCTCTCTTCTCACTCTCCCCACCGTTTTTTTTTTTGTTTTTTTCTTCTCTCTCTCTCTCCACTTTTCATCCCCTCTTCCATCTTTCTTCACTTTTCATCCCCTCTTCCATCTCTCTCTCTCCTCACTCCCCCCACCATTTTTTTTTCTCTCCCTCTCTCTCTCTGTCAAATCACCTGCTTTTAAACAGGTTGGCCGCATACTTGCGCGAGCTGACCAAGCACGTCTCCCACGTCGCGTCGCCCTCGCCAAAGTGCAGCGGCAGCTCGGCGTCGGCGTCGCCGGGCTTCACCCTGGCCACCAGGTCGGCCATGGCGGTGCCGTCAAACGCCAGCTTCTTGAAGTTGTCAAACCCGTTGGCGCTCACCAACTCAGTCAAATGCTCCAGGTGGGCCGTCAGCTCGGGCGGGGGCGCGCCCCCCCGCCCCATCATCTTGAGCAGCAGTGTGCGCACGGGCCCCTCCACCGCCTCCATGATGGCGCGCGACGCGCCGTACGTGAGGTGCGCGGGTGTGCCACTCGTGCACGCGTTGTAGATGGGGTAGGGCGCACCCGGGGCGGGCGCCGCCGCACGCGCCGACGTCGCGGCCGCGGCCGCGAGCACGACGCCCGCGACGACGTCGACGGGGACGATGCCGATGGCCGAGTCCGCGAGGTCGGCCACGTTGATGCCGGGCAGGGCGGTGTCCAGGTCCATGACGGACAGGGCGGCGAGCGACATGGCGCCCGCCGCGCCGTGAAAGTAGCCGGCGTGGGGGGGGCAGCCGGCTGGGCCGACGTACGAGGGGCGCACGACGGTGGCAGGCAGGCCGCGCGCCGTGACGGCGCTCGCGACGACGTGCTCCGCCAGCAGCTTGGAGAACAGGTAGTTGTTTTTGAGGAAGCCCGCCTCCGCGCGCATCTCGGCGGCTTCCGCGGCCGCGACGGCGGGCGGTGCGGACCGCAGGCGCGCGAGCAGCGCGTACACGTCCCCCCCCGCGGCCGACGGCAGCGGGGGCAGCGTCTCCAGCTTGAGCGGGGGCGCGCCCGGGGCCAGGGGGTGCACCCACGCGGTGGACACGTGCACAAACGCGCGCAGGCGGGGCGCGGCCGCCGCGACGTCGATGAGCGCCCCGACGGACAGCGCGTTGTTGGCGACCGCGGTGCGCACGTGCACCCGGGGCGCCAGCGCGGCGGCGCAGTTGATGACGACGTCCACCGACCGCAAGGCGGCCGCGTCGGCGGGGGCCAGCCCCAGGCCGGGGGTGGTGATGTCGCCCGCGAGCGGCTGAGCGCGGGCGCGCGCGGTGGGCGGCACGCGTGCAAATAGGTCCTCGCTCATCAGCGATTTGAACCTCTTCTTCACGCTGCGCGTGCCGCGCGACCGGATGAGGACGTACACGGTGGCGACGCGCGTGCAGCGCAGCATGTGCTCCAGCACGACGGAGCCGAGGAACCCGGTCGCGCCGGTGATGAGGACGATCGCGCCGTCAAACTCTTTGGCCACGCTGAACGTGGGCAGCCGCGGCGGCGGCGGGGGCGTGTGCGCTGGCGCCGGCGCCTCCTCCGTCAGCGGCGGCGACGGCGGCGGTGATGGTGTTGACCGCGCGAGCGGGGTGTAGACGCGCGCCGGCGTGGCGGCGGGCGGCAGCTCCGGCAACGCGGCCGCAGCCTGCTTGACCATGGTTGGATCTTCCCACGTCGCGGCTGGCGCGGCGGGAGGCGGGGGCGGGGCGGCAAGTGGCGGCGGCGGCGGCGCGGCCGGCGGGCCTCCGCCCGTGGCGATCGCTTCGAGCTGCATGCTGACCAGCTTGTGCAGCGTCATCGTCGCCAACATCTCCAGCGCGTCGCGTCCGCGTCGCCACCTTCACCCACCGCCGCGGCGGCCGATGGGGGAGGGGTGCCGTACGTTTCCGAGGCCCAGTTGGCCAGCTCAACAGTCGACAGCGAGTCCATGCCCAGCGACACCAGCGGCACGTGGTCGGCCACATCCTCGGGCGACAAGTCCAGCAGCTCGCAAATCTTGGCGAGCGTCGCCTCACGCACGCCAGTCGCGTCAAAGGCGGCGGGCGTGCCAGCGTTGGTCACCGCGGCCGGGGGAGCCGGGACCGCAGGCGGCGGCGTCCACGCCGGCTGCGGCGGAAAGACAGCCACCGCCACGGCGGGTGCCGACGTCCAGGATGGCGCAGCCACAGGTGCCGGGGAAGGCGCGACAACCAGCGCCGGGGTCGGGGTCGGGGCAGGGGCAAGGTCGGGCGCAGCAGACGGCGCTGCCGCAAACGGCTGCGCCTCGACAGCGGCCGCCACAGCAGCCGGCGGCGGCGGCGCGGCCGGCGCGCCTCCGCCCGTGGCGATCGCTTCGAGCTGCATGCTGACCAGCTTGTGCAGCGTCATCGTCGCCAACATCTCCAGCGCGTCGCGTCCGCGTCGCCACCTTCACCCACCGCCGCGGCGGCCGATGGGGGAGGGGTGCCGTACGTTTCCGAGGCCCAGTTGGCCAGCTCAACAGTCGACAGCGAGTCCATGCCCAGCGACACCAGCGGCACGTGGTCGGCCACATCCTCGGGCGACAAGTCCAGCAGCTCGCAAATCTTGGCGAGCGTCGCCTCACGCACAGCGGCCGCATCGACCGACGTCGGTGCGGCCGGCGGCGCCACAGCCACTGCGACAGGTTGCGCTGGCATCGTGAGAGTCAGATGCGGCGCCTGCGTCGGCGTCGGCGGCGGCTGTCGCGGCGACGAGACCGCCGCGCGCGGCGGCGGCGACGCGGGCGCCGGCTTGACCGGCGACGCCACTGCCGTCACAGCCGCCTGCGGCGCGGCAGCGGCACCCGCCGGCGGCGCGGCCACAGTCTAGGCGGCGGCGCCGTCGTAGTACCGGGCGGCGCCGCTGCCGTCGGCCAGGATGACAGACTGCGCGTCGGCAAGCGGCGGCAGCTCGCCCGCGCTCGCGTCAAACGCGCGCTCAATCGTGCCCCCCGTGTCCGCGTCCAGCAGCAGGTGCGCCATGCGGGGGTCAGCTTCCAGGATGGAGGCAGCGAGCACGACGACGTGGGAGTGCAGGCGGCCGTCGGTCAGCGCGGCGACCAGGGCGCGGCACACGTGCCTAAAGTCGACAAACTCGACCTTGCGCGCGCGCATGTACAGAATCTCGGTCAAGCTGTTCCAGCGCGCCAACCGGCCGACCGACCCGACGGCCGGTAGATCGACTAGGGTGGCGGGCAACCCCATTGCCGCGCGCGACGCGGTGATACGCGCCAACGCTTCGTTGGCACGCAGTAGGTCGCCTGCAGCTCGGCGCCCAGGACGCGCGCCATGGAGGACGCCACCAGGAACGCGCGCACCGTGGACAGCGCCGCGGTGGCGCGGTGCAGGTTGAGGGCGCCCTCCACCTTGACGCGCCACGCTTCGGAGGCGGCGGGCACGGGCGCAGACGCGCTGTCGTTGACGTACACGTTGGCAAAGTGGGCGATGACTTGGATGGGGGTCGTCTTGGGGATGGGCTGCAGCACGCGCACGACGTCGGCGAGGTCGGTCAAGTCGACGCGCGCAAACGTGATCGTCGCGCCGGCGGCCGCCGCCTGCGCGCGCAGGTAGGCTTTGGCGTGGTGCGGGATGTCCTTGGGGTCGCGGCTCGTCAACCCGAGCACGCGTCGCGCGCCACGCCTCATACACTCGGCACAGAAGGCTAAGCCGACACCGCTCGTGGCCCCGGAGACGACGAGGGTGCCCGCCTCGTCGAGCGGCAGGGACGGCAGGTCGTCAACACGCGGAACCAGCGGCAACGGCTCGTTGGCTGGCAGCGGAACGTAGAGCGGTGCGTCGTCCAGGCCGGGAGACGCCCACCCGGGGGGCGCCTCCAGCACCAGTTTGCCGGTGTGCAGGCCGCGCGAGAGCGTGCGCAACGCGGACGCGACGTCGGCCATCGGCAGCACGGTGGTGGGCAGCGGCGCCAGCGCGCCGGACCCCAGGCCGGCGACGACCTCCCCCAGCAGCCGCACAAACGCGGAGTGGTCCAGGCTGGACAAAAAGTCGATGTGCGCCGACACAAAGCTGCCGTTCTTGAGGAGCGCGGACTGCGAGACGGCTCCGCCCTCGACCGCGTCGCGCTTGCCGATCTCCACAAAGCGGCCGCCTTGCGCCAGCAGCTGCAGCCCTGCCGCCTGCTTGCCGCCCGCCAGCGAGTTGAGGACGATGTCGACGCCGCGCCCCACGGTCGCGTCGTCTACCGCGCTCCGCCAGTCGGCCTCGTCGCGCGAGTCGAGGACGGCGACGATGCCCGGCATCGCGGCCAGCGTGGACCGCTTGGCGGGCGACCCCGCGCTGGCGATGATGCGGCAGCCTAGCAACGCTGCATACGACATGGCGGCCGTCCCCACGCCGCCCAGGGCGGAGTGAATCAACACTGTCTCGCCGCGTGCGAGGCGCGCGCGGTCGCGCAGCGCATACAGCACGGTCGCCCACGCGCACAGGCCGCCGGCCACGCGCGCGTCGTCCAGGTTGGGAGGCGCGGGGGCGCAGTTGACGGCCATGGCGACGGCGTGCGATGCGAGGGCGCCGTGTGGGGGGATGAGCAGGCCCGCGACGCGGTCGCCCAGCTTGAGGCGTGGGAACGCGGCGACTGACGTGGGGTGCATCTCGACAACGTCGCCCACAATCTCGCCGCCAATGTCGCCAGGGACGCCGGGCAGCATGCCCAGCACCAGCATGACGTCCTTGAACTGCAGCGCGGCCGCGCGCACGCGCAGGCGCACCTGGCCCGGGAGCAGGGGGTCGGGCACAGCGCGGCGTGGCTTGATGGACCCAATCTGGCCGGGGCGCTCGATGGCGTACCGCCATCGCGGCCCCAGCGCGACAGGAACCGGCTGCCGCAGCCAGGGCGTGTCCGGCGGGCGCGGCAGCGGCGTCCACCCGCGCTGCAGGCGGTCCATCGACACGGCGCCGTCAGCGTCGATGACGGCATGGTGCAGCGGCGCCGTCATCATTGCGATGGTCAGGCAGGCGGGCGCGATGGAGGCAGCAGGGCAGGCGGCAGCCGTCACTGGGATGATGCGTCGTTTCTTCTGTTCGGCGGCAGCGGTGCGGGCCCACCCCTCCACGCGCGCCGAGTCCAGTGTGTGGGGAGGCACCAGCAGCGTGATGATGGCGGCGGCGGGCGGCGCGGCGCGCAGGAGGGCGGCGGCCGCCCATACGTCGCCCCGCGCGTCGAAGACGGCGCTCGCGCGAGTGAGCGCGGGGGCCAGCGCTGCGTCTGTGGTGGGCACGGCCTCGGTGGTCAGCACAATGTCTGTGGTGCGGCGATCGTGGGGCATGATGGCGGCCAACAAAGCGGCGGGGCCCAACCAGGCGACGGTGCCGGCGGGCAGCGCGGCCGCCGCGGCGGCCGCGGCGGCCGGCGTCGTCGTGTCCAGCGGCACGCCCACCACCCGGTTGATCATGGGGGGAGTCCCCACCGACCGCAGCACGCGAGCGTGCAGCCCCTGGATCATAACGGCGGGCGCGCCGGCCGCGTCCGCGACGGTGAGGTCAAAGACAGACTCGGTGTCAAACGCGGTGCAGTCAGTGCGCAACCGCGTGAACGCGCGCACCGCCCCTGTCGCGGCGGCCGCGGTGGTCGGCCACACCACGATCGCTTCGTACGAGACAGGGACGGCGGCAAAGAAGGGGGTGGGCACCAGGCCGGCCAGTGAGGTGACGTGCGTGCACGCGTCCAGGACGACGGGGTGGAGGACGCCCGTGTCGGACGCGAGCGCGCCGCCCGCGGTCAGCGCGTCGGCGGGCGGCACCGTCACCCAGGCGGCGCCCTCGCGCGACGACTCGCACGCCAGCATGTCGTGGGGGAGGTGGTACGACTTGCGGTGCTGGAGCGCGGAGTTGTCATTCATGTAGCGGTAGAAGTGGCGCGGGTTGACCTCGTCGAAGCCGCCCCCCTTGCGCGCGGCCAAGGCGGCGGCCACCAGGTCGGCTGCCAGGGCGGCGGTGGCGGCGTCGGGGGCGGCCGCCACGGACACGGACCCCGTGACGGCGGGGCGGGGGACGAGGCGCGTGTCGCCACCGCGGTTGACGCGGGCAGCCATCGCGCCGTCGGCGCCCAGCGTCAGCTCCATGCGCACTGGCGCCTGGTCGGCCGCGTGGGACACGTCCACCGACACCATGCGCGCGACGGAGAAGTCGCGCAGGATGACGACGCCTCCCGGGGGGACCGCGCCTGTGGCCGCGGCCAGGTGGGCTGTGTAACTCACGTACGCGACGCCTGGAACGCAGGGAACGCCGGCGATGACGTGGTCGGCGCAATAGGGTGGCACCTCGAACGTGGCCACCACAGCCACGGGCAGGCGTGCGTCGGGCGGCGCTGGGGACGTGGTGATGGTCATCGCCGGCCGAGCGGTCGGTGGCGAGGGCACAGGAGCAGCAAGCGTGGCCGCGGCAGGCGGGGCGGGGGGCGCCGTCGCAGCAGACACAGCGGGGAGCGCGGCGGCCGCCGCCGCGGCAGGCACAGCGGGGAGCGCGGCCGCCGCCGCCGTGGGCGCGGACGACGGCGTCACGCCCTCGGGGTGGACCCACGCGTCCGCCGTCGGGATGGCCGCGTTGAGCGGCGCGAGCCGCCCCGCCAGCTTGAGCGACACCGGCGTCCGCCCGCGGGCCGAGTGGTGCTGCACGGGCAGCGCTCCGTGAGTATCGGTTTCGACGTGCACGACCTCGGAGTGCGCCCACGCGATGGGCAGGATGGGGGCGCCGGGGACGCCGGGGCCCAGCAGGTGGCACCACTCCAAGTCGACGCCAGCGCTCCAGGCAGCCGCCAGGGCGGTGAACGTGTCAGCGAGGGCGGTGGTGGGGGAGCGCGCGCACGGCACGATCGGCGCGGCGCCGTCGTGCGCGGGGCCCCAGCAGGGCGCCAGCGTGACGCGGGGCGAGAGCTCCAGGACGAGGTCGACGCGGGAGGCGAGGGTGGCGGCGGCGCCCTCCCACGCGACCGGGGCGCGCGCGTTGGCCCACCAGTGGGCGGTGGTGAGGGGCGCGCCCGGCGTCGCGCCAGTCGTGCTGGAGACAAAGCCGCCGTCGGCTGGAGGTACGGGCGCCGCGTCATCCGACCACCCTGCTGCCGCCAGCGCGGCCCGGAAGGCGGGCTCGACACCATCCAAGTCGGGGCCGTGGAACGCGGCCGAGACGCGCAGGCGCGCGCCGCGCAATCCGGCGGACGGCGCGGCGGCGAGCAGGGCGTCCAGGGCGGCCGTGGGCCCGCCCACGGTGACCTGGGTGGGCCCGTTGACCGCGGCAACGTGCACGCCCGCATGCTCGGGGCGGACCAGCAGCGAGAGCACTGTGGCGCGGTCGCCCATCAGAGCAGCCATGCCGCCTCCCGGGGGCAGCTGGGCCATGGCCGCCGCGCGGGCGGCCACCAACTGACACAGCTGGGCCAGGGTGAGGTGGCCCGCCGCGTGGGCGGCCAACGCTTCGCCCGCGCTGTGGCCCGCGGCGGCGGCCGCAGCCACGCCGACGCGGGCGAGCGTGTGCCACAGCGCGCACTGCAGCAGCGTGGCGGCCGGCAGGGTCAGGCGCACATCGTCGGTTTCGGTGGGGAGGGCGCCCGCGGCGTCGGCGATGCACCAGGGAACCGCGGACGCGGCGGCGGCAGCGCCAGGCGACCGCGGCGCGAGCAACTGCACACCCCCCGGCGTCGCCGCATACGCGTCGCTGAACGCGTGCGCCGCCTCCCGGAACGCGGGCAACGCGGCATACAACTGATCGCCCGCGCCCGACGACAGCGCGCCCTGGCCGCCAAACACGAGGCCGCCGCGCGGCTTGCGGCCGAGCGTCATGGGCAGGAAGGGCAGCACGTCGGCGATCGGTTGAGCAGTCGCCAACCCGCCCGGCACACCCACCAACGCGGTCCTGTGCGTAAAAAAGCCGCGAGTCAGCATCGGGCACGTGGCACAGTGCGTGCGCACGGCGGCCTCGATCGCCGCGCCCTCAAAGCCGGGCGGTGGCGACTGGAGCACAGCGCTGAGGCGCGACGCGGGGGCGGCCCCAAACGCGGCCCACGCCGCGGCAGATTCAAGCAGCGCGTCCCTGCTGGTGGCCAGCAGGGGCACGATGAACGCCGGCAGGCTGGGTGGCGGCAGCGCCAGCGCGCGCGCACCGGGGACGGGCGCCGTGAACGGCGCCGTGTCCGCGGCAGCCAGCAGGGCAAACGCGTTGGCGCCCGCAATCCCAAACGAGTTGACGCCGCACAGGACGCGGTCGCAGCCTGGCGCGGGCGCCAGGCGCGCCATGTCAGTCACCAGGCGCAGGTTGAGGCGGTCCAGGTCGATGCGCGGGTTGACGGTGCCGCTGAACAGCATGGGCAGCGCGACGCCGTGGTAGAGCGCGAGCGCGGCTTTGGCCAGCGACACGAGCCCCGCCGCGCTCTCCAGGTGGCCAAAGTTGCCTTTGACCGAGCCCACGGGCAACGGGGCCGCCCGCCCGGGCGCCCGCCCAGCGCTTCACTGACGGCGGCCGCTTCAATCGGGTCGCCCGCAGGCGTGCCCGTCGCGTGCGCCTCCATCAGCGCGACGTGCGCAGCACCCACGCGCGCGCGCGCGAGCGAGCGGCGCACGAGGGCCGTCTGCGCCTTGGCCGACGGCTCCGTCGGGTTGGTCTCGCGGCCGTCGTGGTTGATGCCAGTGACGAGGATGTCGGCGTACACGCGGCACGACGCGCGCGGCACGCGCGCGACGCGGAGCGCGCCGGCATCGCCCGCGACCAGCACCATGGCCACCGCACCCTCGCCCCGCACAAACCCGTCGGCCGCCGCGTCAAAGGGGAGGGACGTACCCCGCGTCGACAGCGCCCCATTCTCGCCCAGCGTGCGCAGAAAGTGCGGGGACAGCAGGGCGTTGGTGGCGATGACGAGCGCCGCGTCGCACGAGCCAGAGGCGAGTGATTCCATCGCGACGTGGAGGGCGGTGATGGAGGAGGAGCACGCGGTGTCTAAAGTCAGCGACGGCCCCGTCAGCCCCAGCGCCTGGGACACTAAGTTGGCCAGGTAGCACGCATAGTTGCCCATGATGGTGGGCTTGGCAAACGCGCCGCGCCCCGACACGAGGCGCGCGACGTGCTCTGGCAGGCCCGTCGCAGCAAACACGCCGACGGACGCGTCTCCAGAGGCGATGTCGGCGGCTGGAATCCCGGCATCGTGTAGGGCTTCGCCCGCCACCTCCAACGCCATGCGCAGCTGGGGGTCGGCGTGCGCGACGCCCGCGAGCGGCATGCCAAACGCGACCGTTTCGGCGTGCCACACGCGGTCGCCGGACAGGCAGGCGAACCGCATGCTGGCCACCGCGTTCTGCCAGACGGGGGGGAAGCGGCCGGGGGGGAGGGGGCCGATGGCAGTCTGCTTGTGGGCGATAAAGTCTGAGGAGGAAGAGGAGGGGGTCGGTTGGAGGGGGTCGGTTGGAGGGGGTCGGTTGGAGGGGGTCGGGTGGAAGAGGAGGGGGTCGGGTGTGGTTTTGCCGACGATGAGGGAAAAGAAGAGAGGCCTACGGCTCCCCCGCCTCCCACAACCACTCTCTACACTCACCTGCCAACTCGACGGGCGAGTCGACGTCGCCCGGCAGGCGCAGGCCGATGCCTACGATGGAGGCCATCGTGACCGGATGTGTGTAAAAAGTCTGAGAAAGAAAAGCGTCGGGAGGAGGGGCGTGAGTCGTGCGAGGTGGGGGGGGACCAGTTGCGCGCCTTGTATCCCACAAGCGCTGGCTTCCCGATCGTCTGCCAAACCCCAGACGCGTCAACCTGATCGTCTGCGTCCAGCGCGTGACGCGGGGGGGTGTCGCAGCAGCCGGGCGCGCGTGCATGCTCCGCCGTCAAACAACGTGCGGCGAGCGAGTTGTCGGTTTGCGTGTTTTTGTGCGTGCCGCCTCTTTTGCCCCCCGCCCCCCCCACCACATTGGCGCGTCAAAGGTGGCTCGCCGTCAAACAACGTGCGGCGAGCGAGTTGTCGGTTTGCGTGCTTTTGTGCGTGCCGCCTCTTTTGCCCCCCGCCCCCCCCCACCACATTGGCGCGTCAAAGGTGGCCCATGCTTGTACTCACTGATGCGGGAGGAGGAGGAGGGAGGCAGGCGTGATATACCAAACAACCGACAAGTGACGCGCCAAATGCGCAAGGCGTGTGGTTTCGTGCTGACAGTGTGGCCAAACACACTGGCGTACTCTGCACCCCCCTCGGGAAAATCGACGAGAATCCAATAAAACAAGGGTCTTTCATTCTACACTGTTGAAGAGCCAATAAAACAAGCGTCCATTCTACACTGTTTGAGAGCAGGAATACAAGCAGCAACGCAAACACGGCGGCCGCTCTCACACCACCACCTCACTCGACCGCGACCCGCCCCGTCGCGACTGCCGCCTCCAACAACGGCGCGGGCGCGGGCGCCGCCCCGCCTTCTCCTCTAGCAGCCGCCTCCTCACCCGCGCGGGCTAAAGCAGCCGCTAATTCGCCCCCGCGGCGCGCGTCCAGGCGGGTCAGAGCTGTGGCAGCCGCCGCGCTGCGCGCGCGCGGGTCGTCGCCCGCGGCCGCCAGGATGGCCGCCATGCCGCCCGCGGCCGCCAGGATGGCGTCATCTATGCGGGTAGCGGTCAGTAGCAGCAACAGGGCGGCCAGGCGGGCGTCGGCGGCGCGGGCAGCGTGCGGGGTGCAGGTGCCGCCGCCGCCACTCGCAGGCAGCGCCGCCAACACAGCACGCAAACCGTTCACCGGCAGCACCGCGGCCACAGTGTCGGGTAGGGCGGTGGCGCCCGCTAGGAATGCAGGTGTGGGACGGGTGACGGCGGCTGTGGCGGCCAGGCCGTCGACCGCGCCGCCGCCCGCCAGCGTGGCGGGGGGCGGGTGCGGGCGCGCGACACACTCCAACAGCAGGTCGACCGCGTCCGCGCAGGCGCGAGGCCGGGCGTTGGGTGGAGCGGTGGCCAGCCAGGCTGTGAGTGAGGCGACGGTGGCGAGCGCGGTGGCGAGCCGCGGCGGCGGCGCTCTGTCGTTGGTTTCGCTTCGTTCACTCACACCTGCCCACGCCAGCAGCGCACCCCTCACAGCAGCCACGACGCGGGTGGCGGCGTGCTGGCTGGGGGATGCCAGTACGGCGGCCAGCAGGGCGCCGATCGCGCAGGCCGGAGGGTCGCCCACTGCGCGCGGTGGCGGCGGCAGCAGCGTGTCTGAGTCGCGGGGAGCGCGTGCCAGCACTGCCGCCAGCAACGCTCGCCCCGCGTCGCCGGCGCGGTCGTCGTCGCAGGTCAACAAGTCGACTGCAGCCGTCGCTGGTGGGGACAGGGGCGACGTTTTTGAGCGGCGCGGCGCGGCGCGCGCCAACAAGTGTGCGACTGCCGGCACAAGCGCGGGGGGCAGCCCCACGCCCAGCGCGGCCAAGATTGTGGCCAGAGGAGGGGCATCAGAAGTGCAGTCGGCTGTGTCTTCCGCACACTCACCCCCCGCCACGCTGGCCGCCAGCGCGTCGGCCGCGGCCGCCGGGCGGTCGGCCAGCAGTGCGCGCGCGGCGTCCGCCGCCGCGTCGCCCTCCGCGCCCGCGGCCAGGCCGTCCAGCAGCACACACGCAATGTTGCGCCGGGTTTCGGGGGGGCAGGCGCCCGTGGCAGCCAGCAGGGACGCGTACGCGGGCAGGCCGCCCGCCGCGGTGAGGCGGGCGGGATCGATTTGCGAACGAGCGTCGACACAGCCGCCATCCTCACTCTCATACACAGCCGCCACCGCCAACCGCGCCAAGTGCAGCCCCACGTGCGCTGGCCACCCACCCTCGGTCGCGGCGGCCGCCAGCGCCACCGCCGCGCGCGGCGGCACGACAGCCGCGGCGCGCGCGGTCAGGCCGCCCCCGCCGCCGCGCGTTGCGACGGCAGCCAGCGCGTCGGCTGCAGCCCGCCAGTCGGCGTCGGTGACATTAGCAGCGGCCGCTGCATCGTCCAGCAGGGCGGCCAACAGGTGGGTCACCCATTCGAGAAACGCGGTGGCAGGTGGAGACGCCGGGTGGTGCGCCAGCGGCCGCGCGTCGCTGCCCCCGCTGCCCCCTTCGTCGCCTGACCTCGGCGCGTCCACTAGGTCAGCATGCAGCGCCAGCGCCAGCATCGCGTCAAACGCGCGGGCGCGGCCGCCGTCGGCCGCGGCGGCGCGCAGCGGGCGCAGCGTCAGTGCGAGCGCGCCGCCGCCGCCACCCCCGCTGCCGCGCCAGGCGTCCACCACCAGCTTGGCCAGGACTCGGCCACCGTCACGCCGGGTGGTGGACTCGGCGGCTTCGTCGTTGGACTCTGTGTCTGCGAGGGCGGCTTTGAGCGCGGCCTCTGCCTCCACCGCCGACACGTCCAGCGGCCTCTGGTCGCGCCACCGCACGGCGGCCGGCCGGCGGCGAGGGTGGGCAGGCGATTTGGGGGGCGGTGGACCGGCCGCCACCGCGTGGGCAGCGGTGGTGGCGGCCGCGCGCTCAAGCGAGCGCAGCAGCGAGGCGCGAGCGCGCGCGCCGCCGTGCGGCGGAGGCGGCAGCGGCGGCCCTGTCAACGCGTCAGCCAGCCAAGGCGCGCCGCACGCGATGGAGGGGGCGCCGTGGCGGGCGGCCAGCAGGTCGGCGGTGAGGAGGGGGGTGGGTGGCGAGGGCTGAGAGGAGAGGAGGGGTGAGGGTTTTCGTCTTTGCCTTGCCGCCGTTTTGCGCACACACACTCACACAACAGACTCACCTCGGCACCCCCGCCAAACGCCTCCGGCCCGTCGTCCAGCAGCCCGCCGCGTGCGAGCGCGGCCAGCGCCGCGCGCGATTCCCCGTTCAGTGTCGACAGCGTTGCCACCCGCAGCGCGGCGGCCAGGGTGGCGGCGTCTGCTCGTGGGACTGCCATTTGGCTGGCGCGTGTGGGACGCAGCGTCGGGGAGGCGCGCGGGGTTTTTAAACGACGCGCGAGTGTGTTTTTCCCATCGCACGATTTTGTTTTCGCCCACTCTCTCCCCGCCAAAAAAGAGAGCCTCCGCGCCGCCTCTCCCTGCTCTATCGTCCCCGAGCGACGTGTGAGTGCGGACTGTGCCTACACACACACGCCACTGCCCCGCAACACAACGCTCGCCGGTTGCGTCGGCTCCACCCACGATGGATTGGGTCACCTCCCAACTCAAAGCGGCGGAAGGCACGATCGAGGGCCTGCTACAGCAGGCAGACCGATCGGCAGCCGCCCTGGCGGAGTCGATAGAGGCCAAAGCGGCCGACGGGCCGGCGATGCAGGCGCGGCCGACCGCTCCCCCGACGTCGGGGCCGCGCCCGCCCGCCGCGCCGGCGCCGCGCCCCCATCCTGTCACGCCTGGCAATGATCAGGGCACACCCGCTGTGCGCGGACGTGGTGTTGGCAGCCGCGGCCTGCGGCCTGGGCTCGTGCGGCCGCAGGCGCCTGCAGCGCCACGCCTGTCAGGCGTGTGCCCGCCAGCACGGCGGGTGGCAACCCAGCCGGCTGCACCGCGGCCGGCGGCGCCGCGGCCAGCGGTTGCCACGCCGTCGCCACCGGCTGCAGTGCCACCGCCACCTGCTGCCGCACCGACTCCGCCCCCCCGACCGACTGCTGCCACTGCTGCTGCATCCCTGGCGGCCGCCGCGGCCGTCACTCTGTCGCGCGCGGCAGATGCCGTAGCCCCAGGCGACGCGGGGGAGACTAGGGAAGCCAGACTGAGCCGGCCGGTGGCTAATTTGCGACGCTTGCTCGACGCGGCGCGCGCCGAAAACGCGGCCCTCGAAGACGATGCCGCCGCCGCCGATGCGAGGGCGGCCGAGAGTGAAGCGGCGCGCGAGGATGCCGAGCGTGCAGCCGCGGCCGCCGTCGCGGCGGAACGCGCTGCTTCCGAGCGCGCCGCGGCTGCCGACGCGGCGTGCGCGACCGCCACCGCAGCAGCAGAGGCCGCCACCCGCGACCGCGACGACGCCCGCGCCGCGTCCGAGCGCGCGGGAGACGCGACGGATGCCGTGTTGACCGCCACGCGCGATGAGTTGGCCGCCGCGGAGGCGAGGCTGGAGGCGGAACGCGCGGCGCACGCCGACACGCGCGCGTCGGCCGCGGCACGAGACGCCGAGCTGGAGGCTAGGCTGGCGGACGCGACCGCGGCGGCGGCGGACGCGGCGGCTGCTTCCGAGCGCGAGTGGGGGACCCGGCTGCAGGATGCAGAGGCGCGGGCGGCCGCGGCAGAGGCACGTGCTGCGGCTGCGCACGAACGCGCGCCGTCACCGCCGCCGCCGCAGCCTCAAGTCGCCACCGCGGCCACGCGGGACGCGCTGGCTATAGCCCAGGCGGCCGCCGATGCTGTTGCAGCCCGGGCGCTGTCTGCTGAGGCCGCCGCGCGCGCCGCGCGCGCGGAGGCCGCGGCGGCGGTCGATGCAGCCAACCGACGCCCACCATCGGCCACGGCGGCGGACGCCCGGGTGCGCGAGCTGAGTGAGCTGCTGTACTCCAAACAGGCCGCGCTGGAGGAGGCGCTGGCCGCGGCCTCTGCCAATGAAGCGTGCGTCGCGTTGCTGCGGGCGGAACTGGCGTCTGCGTCTGCTGCCCCGCCCCCCCGCCGCCGCCAGGCGGGCGGCTTGCTCGCCAGTGACTCAGACATCGTCCCCACCGACGTCGCCTATGGCGACCGGTACGCCGCCCTGGCGTCCAGGCCGCGTGTCGGGCGCGCGGTGCGCGCGGGCGCGACCGCGCTCGACAGTGCGGCCGCCGTCGCGGTGCGCGCGTTGAGGGCGTCGCCAGCGGTGAGGCTGGCGGTGGTGGGCTACCTTGTCCTGGTCCATTTCTACGTGTACGCGTTGCTGGGGCGGCTGCATGCGCTTGCGGTGGGGGTGAGTGCCGGCAGCAAGGGTGGGTTGCCGTGAAAATGAGAAACGTTTTTGGCTCCGACACAACGCTTTCTTCTCTCCCCCTTCACACCGCGCCCCCCCGCGGCCACCTTACTCTCCACACACCAGCACACCACACGCATTGCGACTGTGCACACACGCACACGCACACACTCTGCCCTTGCGGGCACCGTTTACCTACACTCCCTCTCCGTCCCCCTCGGGCGCGTGGGGCTGTCCCCCAATGCCGCCCGACCCCGCCTCCGCCCCGCCTCCTCCCGCCGCCAAGGACGGCGTCGACACCCTGGGCCCAGACACGCCGGCGCCTGCGCCGCGGCCAGCGTCCCGCCCGTCGGCGCGGGCCGTGCCCCCCGCTGCCCGCGCGCTGCTGGGCGCCGACACGGTCGGTGTCGACGGCGACGTCACACCACACGCTGACGGCGGGCAGGCCAGCGTAACAGAGCCTCTGCTTGACGCGAGTGAGGATCAGTTCACCTTTTTTCCGGTTCGTTTCAACGATATCTTCAAAATGTACAAGCAAGCCGTCGCCTCCTTCTGGACAGTCGAGGAGGTGGACCTCTCCCAGGACGCGCGCGACTGGAAGAAGCTGACCAGTGATGAACGTTACTTTGTGTCCCACGTGCTAGCCTTCTTCGCGGCCTCAGACGGCATCGTGCTGGAAAACCTGGCCGCCCGGTTCATGACCGACGTGCAGGTGCCTGAAGCCCGCGCGTTCTATGGCTTCCAGATCGCGATCGAAAACATCCACTCGGGTGAGCAGTGTGGACGGGGGGAGGGAGGGGGAGAGGGAGGGGAGGCGACGCCAAAAACGAAAAAACAACACCGACGCTCCACCTCCCCACCCGTCACAGAAATGTACTCCCTCCTGCTGACCTCCTACATCAAAGACTCCGCTGAACGCACCCGCCTGCTGGACGCCATCCACACCATTCCCACCGTCTCCAAAAAGGCGGCGTGGGCGCTCCAGTGGACGGGGTCGGCGGCCTTGTTTGCAGAGCGCCTGGTCGCGTTTGCGTGCGTCGAAGGCATCCATTTCTCGGGCTCCTTTTGCGCCATCTTCTGGCTCAAGAAGCGCGGCCTCATGCCCGGCCTCACCTTCTCCAACGAACTCATTTCCCGGGATGAAGGCCTGCACACCGACTTTGCGTGCCTGCTCTACTCATTGCTCACCCACAAACTGGACGCAGACCGCGTTGCCGAGATTGTGGCCGACGCGGTCGCCCTGGAAAAAGAGTTTGTGACGGAGGCGCTGCCCGTCAGCCTGATTGGGATGAATGCTGGACTGATGGCGTCCTACATCGAGTTTGTCGCCGACCGCCTGCTCTCCGCGCTCGGCCACGCCCCGCTCTACGGGTCGGCCAACCCGTTTGACTGGATGGAGATGATCTCGCTCCAAGGCAAAACCAACTTCTTTGAGCGGCGGGTGGGCGAGTACCAAAAGGCGGGCGTCATGGTGGGCGCCAAAGGGGCGGCCAAGGGTGCCGGCAGCACCGGGTCGCAAGAGTTCGAGTTCAGGACGGACGCCGATTTTTGAGGTTTTTAGGTTGGCGCCCAGGCATGATTTTGACCCCCCACACAAACGCACGATTGTACCCTCCTTTGAATCAACACCACTCGGCTCCGTTGTTTGAACGCAGAAAAAAAAAAACATTATGAAAACGATTTTGTAAGCACATCTCTTTTTGCCGCGACCACTCCTCTTCCGTTTTCTCTGCGCCTCTTCTTCTGGCCGCCCCACCAGCCCCCACGTTGTCGTGTGCGCTTCCTCGCCTCATCACACAGTCACACACATACACACAGCCACAGCATGGCCACCACGCCCGCCCCCCCTCACGCCGCCACGTCGCCACCCCCCTCCCGGCCCTCCCCCCCCCCACCCGGCGCCCCACCCACACGGGCCGCCACCCAGGCTCCGGAGCAGCAGCCGCCATCACCCCCACCGTCCTTCTACACTCTGCTGGCCACCGCGGCCGACCCGCACGCTGATGACGATGCTCGCGTCGCGGCCGCGTCCGCGCTGGCGCCCGCCCTGGCGGCAGCCCCGCCTCGCGACCCGACCACCGTGGACGCTGTTCTTGACGCCCTGGCCTCGCTGTCCTGTGACGAGTTTGAGGGGGTGGCGGTGGCCGGGTGTGCCGCTGCCGCCGCAGCCTCACACTGGCTGCCTGCCCACTCAGCGACCCACCTGGCGGCCGCCCTGGCACGGCGGGCGGGCGTCCACCCCCGCCGCGCGGTGCGTTGTGCTGCTGTGAGTACTGCTGCAGCCCTGTCCGCCGGCTGCCGCCGCGGCGACGCCGCCGTCGCAACGCACCTGGTGCCAGTGCTCGTCGCGCGCGCAGCCGGCGCCACCCCCGCGGTGCGTGCCGCCGCGCTGGCCGCGGCGGGAGAGCTCGCACGTGCATCCCCGTGGACCGGGCAGCTCGTGGTGGGCGCCCTGCTGGCGGGCGCGACTGACGACGACGACGGCGTTGCCGCGACCGCGGCGGCTGCGCTGGGAGGGGAGGCGCCGCCGCCGACGCGACCACGCTACCCGCGCTGCGCCCGGCAGCCAGGCTGGTCAACCAACCATACATCCAATCCGTCGTGCTGCCCAGCGCGGGGGAGGTGGTGGCCTCCGCCGCGGCCGACGCGCGCGCGCCGTGCCTCGGTGTGCGCGCGTCGCCCGCCCGCGTGTTGTGGGGGTTGGTGGCGGCTGTAGGGGCGGGCTTGGATGAAGCCAACATCGTCATCATCATACACACACTCGCCCTCCAACTCGCTGGCGGCGGCGACGCCGCGTGGTGTGCCGTGCTTGCAGCCCAAGCGCTCGCGTCGGCCGCGCCGCCATCAGCCTGGCTGCCGCCCGAGCTGCAGCTCGAAGAAGGCGACTCCAAGCTCACCATGCTGTCCTCCCTGCTGTTTGGGTGTGCGGCTGGTAGCCACCGGTTGGACGGTGGCTCAGCGTCGGCCGTCGCGGCAGCCGTTGCGGCCGCCGCAGCCGCCACCCCCTCTCCCTCCCCCGCCGCCATCCACCAAGCCGTCACGCTGACGACGCGCGCTGCGGCACCGCCTCTGCCAGACACCGCGTGCCGCGACCTGTGGCGCTCCACGCTGAGCATGAGCAGCGACGACGACGACGCGCCCGCCTGCCCACCCCCCGCTCTCGTGGCCGCGTCTGGCGCTGCTGATGCGGCCGCCTTCACCGCAGCCCACGCACCCTCTCTGCTGGCGTCTGCCATGGCCGACCTTGCCGCGGCACGCGGAGACGCGTGCATTGCGCCGCGCGCGCTGGGCATGCTGCTCCCGTGCCTCGACGCAGCGACACTGGCGACCATTCTGCCCTCTTTGCTGACATCCCTGGCGCCCACGTTTGGCGGGGATGATGCCGTGCTGCAGGCTCGCCTGCTGCACACGTTGACGGTGATGGCGGCGACGCCCGCCGGCGCGACCGCGCTGCGCGGTGGCGCCGTGCCGAAGCTCGCGTCCACCCTCCTGGCCCCCGCCCTCGCCCAGCGGCGGCGGGGAGGCGGTGGCGCGGGCGTCAGGCAGGGGGCTGTCTCCCTGTTGGCGTGCGTGGCTGGCGGTGCGGCGGACGGCGCGGCCTGCTTTGCCCCGCTCGTCCCAGCACTCGCCGAGTGCGCGCGTGGCGGCAACGCGCCGCCGCCGCTGGTGCGTTCTGCAGCGGCCGCCCTGGCCGCGGTCGCGCGTGGCACGCCGATGGAGAATTCTTTGCCCGGTGCCGACGATGCCACGTCCGCCCTGGTCGACGCGTTGGAAGGTGCCGACTCAAGCGCGCGCGTCGCGGCGGCCGCCGCGCTTGCGGCTGTCGTGCCGCGCGCGCACGCGCGGGCGCGCTCCAAGGCAGCGGCCGCGCTGGCGCTGCACGCGGGCGATGTGGCCGTGCCTGAAGTCGCGACGGCTGCTGCTGCTGCGGCGGCGGCGTTGACCGAGGGGAGGTGAAATGAAATAACACGGGCCACACACCTCGACCTGGTTTGGCCACCGCGCGAGCCTCACTCTTATGCCCGCCGCCGCCGCCTCCCGCGCGGCCGGGCGCGCCCTCCTGCTGCGGGACTACATAGCAGCCCGCCTCACCGCCCCGTCGGGCGGCTACTTTGCGGCGGCCGCCCCCCCCGTGGGCGCGTTGGCCGCCCCCATTCCGTTTGGCGACCTCCCCTCCCGCTCCGCGTATCGCGACGCGCTCGCGTCCGCCTACGCCGCCCTCACCCTTCAGGGAGGCGCCTGGCTGACCCCCGCCGAACTATTCACGCCGCACTATGGCGCCGCCCTGGCGGGTTGGATGCTGAGCCAGCAGGCGGGGGAGGGAAGGGTGAGCGAGATCGTGGAGGCCGGGGGCGGCACGGGCACGCTCGCGTGCGACGTGCTGGCCGCCATCCAGGCGGCCTGCCCTGCAACGTACTCGGGACTCACCTATGCCTCGCTCGACGTGTCTGCCTCCCTGTCTGCGGCGGCCGCGTCCAAGATTCGGGGCGCGGGGCACGGTCCGCGCCACCGCGCGGTCGTCGGCGACGCGCGAGACGTCGCCGCGTGGCCGCCCCCGCCCACCACCCCGGGACGCACCATCATCCTGGCGTGCGAAGTGTTGGACAACCTGCCCCACGACCGAGTGCGCCCCGACGGCGGCGGCGGCTGGCTGGAGGCGGTGGTGGAGTGTGAGAACGATGACGCATCCTCCGTCCCCACCCCCCTCTCCGAACGCCACCGCCCCGCGGCCGACCCCCTCATCCTGCGCGTGTTGCAGACGGGGGTGCCGTGGTCGAGTGGAGGGGGTGGTGGTGGAGGCAAACAGCGACAGTCCAGCCTGCTGACGAGCGCGGTGGCGTGGGCACTGGGCGAAGACGGCGCTCACGCCGTCGCCACCCCCGGTAGCGACGTCTGGCTGCCCACCGGCGCGCTGGCCTTGTTTGACGCCGCCTTCGCCGCCCGCCCCCACCACACCCTGCTGGCCGCCGACTTTGACGCGTTGCCGGGGGTCGCGCTGAGCGGCGCGGGCGCGCCGCTGGTTGCCGCGAGCGACGCGGAACGCGGCACCATCGACCTGCCTTCGCTCTATACCCTGCCCCCCGCGGGCTCGGGCGGCGCCACTGACATCTTCTTTCCCATCGACTTTACATTCCTGGCCCGCCTGTACGCGGCCGCGGGGGCGGCCGCGCGCTCCGACGGCGCGGCCGCGCGCCACTGTTCCAGCGCGTCATTTTTTCGCGCAGTGCTGGACGGCCCCTCCCCCACCGCCACGCTGAGCGGATGGGACCCCATGGTGGACGACTTTGAGAACACGAGCGTGCTGGTGGGGCGGGCGGGCGCGGGTAGATGAAGACTTTTTCTGGATCTGTAAAAATGCTGTTGTTTTAAAAACGAAAAGATGACCGGTTTGGCCCCAAAAAACAATCAGAAACAAACGCCCACACTCTGTCTCTCTCTCTTCACGCCGCCGGCTGAGCGGCCGCCCCTGCCGGCCGCATCAACGTGATGGCGTCGCCCTTGAGCAGGATGCGGCCGAGCGGCCGCCGCGTGCCTTTCTTGGCAGACACTTCTTCCGCTTCATCCAGCACCATGTTCATGTACTCGTCGAAACCCTGTGAGAGTGTGATGAGTGTGTGTGTGTGAGTGTGTGAAGAAAAACGACGACCCCGTTTTCTTCCGACCTCCTTTTTTTTTTCCCTCCTCCATCCCCCACTCACAATGATCTTGCCCTCGATCCTCATGTTGACGTTGTCGTACAGCCAGATCTGGACGGGCTGGCGCGACTGCAGAAACCTGAAGATCAGGTTCTGTGGGGAAAGGGGAGGGAAGGGGGGGACGTTGGAGGAAGGGTGTCGGGGTTGTCTCCTCTCCTCCCGGTGGACGCTCCTCCACACACACACACACACACACGCATGCCGCGTCGCTGCACGTAAGAGCTTCAGCCAGGGTGCCCGAATCTGTGTCGCCGGCGCGCGCTACGCCCCTTGTTCCCCTGCCGCCGCCCCGATTGGGCGTCCCCCCCAAAAAAGCCTGCCCTCCCCCACCACACTCACGATCGGCTGCGTCATGATGCGCTTGACGCGGGGCGGCATGGTGTCGGCGTGCGTGGGGGGGGGCGGCGTGTAACCAGAGGGGGGAGAGGGCGGGCGAAAGTGCGCCGGCCGTCGAAGAAGAGTGTTTTGGTCGGCCGGCTTCGCTCACACTGTCGCCGAAAAAGCGGGAGCTTCCCTCCCTTCCCCAACTCTCAGCCACGCTGTCCGCCCGGCGGTCCGCCATGTCGGCTGCCGCCGCGTTGCGCACGCTGGCCGCGGCGTGGCGTGGCGTGGCGGCGCCCGCGCCGCGCGCCGCGCCGCCGCCGGCGCGCGCGTCATTCGGCGCGTTTTCGTCGCACTGCCGCCCCTTTGTCACGTCGCGCGCGACGGCGACGAGCCCCAGTCCGCCAGTGGAGGATGGCAGCTATGGTGCCGACCAGATTCAGGTGAGTGGGAGGGAGAGAGGGGGGAGAGGCGGGCCGGCGCGCGCATGGGCTTTTTTTTTCGGTTTCGACACGACGCGTGCGCTCACCCACCCGCCACACCACACAGGTCCTCGAAGGCCTGGACCCCGTGCGCAAGCGCCCCGGCATGTACATCGGCTCCACCGGCGCCCGCGGCCTGCACCACCTGGTGTGGGAGATTCTGGACAACTCGGTCGACGAGGTGCAGGCCGGCGTCGCGACGCGCGTCGACGTCGCGGTTGACACCGTTACCGGCTGGGTCTCCGTCACCGACGACGGGCGCGGCATCCCGGTGGACTTGCATCCTTCGACAGGGAAATCAGCCCTGGAAACCGTGCTGACCGTGCTGCACGCAGGCGGCAAGTTTGGCGGCGACGCGTCGGGCTACCAAGTGTCGGGCGGCCTGCACGGCGTCGGCATCTCCGTCGTCAACGCGCTGTCTGAATCGCTGCGCGTCACCGTGTGGCGGGATGGCAACGAACACTCGCAAGCGTACGCCAAGGGAGCGGCGTTGGGGCCGCTGGCGACGGTTGCGCAGGCGCACGACAGACCGGCGCGCACAGGCACGCGCGTCGACTTCAAGTATGATGCGTCCGTGTTTGCGTCGGGTGTCGAGTTTGATCCAGACACCATCCGGGCGCGCCTGCGTGAGCTGGCGTTTTTGAACGCGGGCGCGACCATCCGGTTTCGGGTGGGGCCGGGGGCGGCGACCGGGATTGATGATGAAGACGAGAGCGAGAGCGTCGGCAACGGCGCCGCGACTGCAGACGCCGCCGCCTCCACCACCACCACCACACCGCGCCCCCCTACCTGGGAACACTTCCACTTCCCCACCGGCCTGCGCGAGTACGTCACCTGGCTCAACCGCGACAAGCAGCCGCTGCACGACCCAATTTTTGTCAAACAAACCGTCAACGGCGTCGTCGTCGAGGTCGGCCTGCAGTGGTGCGCGGACGCGTTCTCAGACACTCTGGTCGGCTTTGTCAACTCGGTCAAGACTATTGATGGCGGCACCCACATGGACGGCCTGCGGTCGGCACTCACGCGCACGCTCAACGCGCTCGCGCGCTCCTCCAAAACACTCAAAGAAGGCGACCCCTCCCTCCCGGGCGACCACGTGCGCGAAGGCCTGGGCGCCGTCGTGTCAGTGCGCGTGCCCAACCCCGAGTTTGAGGGCCAGACAAAGACGCGGCTTGGCAACCCGGAAGTGCGCAAACTGGTCGACGGTGTCGTCGCGTCCGAACTCTCGGCCGCCCTGGAGCTGGACGCCGCCGCCCTGGGCGCCATCCTGGCCAAAGCGTTGCAAGCTTTTCGTGCCGCGGAGGCCGCCAAAAAGGCGCGCGAACTGGTGCGGCGCAAGTCGGTGCTTATCAAGTCGACGCTGCCCGGCAAACTTGCAGACTGCACCTCGTCCGACAGGGCCGCCTCCGAAATCTTCATCGTGGAGGGTGACTCTGCTGGCGGCTCCGCCAAGCAGGCGCGCGACCGCACGTTCCAAGCCATCCTGCCTCTGCGCGGCAAGATCCTGAATGTCGAGCGCAAAGACAACGCGTCGCTCTACAAAAACAACGAGATCGCAGACCTCATCGTCGCCCTGGGCCTGGGCGTCAAAGGGGCTGCCGACTCGGATGGCGGGCCCGACCCCCTGGCCGGCCTGCGCTACGGCAAAGTCATCCTGCTCACCGATGCCGACGTCGATGGCGCCCACATCCGCACGCTGTTGCTCACCTTTTTGTTCCGCTACTCGAGGCCCCTGTTTGAGCGGGGGCACGTGTTTGTGGGTGTCCCTCCCCTCTACAAAGTGGAGCCGGTTGGGGCGGCCAGGCGCACCGGGGGGAGTGTGTACGCATACGACGAGGCGGAGCTGACGCGCGTGCTGGCGGGGCGCGCTCCCGGGTCGTACACAATTCAACGCTTTAAGGGTCTGGGTGAAATGATGCCGGAACAGTTGTGGTCCACCACCATGGACCCGTCCCACCGCACCCTGCGTCGGTTGACGCTGGAGGACGCGGCCGAAGCGTCACACCTGTTTGCGCTGTTGATGGGCGACCGCGTCGCGCCGCGGCGCGCGCTCATCGAGGCGCACGGCGCGAGGCTGACGCTGGATGAGCTGGACATTTGAGCTGTGTGGGGTGTTAGAATGGAAAAAGCACACCGTGTGCGTTAACACTCGTAATGAAACAAAAACGGGGCGGGTTTTTCTCTCTGCACTTGTTAAACAAACGCACGCGCGACAAAACGTAAAAAAACAGCAAGTCTCTCTCCCCCTCTCAATCTAGTGCTCCATGCCGTTGCACCCATTGCTCACGCTGCGGCTGCCCCCGTCGTCGCCGTTGGTGGGGTTGTCGCCGTTGTCGTCGCCCCCACCACCACCCTCTCTCTCCGCGTCGTCCTCATCCTGCGACCCGCTGCGCGCGCGCAGCGCCGCCCTCATGTTGTAGTGCGCCCGCCGCCGCGCCTCAAACCGGCGGCGCTTGCTCTCCGCGGCTTCGTCGCCCAGGGAGCCGGGCAGCGACCCATTGCCCCACTCGTCGCTCGACCGCGTCGCCGACGACCGGGCGCCGCCGCCCGCCGACACGGACGAGCCGCGGGCCGCGTCCTCGGCTTCGTGTTCGGCCAAAGCTTCCTCGAAGCGGCGGGCTGCCTCGGAGCCGGCTTCCAGAGGGGACACGCCGCACGCGGCTTCGTCGCCGCTCGCGTCGCCGTCGTCGGGCAGGGGGGCGTGGTAGGGCGTCTTGGGTTCGTCGATGGGGGCGGGGTTGAGCTCGGCCTTGATGCGCTCGTTTTCTTCCAGGTTGGCTGTGGGGGGTTGTGTGGGTGGGTGGGTGGGTAGGACGGCGACGAATGGCGTGTGGGGGGACAGCGCGTGCCGTCGACCGTCCCTCTGCCTCTCACCTTCGTTTCAGTGGACGCGGGTTGATCCTGTCATTGTGGCGACAGGAGGGTGGCGTGTGTGCGCGTGTGGGAGGGAGGCGCCGCGCGCGGGAACGAAAAGGGCGGATGGTTGTGCGCCCTGCCCTGGTGAAGAGAAAGAAAACAACGATGTTCTCCTCTCACGTCCCCGCGACCCCACCGTCTGGTTCTTTCCCCTTGTTCTTCACACACACAGGCGACGCCACAGCAGCATTACAAAAAATACATCATCATTCCTGCATCGGCTTGTCGCCTCCTCCCTCCCCCTCTTTGTCTTTGTCCGCCGCCGCCTGCACCGCCGTCAAAAAGTCGGCCACCGAAAAGCCGGCCGCCTGCAGCCCAAAGTGGGCCAGATCCAGCGCACCCGACGTGAGGGCGGCCGAAAACTTGTCCAGCTGCTCCCTGAACTGGGCGGACGACACCATGGCCTCCAGCCCTTGCTGCGAGCGGTGGCCGGGGGGGAGGTGGGGGGACAACGCTTCCAGCATGCCAGGTTGCCGCACCAGGGGCAGCAGGGCGTCTGGTGTCAGCACAGCGCCGAGAGAAGGGCCAGGGCGGGCGCGTGGCGGCGGCGCGGCACCGCCAGCCGCGCCGGCAAGTGCAGCAGCCAGCGCGCTGGCGTCCACGGTGCCGCCACCACCACCCTGTTGCGACGGCGGTGGCGGCGGCATGCCCACGGCGCGCAGGGCGGCCGCCAGGGCGGCGGCGGTGATGCCGGCGCCACCGCCGGCGGGGGGGGAGGGACCCGCGTCGTCGCCACTCGCGCCGTCGTCGCCGTCGTCCGCGTCCATGGCGCTGTTGGCGGCGGTGTTGAAGGCGGCCAGGGTGGCCGCATCCTTGGACGCGTCGGGCTCCTGGGCCCACAGGTAGACGTTGCGGGAGGCGTCGGTAAAGGACAGCTTGAACACGCGCGCGTTGGGGACGGGGGTCAGCGTCGCCTCCCCGGGAAACAGGATGAAGTCGACTTCAGGGGAGGGAGGGGCCGCCAGCGGGGCCAGGCCGTCCACACGCTCCAGCCACTGGAAGCGGGGCAGGCCGTCGGGGCCCTGCGGAAGGAAGGGGAGGTGGGGGGTGGGTTAAGAGGTCGTGACAAAAAAACAAACAGCGTTCCACACACCACACCGGCACACACTCATCACACAAACCTCACTCACCCTGTGCAGCCGCACCAGGCCGCGCCGCGGGTCGGGCTCCAGCTGCGCGCCCGCGACGCGCATCAGCCCCGCGCGAAACTCGATGAGCGTCTGGTCCAGCGAGTCCTCGCCGTCGCTGAGCATGCTGATTTCGTCGGTCTCCATTGAGTGCGTGGCGTGGCAGAAAAAAGGGAGGAGATGCCGGGTGCGCGAAAAAAAAGCTGGGAGAGTGAATAATTGATCGACTCGCCGGTTTTTTTTTTCACTTCAACTCTCGCCCGCCGACGCAAAAAGCAGACGGCGCCAGCACTCACACACGGCAACACGCATCCCTTGAGCTTGCACCGATCGCCTCGACCCCACCCTTTCCACCCCAAATGTCGCCCACCGACAAGGACGCCGTGCGGCCGACGGGTGGCCCGTTCCGTAAGTTCACGCTCAGCGACGTGTCCACCCAGAACGCGGTCAAGTCCAGCATACAGCGTGCGATACGGGGTGAGTGTGTGGGGGAGAGATGGCTGAAGAGAGTGCGCAAAGCACGCACACATCCGCTTGACGCCCCCCCGCGCCAACCAACCCCTCTCTCTCTTCCACACAGCCAAAGTGTGCGACCTGTACCCCAGCCTGGAGGAGACGGGCGCCATTGACGACATCATCCCCAAAAAGGCGCAGGGCAGCCTGGCCAAGTGGTGCGTTGTGTGGTGGAGAGAAAAGGAGAGGGACGACAAGTGCACGACGGCCCTCTTCACTCACACACACACCGCCTCCCCCCACAGCCCCGACCACATCCAGATCTTTGTCATCGACCGCACCCCCCTCTTCTTCGCGGAGCGGGACGGCCCCTGGTACCCCACGCTGAGGCTGCTGCACCGCTACCCCGACATGATGCCCAAACTGAGGGCCGACCGCGGCGCCATCAAGTTTGTGCTGTCGGGCGCCCACATCATGTGCCCTGGACTCACCAGCCCGGGCGCCACCATCCACGACGACGTGGGCGCAGACGCGCCGGTGGCCATCTATGCAGAGGGCAAGGAGCACGCGATGGCGGTCGGGTTGACCAAGCTGTCGACGGCCGACATGAAGGCGGTCAACAAGGGGGTGGGCGTGGAAAACATTCACTATTTGAATGATGGACTGTGGAAGACGGCGTTGTTTGCGTGATGCGTGGGGGTTGGGGGGAGCGCGCGCACCTGTCTGTGTGTTCTGGCGTCGTCCGTTGGAGGGGTGTAAACTGACTGTGTGCCCAGCGTTCTGTTTTTTTGTTGCTTTGTGGCTCAGGATGGGTGGGGGGGGTGGAAGGGCCGACCCACCCTGGCGGTGAACGCGAGGGGGAGAGTGTTCTTTTGAGCTCTCGTTCCGCGCGCTCACTCATTCCCGCTCACCCACCCCCTTCCCTCCCTCACCACCCCATTTTTTCGACACCGCGTCTGCGCCCGCCACCCCCCCCACACGCACTCTGGCGTTGCACAAAGCGCATCCCAACATGAATAACAGTGAAACAAGGACGTTGAAAAAAAACATAAGTGCGCGGGTGGGGTGGGTGCGCGTGTTGCTGCAGCACGCACACGCGACGACGCTTCCCTCCTCCTCCTCTCCCCCTCTCTCTCCCCCAACCAAAAAAAACAGCGTGCGTTCGTTGCCTACGCTCCATTACTTTGCTCACTGGCCATCCCACCCAGGAGGCGGCTGCTGCTGCTGCGGCCAGCCCGCGGGCGACGCGCCGCCCGCGGGCGGCCCCCACCCCGCCAGTGGGGCTCCGCCCGGCGCGTAGCCGGTGGCCGCATACTGAGCCGCCACCGCGAACGACACCGGATAATGGCCATAGGGGCCGTAGGACCAGCGGGCGCCGGCTGGAGAGGAGGGAAGAGAGTGGATGGGGTGAGCCAGCGTGGACGCGACAACGACGACGGCCGCCCGCGCCCAAAAATCGACCCAATTCTCACACCCGCCCATCCTGCCCCCACGTCTCACCTGCAGGAACACCATACGCCCCGCCATACGGCATGTGCTGGGGGCCGGCGCCAGCACCGGCGCCGCCACCGCCGCGGCCACCACGGCCACCACGCCCCCGACCAGACCGGGGACCACGGCCGCGTCCACTGCGTTTTCCGCGACCGGGTGCAAGCTGAGGAGAGGGGTGCAGCGTATGAGATCAATGGTCAACTCCAGTGCGACGCACACAGGCGCCATGCGCCCCTTGTGCGCACATCCAACCAACGCACCTGAGCCGCCGTCTGCTGCGCACGCTGTTTGACGACTTCCTGCTCGCGGCGCATGAACTTGGCCTCCTCTTCATCGTCGCTGAACTTGGTTTCGTCGGGGTCGGCCGGGTCGGCGTCTGCGGCGTCGTAGCTAAGGGGTGGGGGTGGGGGGTAACCGTCAGTATGCGCTACACTGCATGTTGCGGTGCGCCATTCGCTTGCACACCGACCAAACCGTGCGCCGCGCACTGCGCCGCAACTCACCCTTTGGCCTTGAGTTTGTCGGGCACCAGCATGTCGGCGTACTGGTCCACCGAAAACACCGCAACTCCGGGTGCGACGTTGGCGGGCACATCGCCCGCGTAGTACCGCAACGCGTAGAATGGGGCCTTGACCTGACCAAATACGTCTTCCACGTGGCCCAGAGGGGTGCGGTCGGCCAGGCAGAGCACGGAACCCTCGGCCAGAGTGCGGCCTCCTTCGTTGGTCTGGGGGTGCGCGTGTGTGTGGTGCGCTGTTGGTTGCGCAGCATGCGGTGTGTTGTGTGCAGTGTGTTTTCATGCGGCACACGCGAGTGCGGAGCAAACGGCAGCACGGCGACGCATGTGCGACGCACACAAAAATGACACCCCCTCACGCTCGACTCTGAGCCCCCTTCCTGCGCCGCACTTGGCACCGCATCCGTCCACATGCGGCGCACACTACTCACAAATGTCGCACACCCACCACCGCGGTCTCACCTGAACGATGATCATTCCTTCCACCAGGCTGGCGATGTTGCCAGCCTCGGTGACAGGCTCGTCGGACGTGATATCGACATCGAAAGCAGCAGGCGGAGGAAGGCCGAGTGCGTCGGCACCCCTGTGTGGTGTGTGCGAAACAAGAGGTTAAAAAACGGCGTGCATGGGGGCAGCGCGACGATGTTCGTATGTCAGTGTGCGCGGTCGCAGCACACACTGCCCCCTCTCATCCCCCCCTACCCCCATTTTCACTCTCACCTCTCCACGGGTTCGTCACCCTCGCCATCGTCGTCAGCTGCCAGTGCATTGATCATGGCCCGCAGGTCCTCAGGGCCGCCGATGATGTCGCCTTCGTCGTCCGACGACGAGCTCTCGCTTAGTGCGCCCGCACCGGGGTGGCCGTCCGTCGGGATCAGGTGCACGCGCACGGTCGCCTCACCTGGGAATGGGGAGGATATGGCGTTAGCAAGCGAGTGGGGGCGGTGGGAAGGCGTGATTCGACATCGATTTTTTGGGGGTTGGGGCAGGCGGGAGGGCGCAGAGCGCTCGGGGCCTGGGCGGCCTCTCTCTCTTCTCACGACTCTCACCTTCTCTCTCCACTATCTCCAGCGCCAGCACCACCTCCGGCTCCCCCCCATCCTCATCCTCGTCCCCTTCCTCGTCATCCGTGTCCATGCTTTCCGGCGCCGGCGTCGCCAGCACGCGCTGGGGCACCGCATACAGGGGTGCTTCTGCGGCGCGCCTCAGAGCGGCGTGTTCCGCTGCAGCAGCAGCGGCCGCCACTTCCAGGTCGTCCACGTCGGGCAGTTCTTCAGCTTCATCGTATTGCAGCAGGTCGTCGTCGTCATCGATGCCAGCGGGAGGCGGCGCTTGTGGGCGCCGTTTGGGCGGCAGCACGACGCACTCGCCCGCGGCCGACGCGGCCGCGACGGCGAGGTCCATGTGAAGGTGGTGATTGGGAAGAGCGTGTTCGTGTGCTGTGTGTGTGTGTGGTGAACGGCAGGGGAGAGGAGGGTTGGTCGACGGCTCCATGCGCTTCCCGACGCTGGCTGACATGTCGGTGCGTTGGCCTCACTCCCCCCACGTCTCCGTCGTGCTTTCCCCCGCGTGAGCGCCGTGGGCATACCACACACACCGGCAGTCACACGCAGCCTTTTGCGAAGCGCGGCGCGACTGCGTGGGTTTTGGCCACAGCGCGGCGTCCCCTCCCCAACGGCAAGGTGGCGCCGTGCCGTTTCAGCAACCAGCGCCTGTCTGCCTTGCCACTCTGCTCGTGGGGCTGCACAACAAGCCCAGCACGGCGTGTGCGCACCTGGTGTGTGCGTGCGTGTGGTGTGAATGCGGCTAACGTGTAATGTGCGACGAAAAAAAAAACACTCTGTCGTCGAGGGAGAGCTCTGCTTCGTTTTTCTCTTTCGCCGTCGGGCTCTCTCTTCGCGGCGGGCGGCGTCGGCGGCTCACATACTTCGCATCAACTTTCTCCTCCCTCCTCTCACCACCCCATCCTCACCCCCCTCTCCAAATGTCGGCCGCCCCGCGTGTCGAGCTGACAACGAGCATGGGTGCGCTCACGGTGGAGCTGTACGTGCAGCACGCTCCCCGCACCTGCCGCAACTTTGCTGAACTGGCCAAGAAGGGGTACTATGATGGCACGGTGGTGAGTTGAGTGGACAGAGAAAGGAGAGAGAGGAAAGTTTTTTGCACACGACCACCGCTCACCCTCTCTCCCCCACACACATCCCACAGTTCCACCGCATCATCCCCAACTTTGTCGTCCAAGGCGGCGACCCCACCGGCACCGGCAGGGGGGGCGAGTCCATCTACGGCCCCACCTTTGGCGACGAACTCCACCCCGGCCTGCACCACACGGGCGCGGGCGTGCTGAGCATGGCCAACGCGGGGCCGGGCACCAACGGCAGCCAGTGAGTACTGTTGTGGTTGTGATTGTGGTTGTAGGCGTGCGTGTGTGTGGCTAGAGTGGGGCGTGCTTGGTGCCACCCACTCGACCTCCCTTCCCCCCCCCCCCCCCCCCGCGCAGATTCTTCCTCACCCTGGCCCCCTGCCCCTCCCTGGACGGCAAGCACACCATCTTTGGCCGCGTGTGCGGCGGCATGGAGACCGTGAAACGGCTGGGCAGCGTGACGACGGACGCCAACGACCGGCCGACGGCGGACGTGGTGCTCGTGTCGGCGCGGCTGGTGTGAAAAGAGAGAGAGAGACAGAGAGAGTGTGTGTTGTGATTCCGGTTTTGGTGCTGTTGTGTTCTACACGCTGCGCGCGCGTGCCTGCGCGTCTTTTTCCCCCCAAAACAAACTAAAAAACAAGACCTCACGCCGACGACGGCGCCCCTCCCCCTCCCCTCTCTCCACCTCCCCCCCCTCTGTCCCTACTCAAAAACTTGCCCCCCGGCCCCCGGGGTCGCCGCACCGCGTGCGCGTGCCTGGACTCGTGCGCGTACGGCAAGCGCACGCCCGCGGTGGCCCGCGCCGCGGACGCCGCGCGCGCGCGCGCGCGGCGCGGCGCACCAGGATGCGGTGAAACTGCTTGGGGTTGACGTGGACCACGCGCAGGCCGCCCGCCGCCGCGGCGGCAGCCACCGCTTGAGCGGCAGCCCGTGCGGCGGGGGGGGCTGCCCAGGGCGTGCCCCCACGCGGCGCGACCAGGAGAGCGGGGGCGGGGGCTGTCGTGTGCGGCACACTGGGCTCGTGCCCCGCTCCCACCACCCCTGGCACAGCAGCCCCCGCCCCCCCCACCAGGCCGCAGTAGTAAGGGTCGGCCGCCAGGGCGGTCAGCTGGGGCTCCAGCGGCGCGGTCGGGTCGGGCGCGCGCGGCGCGCGCGGCGGGGGCGGCGGTGGTTGCGGAGGGCGCCGCACGCGGGGCGCGCGCACGGGGTGGGCCGGTTGCGTGGTCGACGGCGGGGCCGTGGGCGCCGGCGACGCAGCTGGGTTGGGGGCTGTAAGGAGAAAGGGTTGAGGCATCGCGCGGTGGAGGGCGGGCGCGTTTTCCGTCCCGCACGCCTCCCAGCCCTCTCGTGCGACACATAAACACACGCATGCACACCACAGCCCTCTCTCCACGCCCACCACACGCACCGTGCCCCTCAAAGTCGAGTCGTCTCGATGCCCGCATGCCTGTCCCCCCGTCTCGCTGAGTTGGGGCTGTGCTGCGGTGCTGGTCTCGAGGGAGCACCCAGCACGCAGCCAGAGGGCGTGGCGCGCGGGGAGGCGCACGCACGGGGCGGCGCGCGGCGCGCGTGCGATGGACAAGCGCGCGCGCGAAATGACGACGAGAGAGTGAAGAGCTGCGTGAGAGCGACAACGCCGACGCCCACCACGACGAAGAGAGAGGGAGCAAGGCTTGCGCGGCACCAGCCTCTCTCCACTCGCTCGCTTTCGACCCAGCTCCTAGGTGCGCTACGCCTCCCGACACCTGCCTCTGCCTCACACGCGGGCGTGCACCCCCAATGCGCGTGCGCCCAGGGCGGCACGCGCACACCCGGCCCCAGCGTCGGCTCACGTTCCTTTTCCCTCCCCCCCTCCAGCCCGTCCACGCCTCCCCCTCCTCCCTTCACCCATCGCAGCCATGCGCGCCTCCGCGCCGCGCCTGGCCGCCGCGCCCGCAGTGCGGTCGACGCCGCGCCGTGCCGCGCGCCGCGCGGCCGGGCCGGCGCGCGCCGCCGCGCCGCCCGCCACCGCCACCGTGCGCGACGTCGGCCTGAAGGACAGGCCGCTGAAGAGTCTTTTCCCGGATGAGCCTGGAGCGCCGGCGCCGGTGAGTGGGGTTTAGGGGGGAGAGAGGGCGGGAGGGAGCGACCAAATTTCGCCGACGCGTCGTGGCCTCGAGCTCACCCTCACCACCACCACACCTTCACAGAACGCCCCCAAACTCAAAGTCGCCATCGTCGGCTCCGGCCTGGCCGGTCTTTCCACCGCCGTCGAACTGCTGGACCAGGGGTACGAGGTCGACATCTACGAGTCGCGCCCCTTTCCGGGAGGCAAGGTCGCGTCGTGGCTCGTCGGCGACAACCACGTCGAGATGGGGCTCCACGTCTTCTTTGGGTGCTACTTCAACCTCTTCCGCCTCATGGCCAAGTGCGGCGTCCTGGACAACCTGCTGGTCAAGGAGCACACCCATACCTTTTGCAACACGGGGGGCGACGTGCGCGAGCTCGACTTTCGTTTCTTCCTGGGCGACCAAAAAATCGGCGCCCCATTCCACGGCCTCAAAGCTTTCTTTACGACGCCCCAACTCTCCCCCGCCGACAAGCTGGCCAACTCGCTGGCCCTGGGCACGTCGCCGATTGTGCGTGCCCTGATCGACCCCGAGGGCGGCATGCGCGACATCCGTGCCCTCGACGGCGTCTCCTTTGCCGACTGGTTCAAATCGCACGGCGGCTCCCAAGCCTCCATCGACCGCATGTGGGACCCCATCGCCTACGCGCTGGGCTTCCTGGACTGCAAAGACATCTCGGCGAGGTGCATGCTGACCATTTTCCAGTTTTTCGCGACCAAGACGGACGCCAGCGTGCTGCGCATGCTGAATGGTTCCCCTGCCGAACGCCTGTTGAAGCCCATCCTGGCCTACATCGAGGCCAGGGGGGGCAGGCTGCACCTGCGCACCGGGTGCCGGGAGGTGCTGTACGAAGAGACGGCGGACGGCACCCTGGAAGTGACGGGGCTGCGCTTAACCCGCGCCGGCCGCGAAACCATCGCCAAGGCCGACGCCTATGTCGCCGCCCTCGACGTCCCGGGAGCCAAAGCCTTTGTCCCCCATGCTTGGCGCCGCTACCCCCTGTTTGACAACGTCTACCGCCTCGTCGGCGTGCCCGTCATCACGGTGCAGCTGCGGTACGATGGGTGGGTGACCGAGCTCAAGGACGGCGCCCCCGCGACGCGCGGCCCCCCCGGCCGCGGCCTGGACAACCTGCTGTATTCAGCAGACGCTGACTTCTCCTGCTTTGCCGACCTGGCGGTCACGTCCCCCGTGGACTACTTCCGCGAGGGTGAAGGGTCCCTGCTGCAGTGCGTGCTGACGCCGGCCGACCCCTACATGCCGTTGACCAATGAAGCCATCGCCGACAAAGTGCACGCCCAAGTGCTCAAACTGTTCCCATCTGCCAGCAACCTGAAACCCACGTGGTCGTCGGTCGTCAAAGTCGCGCAGTCGCTGTACCGTGAAGCGCCAGGCATGGACGTGTTCCGCCCCGACCAGGCCACTCCCGTCAAGCGCATGTTCTTGGCGGGCTCCTACACCAAGCAGGACTACATCGACTCCATGGAGGGGGCCACGCTGTCGGGGCGGCTGTGCGCGGGCAAGGTGGTGGCGGCCGCGCCCGGGTTGGTGGGGGGCGTCAAAAAGGAGGCGGCCACGGTGGCGGCGTGAGTGAGAGAGAAAAAGAAGAGAGTGTGTGTCTTTGTGTGAATCATCATTTATTTTGTGCGTTTGATCGTGGCGAGTCCCTCAACAAAAAGGAAGAAAACAAAGTTTTTTCAGTTTCTCGCTAAGACCTCTTTCTCTTCCACCTCTTAAGTTTCTACCCTCTCACCTCCTCTCACTCCTCAACACCTCCTCACCCCCCGCGCAACAGATCCCACTTCCATTCGGCAGGCTTGGGAGGGAGTATATTTCCCTCCCCTCCCTCCACACTCGTAGCCGGCGGGTGTGTTTTGACGTGGTCGGCAGCCGCCGCGGCCGCTGCCACCGCATCACTCACCGCCGCCTGCAGCGCACGTGCATCATCCTCATGCCCCAGCATGACCAACGCCTCCGTCAGGGCGCCCACACACGCCAGCTTGTGGTCGGTGGGGGCGGCTGCCGCCAGGGTGGCCGCCAGCGCGGCTTCCTCGCCGGACGACCCGACGCGCACGCGGTGGCGCGCTTTTGGTTTGGCCGCTTTTTCTTTGCGCCCTCCCCGGCCGCCCATTGTGGATGGCGCGATGGAGGCTGCGGACGAAGACTGCGCTGTGAGCGCCATGTTGGAGGCCAAAGTGTAAGCAGAAAGACCTGTGATGCCGGTGACGGCGCTGGCGCCGCCGTCGTCGTCGTCGTCCGGCAGACCGTCGCGCTCGCCAACGGCGGCCTGCATCGCCACCCGGCGCGCCTGCACGTCTTTGTAGCGGGCCAGGTACTTGCGCGCGCGCTCTGCGTCGGTGCGCGCGTCGTCTAGGGCGGCGGCTGCCGCGTCTGCCACGGCTGGAGCAACAGTCGTGTCCACCAGGTCGCTCCTGCCAGCGTCGGCCCCGACGCGCAGCGCGTCGTGCCACTCGCCGCCCGCGGCCAGCCATTCGACGGCTCGGTCGACGTCGTGCAGGTAGCGTTCAGCCACGCAGGCAGCGTCCGCGTAGCGGGCGGAGGAGGCCAGTGTGTCGGCAAGGGTGGCGGCCAGGTCGGCCAGCGCGGCCGCATCGTGCGTGCCACGCGCTTGGGCCAGGCCCAGCGCAGCGCGCCACGCGCCCGCCTCCGCGTAGGATGCGATGGCGCCGACCACGTCGCCCGCAGTCAACCGAGCTAGAGCTGCATCTTCGTGGCGGCCGTGGGAGGTCAGGTGGGACGCGTACGCGGCAAGGGCGGCCGCACGCGCGGGCGACCCAGGCGGCAGCGCCCCCGCCAGCCGCCTCAACAGGCCGTGCGCGGTGGCCACGGCCAAGGCTTCGTCGGCGTGGTCGGGGCCGGCTTCCACGAGCGCGTCCAGGACGCGTTCCCAGCGGCCCAGGCGGGCGTCGACCGCGGCGCGGCGCAGCGGGCCGGCCGGGCGCGCGGCGAGCGTGCGCAGTTCTGCCAGGTACTCCCCCGGGTCGCGCCCAGCGGCCAACACCACCATGTGGGCTACCTCCAGGTCGTACGCGCCCAGGGCGGCCGCGTACAGGGAATCAAATGGGGTGGACAGCAGGAGTGCGCGCAGGCCGGCGTCGGCGGGCGTCGGTGGCAGCGCGCGCGCATCGTCGACGCGGCCGACGCCCAGCTTCTCGGTCAGGGGGTGGGGCGCGGGCGTGGCGCCTCCCGTGGCCGCCAGCTCGGCTTGGCGCACCCGGCGCACGGCGGCCAGGGCGGCGGGCAGGTCGGCGAGTGCTGCATGCGCTGCCACTGTGGGGCGCAACCAGGCGGCTTCTCCGCCAGGAGCAGCCGCCAGCGCGTCCCGCAGGGCGGCCGCCACGATGGCCACCTTGTCGACGTCGGTCGGGGGGCCGGTGCTGGCGGCCGGGTCGGCGGCTGAAAGCCATGAATAGCGGCCAGCGAGTGTCGAGCCGGGCGCGAGCGCTCGCACAAGGTCGGCGACGGCGGCGTCGTCCCCCGTGGCGGCCACATAGTCGGCAGCGCAGTCAATGAAGGACGGCCACGCGTAGTCGACCAACAGGTTGGGATCCAGCCGGTGCGTTGCGACCGCGGCCGCCGCAGCTTGCCAGTCGCGGGCTGCCAGGGACGCGCCCACGGACGCCAGCACCAGGGCGCGCGGCCACACGGTCTCCAGGTTGCCGCGCGGCATGGCTAGAATGACGGCGCAGCCTGATGGCGGCACGGCGACGACCGTGGACCCCGCTTCGACCGCGCGTGCGGCCGGGTCGCCGCGCCGCGTCGTTCTCAGGCCCGCCCCCCGCATCGCGGCCCTCATGTCTGCTTTCCAGCTACCGGCCGGCACATCTTTGTCGGGGGGTGGGGGTGGAGGCGGTGGGCCGGGGGCCAGGCCGCCGGTGGCGAGGCGGGACGTTGGCGAGACACGCAGCACGTCGTCACCGCCGATGGTGATGACTGCGGCGCCGCCGGCCCCGCCCCAGCGCACGCCGACGGACCGAATGGCGCGTGCGATGACGGTGGGGCCCAGGTGCAGGTCGCCGGACTGCGTGAGGCCCAGGGCGGCGCCGCCGTCCCCAAGCGACCAGACCCGAGGGCACGCGCGCGGCAGGGGCACGCGCGCGACCGGCCCCCGCCCCGGCGCCCACTCCCACACGCTGCCGTCGGCGGTGTGGATGAGGGTGTTACCGCAGGCGGCGCCGCCAGGGTGAGGGACCAGCGTGACGGATGGGGAGGGCAGGCGGGCGCGGGAGAGAACGGCGCCACGCACGCTCACCTCCACCGCTTCATCCCGCCCGTCGCCTGCTCCAGCTGCCGCCGTGATCACAGCGATCAAGCTCTCTGGTGTCGCCCATGCCAAAGCGCGTGGCGTGCCGCCCGCGTGCCAGTCGGCAGGCAGCGGCAGCGGCGACGCAGCCAGCGAAGGCACACTCTGCCAGTCGTCGCCGCCTGCTCCACACACTGCCACACTCACGCCGCCGTCCACCGTCAGCACGGCCACCGCTTCACCGCCGTCCATGGTGCCGCCCACAGCCACCGCGACGCCGGGGGAGGGGGTCTCGATCGTTGCGGCCGCGAGCGGGGGCGGCAGCGCGCACCGCGCCAGCGGGGTCACCCGCACGCCACGTCCGTCCAGCACGGCGGCGGTGCCGGCGGGGGAGGTGGTGGGGGCCAAAATGTAGTCTGTGGTGGCCAGGGTGAGGGTGTCTCCGGGCGCGCGCCACGCCGCGTGCAGGCGCAGCGGCGCGCCGTCGTCCCACGCCACCGCCACGCCGGCGGGGGCGGCCCGGCGGCCCGCCGCGTGCCAGTGCCAGTTGCAGCGGCGCCACAGCTGGATGGTGGCTATGGCGGGGGCGTCGGAGCCACTCTCTCTTTCCGCAACAATCGCAACGACTTCAGAACACGGCGACCACGCGACTCCGACCACCCGCCACCCGGGCTCCACCACCCCAAAGTCGCCGTGCCGCATGCCGTTGGGCTCGATCAAGGCGATGCGGCCGGGGTGGGCGGCCCTGGACGCTGCGTCGGGGGCTGCAGGCGTGAGCGCGCGCGTGGTGGGGCGCGCAGCGGCGGCAGCCTCTGATGCTGCAGGCACCACACGAACGGCCGCGTACACGTGCCGCCCGTTGGGCTGCCACGCGACGGGGCCGGCCAGGGGGTCGCCCCCCTCCCCCAGGGCGGCCAAGTCGCCAGACGGCGCGGTGTGCACGCGCAGTACAAACGGGTGCCCTGCCCCTGCCCGCACCACGGTGGCCAGTTCGGTGCCATCCCCTTTCCACGTGATGAATGCGTCCCCAGGGGTGAGCGTGACGGGTCCGGTCTGCCGTGGCGGCATGGTGCGGGCCGGCACGGGCGCGTCGCACCACGCCAACGCGTCAGCATCGCCCAGGGGGGCCCAGTCTGCGCCCGCTCCGCCGATGAGCAGCATGCGGCCGGTTGTGGTGATCAAGGCCACGCAATCCCCGGTGGGAGACGGAGATGCGGCAGCCAGGCCGCCATCGACCGCGCCGACCTCCGTCGCCACGCCGTCGCCCGCGGCCAGCGTCGTCAACGCGCCGGTGGGGCCAGATACAACAAGCAAGGCGTCCAGTTCGATGACGTAGGACAGGGAGATGGGGGTGTCGTGCGTGTCGGCGGTCCAGGTGAGCTGAGGGAAGGGAAAGGGGTGGTTGGTTTGGGGGGGTGATGAGCAGGCTCTTGCACGCTTCTCCACCCCCAAAAGAACTCACCTGGCCATCTGTCTCCACTCTGCAGACGCGCCCATCGGCGGTGGCCACGTAGCGCGCCCCCGAGCCGCCGTCCACCGCGACCGCTACGACTGGGGCTGTGGAGGTGGTGGCGACAGCGACGTCGCGGCCGGCGACGCAGTGCAGGTTGTCCATTGTGTGTGGGAGGGTGTGTTAGTGGGCGTGGGGTGGGGGCGCGCGCCACACTAGGCGGCGGAGCGGGGCCCCATGCGGCGCGACGCCAAGCAGAGCCGTCGAAACGAAAAACGTCGCTCACTACGTGAAGAGAAAACGCGCGCAGAAAAACGACACCCCCTCGCGCGCTCCCACTCTCCGTCCAAACAGACTCGCCACCATAGCCACGTCTGCCGTGCTCCCCATGGCGGCCCCGTCACCCCCCAGCGCGGCCGCGCTGCAGGCCGAGCTGAAGGCGTTGGTCGGGGATGAGCTGCAGGTGAGAGGGGTGGGGGTGCGCGGTGGCACGGTCGTGCACGCGATCTCATCGCGCAGCCGTGACGCGTGGCTGTGGCGCACGGGTGGCGGGAGGGGCGGGCGCGCGCGGGCGGCCGGTTGAAAAGCGGGCGCAATGCCTGCGCGCGCGATTGAAAAAACAACGCCGATGCCCCCGCCATCTCACCCACCCTCTTCCCACACAACAGTCCGTCTCCTACAAGCAACTGGCCCGCAAGCACGGCCTCCACGTCGACATCGCCAAGGCCGCGCTCTTTGCGTTTGCCGAGCGGGCGGGCTCGAGCGCTGTGTCCGCCACCTTTCTCGTGGGGGGCTACCGCCCCGACGGCTCGCACACGGTGCGCCTGGTGCCGGCCGCCGACCTGGACGCGGCGCGTGGCGAGTTCAACCCCGTGACCGGGGTCCACTGCTTTGCGGTGGCGCCCGCTGCCCGCCACGGCGGCGGCACTGGCGCCACCGCGCTGTGGAGTGGGGACGCGGCCGACGAGGCGACGCTGTATGATGGCGCGGTGGCCGGCGGTGACAACGCCCTGGTGGATGGCCGCTGCTCCGCGGTGGAGTGCCCGGGGCTGGTGCGCGTGGCGCGCCCGGTCAAGCCCGCGAAAGCGGCGCCCCCGCCGCCGTCTGCTCCCAAGCCTGCCACCAAGCCGGCTGTGCCTGCCGCCAAACCCACTGCCAAGAAAAAGGGCGGCGGCATCGCGGCCCAGATCAAGCGCGCGGCGGCGGCGGCGCCCAAGCGGTCCGCTCCCGCCGCGGCTGATGGCTCAGACTCGGACGGCCCCGTGCGCGCGGGGCGGCGATCCGTGCCCCGCGTCGACTCGTCGGACGATGAGGAACCGGCGCCGCCGGCCGACCCGTACGCGGAGGAGGAGGGTGTGCCATCGCCGTCGCCTGCAGCAGCTGCCGCCGCGCGCGGTGCCGGCGTCGCCCCCAAGAAACGCAAAGTGACGCGCACCACCATCAATGAAAACGGGGAGGAGGTGACGGAGGAGGTGTGCGAGGACGGTGGCGGGGAGGAGGCGGGCGCGGCGCCACCGCCGCCGCCGCCGCCGCGCAAGGCCGCCTCGCCCGCCGCCAAAAAGCGGCCGTCCCCCGCTCCCAAGGGCACCGTGGCGCCCGCCAAGGGCCAGACGAAGGCCACCGCCGCCAAGGGCACCAAGAGCATTGCGTCCTTCTTTTCGAGGAAGAAGTAGAGAGGGAGGAGGTAACGGAAGAGACAACGCTTTTGCAAAAACTGCACTCGGGACACAAAATTTCACAGAAACAATCCACTACCCGCCATGCTCTTTCAGCAGGGCCTCTATCTCGGCCGGTTCCAGCCCCTCAAACCTGTCTGCCGCCCCCGCTGTGACGCCAGCGTGCGCCGCCACGTACGCCTCCACCTCCTCTGGCGTCTCCCCGTCAAACGGGTCGGCTTCACCGTCGAGAACAAACAACGGGGCGCCCGCCAGCAGGGGGCGCACCGCCGCTCTGCGGGCGGCTTCCCGGGCGTCGTCGGTGGGGGAGGGAGGGGGGGGGGTGGAGCGCACGAGGCGGGAGTAGCCGAGCCCCGCGAGCGCGGTCACAAACAGGCCCCAGTACACATTCTCCCAGGGGCGCAGGCCGCCGGGGCCGCCTTCGAGCTGGCGGCGCTCCCAGGGGAACATCCAGGTGGTGGCTGTGTTTTGAGGGGGTGGGTGGGAGAGGGTGGGTGGGTGGTGGCGTCGTTTTCGTGCCAATTGCTCCCACTCGCGTTTGCTCCTTCAACAAACACACACCTTTCACAGCAGCCACTTGGGCGTCAGTCATGGCAGACGGCGCGGCCGACGTCGAGGGGGCGCCCGCGTCGGCCGAGGGAGCGGCGTCTGCGTTTGCGCGCTGCGCTCGGGGCACGGGCACGCGGCCGCGGTAGTAGCGTGCATACTCGGGGGGAGGCTCTGCAGCGCCGCCTGACGCAAAGCGGCGCAGCAGCAGGGAGAGGGCGCGGCGGCGCATCGCGGTTGGAGCGTTTTTTTTACGTCGGTCTGTGTGATGTCGAAAAAAAATCACTCCAATTGAAAAAAAGCTCCCCCATCCCAAACCCACCCCCAAACCCACCACGCCCATGGCGCTGGCTGTGTCGCGGCGTCGCCCTCTGTGCCCGGTGCACACGGGTGCGCGGGTGCGCGTGCCGACCCGCGTCCGCGCCACCGCTGCCGAGACGCGGGTGCGCGCCACCACCCGCGTCCACGCCACCGCCGCAGACGCTGACCACGTCGCCGCCGTGCAGGCCGCCCTCGCGGACCCGTCGCGCCAGGTGTGGGCTCAAACAGCCCCCGCTGTCCGCGTCGCCATATCGGAAGAGTTTGGCCTGCCGCCCGGGTTTACTTCCCCCGGCCAGCTGGTCGCGTCGCTGCGCGCTCTCGGCTTTGACCGCGTGTACGACGTGGCCCTGGGCGCCGACCTGACCGTCATGGAAGAGGGACACGAACTCATCGACCGCATCCTGGCCGGCGGCCGTGGCGACACCCTGCCCATGATGACGAGCTGCTGCCCCGGGTGGGTCGCGTACGTCGAAAAATCGGCGCCCGAGCTCATCCCCCACCTCTCCTCCTGCAAGTCGCCCCACCTCATGCTGGCCCGCGTGCTCAAAGCGTACGTGGCTCCTCGCGACGGCCTGGACCCGGGGGCTGTGACTGTCGTGTCCGTCATGCCCTGTGTCAAGAAACAGGGGGAAGCCGACCGCCCGGGCAACGCGACCGCAGAGGGTGGGCGCGACGTCGACCACGTGCTGACGACGCGCGACCTGGGCGCCCTGCTGCGTGACGCAGGCATCCAGCTGCCCACGCTGGAGCCTCAACCGTATGACGACGCGCTGGGTGCTGAATCAGGGAGCGGCGTCCTGTTCGGGTCAACAGGGGGCGTCATGGAGGCCGCCCTGCGCACCGTCTACGAGGCTGCGACAGGAGAAGCCATGGCGCGGCTGGCCTACGAACCCGTGCGCGGGCTGGAGGGGGTGCGCGTGACGACGGTGCACCTGCCGCTGGCGGCAGACTCGCCGCTCGCGTCCGCCGTCGGCCAGGACGGCGTCCTCCACCTGCGCGCCGGCGTCGCCAACGGCCTGGCCAACGCCAAAGCCCTGCTGGCCAAGCTGAAAGATGGGTCCATCGCCCCCCTGCTCTTTGTGGAGGTGATGGCGTGTCCCGGCGGCTGCATCGGGGGCGGCGGCCAACCCCGGAGCGCCGACAAGGGCGCGCTGGCCGCGCGCCAAGCCGTGCTGTACGCCCTGGACCGCGCCGCCCCCCTGCGACGGGCGCACGACAACCCCTCCGTCAAGGCGATGTACGACGACTTTTTGACGGCGCCCCTGTCGCCCGCTGCGCACGCCCACCTGCACACTCGGTATTGGGAGGGCGGGCCTCCCGCTGGTGACGCAGGCGGCACGCCTCCTTCCCCGCCCCAGCTGGACCCGCACCTGCCCCCCGACAGCGCGCTGGCGGATGCGCTGGCGGTGCAGGCGCGCGCTCTCGCGGAGGCGGGCGGTGGGGACGAGCACGTGTGCGAGCACTGCGGCGCGGTGGTGGATGGCGGCGGGTGCGAGGCGAAATGAAGAGTAGGGGTTGTGTGTGGGAGGAGGAACCATTCTTTTTTCTTGTGCTTGCAGGCACAGCCAGAGAGAGGGAAGCGGGGTTCGAAGTTGTTTGGTCGCGTTTCTGTGAAGAAGCAAAGGAACAAAAAGTCAGAGCCACATCGGTTCCTGTTTTGCTTTCCCCCTCCCCGGGCGCGCGAACCCCGCGCGCCTCCCTTCTGTGCCTCTCTTGCCCACTCAGACGGCGTGGGATCGCGCGCACACGCGCGTGCAGGCGGCGACAAGGACACAAGAAAAACACCACGCAAACACAATGGCAGCCCGCCCCCGGCCGCCGCCGCTGACGGTGCCGCCTGCGGGCTGGGTGGATGGAACAGCGGTGCGCGTGTGTACAGGCTGCTGTGTGTTTGTTTGGGCAAAACACACACCTCCTCTGCCGTCTTTCCATCGCTGAACCCTTCCATCCCCCACCCCACCCCACCCCACCCAACACCAGGTCATGGCCGGCGTCCTGCTCAAGTACGACTGGGGCAAAGCGTGGCGCCCCCGCCTCTTTGTGCTGCGGGGCGGCGTCCTGGGCTACTGGCCCCTGGGCGGTGCGCCCGCCGCGGCCGGCGCGGCCGCCGCGCTCGACGCGCTGCGCGCCGAGGGCTCCGTCGTGACGTTGGTGGGGGCCCAAGCCGCAATGATGGACCGGTCGCGGAGGTCGGATGATGGCGAGTCGACCCCTGTGCCCGACCCGTCGGGCGAGATCGCTCTCTCGGTCGCCCGTTTCCAGCCCTCCTCCTCAGACGCGCGCAAGCTGTACGTGCACACCGGCAACCGCAAGGTGGAGCTGCGGGCAGAGTCGCGGGAGGATCGGGATGCCTGGCTGGCCGCTCTAGCCACCGCCAAGCGCGCCCTGCCGGCCGCGTCCCCGGGCGTGCGCCCCGGCGCACCCACCCCGCGCGACGCCCCCGCCGGCCTCCCGCCCGACGCGGCCGCCCGGATGGAGGCTCTGGGCGCCCCCCCCGCCGCTGTGGCGCTGGCGGCGGCGCTGGTGGCGGACGCCACGCGCGCGGCGGCCGCCGCGCGCGCCGACGCCGACGCCGCGCGCGCGCGCGCATCGCGGCGCTGGCCAACGAGAAACGCGCCCTGGAAACCGAGCTCGTCGTGGAACGCGGCCTGGCCAACCGGGCCGCCCGGGCGGCGGGCGCGCGCGCCGGGTCGCCGTCGCGGTCGCTGCCGGTCGACGGCGGGTCGGCCGACCCGCTCTCGCTCTCGGCGTGGCGCGACGGCGACGCCGCCGACGACACCGACGACTCGCGCCGCGACGGGGACGACGACGACCGCACGTCGTCCTCCTCCTCCGCCTGGGCGGACGCTGCCTCTGATGCTGCATCCCTGGCGCCGCCGTCGCGTGCGTCGTCATCAACGCGCCGCGCCGTCGACGACCTGCCCCTCCCCGCGTGGCTCGCGGCCGCCCCACCTCCCCCCCCCCGCCGCGACCGCCTGCCCCCCCCCGCCCAAGCGGAGCGCACCTACTCGCTGTGGTCGCTGATCAAGGAGTGTGTGGGGCGGGACCTGACGCGCGTGTGCCTGCCCGTCTACTTCAACGAACCGCTGTCCGCCCTCCAGAAGTCGGCGGAAGACATGGAGTTCTCCGGCCTGCTGGATGACGCGGCTTCCCATCCGCCAGGGTCAATTGAGCGCGCGCTGGGTGTCGCCGCGTTCGCCGTGTCTGCGTACGCGGGCACCGCCAACCGCGGGTCAAAACCCTTTAATCCTCTCCTCGGCGAAACCTTCGAACTCGTCCGCCCCGACCGTGGCTTCCGCTTCATTGCGGAGAAAGTGGTGCACCACCCCACCGTCATTGCCGCCGCGGCGGAGGGGCGGGGGTGGAGGTTTGAGGGGGACGCCGACGTGCGGTCAAAGTTTTGGGGGCGCTCGATCGAGCTCACCCCTGTCGGCATCCTCACCCTCACGTTTGACGATGGGGAGGCCTACACCTGGTCCAAGGTGACGACCTCAATTTCGAATTTGATCATTGGGAGGCCTGCGGTTGATCATGGGGGGACGATGCGCGTCGCGTCGTCGCTGGCCGAGGGCGTGGCGGTGCGCGTCAAGTTTGTGGGCGGCGGCCTCCTGTCCCGCCGCGACCCGCGAGCGGTGACGGGGCACATTGAACGTGCGGACGTGCGCGTGCCGGGCGCCCCCACACTCATGGGCACGTGGGACGCAGGTCTGGACGTCGTCGACGCGGCGAGCGGCGAGCGCACCGCTCTCTGGCGCGCGCCTCCCCCCCCGCCCGACCCGACACGCTACAACCTGACTGCATGGGCCATCCAGCTGAACGAGATCACACCCATTGAAGCGTTCCCCTATTTATGCCCCACCGACTGCCGGCTGCGCCCCGACCAGGCGGCTCTGGAGCGGGGGGAGCACGATAAAGCGAATGCTGCCAAGCAGCGTTTAGAAAAGAAGCAGCGCGCCGCCCGGGCGGCGGCGGAGAGGGGGGACCCGCTGCGCCCTCGCTGGTTTGCGCCGGTGGAGGGGGCGGCGCAGGGCAAGGGGCCGGCGTATAAGTTTACAGGTGAGTATTGGCAGTGCCGCGCGCGCGGCGAGTGGCCGCGCTGCCGCGACATTTTTGGGGAGGACGGCGCGCCGCAGGCGGGTTGAAGCTGGGAGTGTGTGCATTGTGTATGTGTGGTTCTGGCGGCGCGGTGCTCCGCGCGGTGTCTCGCCCCCCCCCCCCCCCCCCCCCCGCACAATCTTTTTCTGCAGAGCGTTTAATAGAATTAAAACAAAACAAAACCAACAAAAATCAAACCCTCAACCCCGCCAACTGGGCGGCTGCCTCCTCCCGCAGGCGGGCCAGCTCGGCCAGATGACTGGCCACGTGCGGGGGCGGGCCCCGGGGGGCAGCGGGCTGTGGGCTGGGCTGGTGTGGCGACGGCGCGGCGGGCGGTGCCGCGGCCGCCTCCTCCGCCTCGCCCGCGTGGGCCGCAGACGCCAGCACAGCTTCCCCCTCTGCACGCAGCCGCGTGAGGTCGGTGAACAAGGCTGTGACATCGTCTTCACTCACACCGGCTGGGCGCGAAGAGACGTCAGTGTCACCGCCGCGCACTCCCGCCACCTCCCGCGGCGGCGCCAACGGGGGCGCCTCCCCGCCCAGCATGTGGACGGCGTGGCGCAGGGCGGTCAGTTGGGCGTGGGCGCGGGCCGGGGGCGGGTGCGAGGTGGCGAGGGAGGGGGAGGTGGAAGCGTCGTCGTCGTCGTCGTCGTTACCGTCTGCCGCAGACACGGTGGGCGGTGGAGGCAGCGGGGACGACGCCACCTCGCGTGGCGGCGGCGGTGGTGCGGCCGGCGGCGGCGCACCAGCCGCCGACGCGGGGCGGCCGCCCAGCACGCCCGCGCCCAGGCGGTCCCGCCCGCGCGGGGTGGCCGCGCCGCGCGACACCTCCATGCGGGTAGTGCCAGATTCGGCTAGAAATGATGCCGTGGGGCTGGGCGGGCGGGGGCCAGCGTCCAGGGACAGGCGGCGGGCAAAGGGGGTGCGGGTTGCCCGGGCGGGCGTCACGCCTGCTCCACTCGCCACCGGCTGCGCCGGCCCCGCCGGTCTGCCGGTGAGTCCCACGCCAGCGGCTACGGGGTCGACTGCCGCGCCCCCGAGGGACAGGCGGCTGTGGATGGCTGCTGCGAGGCGCAGCGACGTGGGGGACGCGGACAGCGACACCTCTCTCTGCGCCGCCTGCGACGACGATGGCGACAGCGTGACCTCCCTGTCATCGTGCATCGCCTGCGGTGGCGGCAGGCTGTCCTCGTCTGACGAGGACGACAGCGGCGGGGGCGGCGCCCGCGCCTCGTGCAGCGGGGGCGGCGGCGGAGGCGCCTCTCGCCGCCCCGTGCCCAGGCCGGCGCTGGGTTTGAGCCGGCCCCAGTTGGAGGGTGCGGCGGCGGCGCCCTGTCCCCGGGCCGGCGTCAAAGACGCCCACGTCGTCTGCATCGCGCCCCCCGCGCTCGGCGTCGCGGCCACCCACGCGGGCGCGGCCCGCGTGGCGGAGGGTGGAGGGGGTGCGGGGGTGGTGTCGGCCATGATGGAGGGGGTGTCCGGCGCTTGGTGAGGGGGAGGCGCCCCCGCGATTGGCACGACACGCAGCGAAGAGTGATTTGCAAACAGAAAAAAACACGGCATCACGAAACCGAGCAGGAGACGGGGGCGGCTGGTGGTGTCACTGCTGTTTGTTTTTCGTGCACAGACCAACGCGCCCAAACAGCCCGGAGAGGCGTGCGATGCACACAAGCGGTTGGCAGGTCATACCAAAAAACACAACAGGAAAAAAAACCAGCACGGGCGCGTGCCGGCGTTTGGCGTACCCCGTTCACGGGGCGCAACTCTCTCTCTCTCTCTTTTCTGGCAGTGCCCCTCATGTCAGCACGGGTCACAGGGGGCACCGTCCTCATCTGTGGTCAAGGCGGCGCAGCGGCAGGCCGAGCGCCTTGACGGCGGCCTTAAAGCGCCGCAGCTGCGCTGCGGGCAGCTGCACACGCACGCAGAGCTCGTCGCGAGAGCTCGGGGCAATGAAGACGAGGCGGCGGTACGAGAACGAGGTCGGCACACGCATGAGTGCAGGGCGCTCTGAGGCGCCAAACGTGACGTCAAGCCATGGAAAGGCGAGCCACGAGTTGATGACAACAGGAGCGCCACCGCCGTCACTGCTGGTAAAGTTTTGCGCCCAGGCTTTGCACCAACACAGGCGCGAGAAGGGGCCCGCGTTGGCGCGGCCGTGGCGCACGCCGAGCTCAAACGCAGCGTGTGCGCCCTCAATCGCCGCGCCGTCGGCAAGCGACGCGCGCAACGTGCGGCGCACGTCGCGCGCGGCGCGCCAGAGCCATGCACGCGAGCGCGGCGCGGTGCCGCCACACGGTGGCTGCTGCTCCTGCTGCTGCTGCTGCTGCTGCTGCTGCTGCTGCTTCCGCAGCTGCGCGTCTGGCGAGATGTGCGCGCGCGCAAAGTGGACCGCGTTGCCGACATAGCCTGTGGGCGACAGCCGCTCGCGGCCGCGGCTGTTGGCCAGCACGCGCACATGGTAGGGGTGCGCTGGTGCTGGCACCACCCCGCGCCGCGGCACCGCGTCGACGTCGGCGAGCACGCGGCAGAGCGCAGCAGCGACGACTTCAAACGACGACAGCCACTCGCCGTCGGCCAAGCCTGCCGACGCCGCGGCTTTGAGGGACGCCACGTCGTCCGCAGCCAGCGCGCACGTCGGTGAAGTGAGCCACGTACAACAGCGGCAGCCAGGCCGCCACTTCGCGCAGGCCCATCCTCCACGTGGCCAGGGGCTTGCCGCCGCGCCCGCCGCGGCGCTGCTCCTCGTGCTGCTGGCGCTGCGCGTCGTCGACGAGGTGCTCAAAGTCGGTGCCGCCAGTGGTGCGGTCGAGCGTGGGCGCGGTGCAGGGCAGCGCGGCCGGCAGCACGAGAGTCTCCGCGCCGCTGGCAGCCGCCGCCTCGAGGCCGGCAAAGTGCGACCACGTGCTGACAAAATTGGAGACACTCATGCCATCCATGGAGACGTGGGAGACGCACAGTGTGAGCACGCTCGCGCCGTGCGCCGTCAACTGCGTCAGCCGCGCGCGCAGCAGCGGCCGGCGCCACGCCGGCTCCCACAACGCCGGCAGCAAGCGCACCGGCTTGGGGAAGAAGCGGTCCCACCGGGAGCCAGACTCAGGGCTGTGTGGCGAAGCGGCGCCCGCGCTCCTGCCTCGCGCACAACTCGTCGGGGCTGCCGCAGCCGGCTCGGGCAACGGCGAGTCGCCGTCGTGCACGACCTCCCACAGCGCGCCCTTGCTGTGCGCCACGTCGATGTGAAGGCGCTTGACACCGTCAGCATCCACGTGCTTGCCGAGGCGGCCTGCCAACAGTGGGTACAGTCCGAGCGCGCGCTCCAGTCCGAGCGCGCGCTCCAGCCCCCGAGTGACCGCCCCCGCGTCGAGCTGCGTGGTGAACAGATAGCCGACCGGCACCTCACAGTTCTAGATGAACAGCAAGTCACTGCTGCGCAGCGTGACGCGCGGAGGCTTGGCCTCCGCTGCGCTCGGCATGAGCCACCGCCGCAGCGAGGGTCGAGGCATCGTTTCTTTGTCGCGTCTTGATTCAATTCAAGGCGCTTGTGCCTGATGCGGTGTGCAAGCTTGACGTCAACGAGGAGATGGTAGAGGACGAGGGAGGGGGGGGCACGCCCCCTCACCAACACGGCAGAGGGGGGCGGGCGGGAAACGGGCGGCGAACACTGTTCGGCCTTTGGCAACGCGCCCCCGATGCCGACGCGAGGGTGTTCAGTCGTGCGCGTGTTGTGCAGGGGGCAGAAGAACAAGGCGTCGACGTAAATGTCGGTTGGGCGCGACGCGCAGCGAGGGAGTGATCGAAGAGAAAAAACGCGTCGCGAAAACCGTCGGCACATTTCGCGTCCTCTCTCTTCTCATCGCCCCCAACAAAATGGAGACCAAGCCCACCAACAACACCTACTGGTGCGTGCGCAGTGCGCGGACTGCTTCGCAGAGCACGGCCCTCGTCAACCGACGCCCCAAAACAACGCCCCCACCCCCACCACCCTCCACACCCCACAGGCTGCTGCGCCACGGCCGGTCCAAGCCCAACGAGGCGGGCATCATTGTCAGCAAGATGGTGCGCGTGTGGGAAGAGCTTGCGTGTGTGTGTGGGAAAGTGGGAAAGTGGTGTGTGTCTCCTTCCCTCACCACACCTCCCCCTCTCTCCCCCCCCAGGAAAACGGCGTCAAGCCGGAGCACGGCCTGGCCGACATCGGCAAGGAGCAGGCGGTGGCGGCAGGGTGAGTGAGAGAGAGTGCTGATGTGGAGCGGAAAGAGTTTGCGCCTCGTTTTTTTGTGTGTGAACAGCCAACCCCCTTCCCTCCCCTGCTTCACCCCCACCACAGCCTCCTCTGGAAACAACAACTCGGCCCCACCGTCGACCCCGCCACCCTCCTCATCGTCGCCTCCCCCTTTGCCCGCACCCTGGAGACGGCGAGACTGGCGGGCGCGGGGGTTGGCGTGTCCCCCGACGACGCCTCCCGCTTCACCATCGACCCGTTCCTGCGGGAGCGCGATTTTGGGGAGTATGAACTGCAGTCGCACACCCTGTATGAAGCCGTGTGGGAGGGGGATGCACAGAGCACGGAATGGGCGGCGCCCGGGGGCGGCGAGAGCGTGGACGACGTCAGTGCACGCTGCGCCGCCCTCTTCTCCCGCCTCGAAGCCACGCACTCAGGCCGCAACATCCTGCTGGTGGCACACGGGGACACGCTGTCCATTGCGACTGCGACGGCGGTGGGGGGGGGGTTGGGGGGGCACCGGGAGTGGGCGCAGGAGACGGGTGAGTTGAGGCGGCTGGTGGTGTGAAGTGGGAGGTCCGTGGCACTGCCCGTTTTTTTTTTTTCGTGCAAACAGCGCCGTGACAGCTTGGGAGATGTGTGCTATGCACAAAGCGGTTGCAAAGCTGAAGCAGAATGATTGTGCCGGAAAAAAAGGCGTGTGTCGTACCACCGCCGCAACACGCCTCTGCCGCTTTTTTTTTCTGAAAGCCCTCTCTCCCTCCGCCCCGCCCTCGACCAACCCCCTCACCCCCACCATGATGGCCGCCTCAATCATGCTGCTGTGCGGCGTGCTGGTGACCTGGGGCGGGAGAGGGGAAGTTACGTGGCGGTGGGGCGCAGCCCCTCGCGACGCGCGACCCGGCATGTAGCGGTTTCGATCGCGCGCCCCTCCCTTTTCTTCCTCCAGGCCGTCACCCACGCTGCAACGCCCCCCAAGGTGAGTTGTTGATGAGCCCCTGAGTGATGATTGTGGGCAATTTTGGCGGGGGCGGGGCAGACGGGGGCGGGAGACGCAAAAACGTGACCCCAAAATCACGCCCGCGTTTTGGTACATTCGTTTTGGGACAATCGCGCGGTGCGGCCCCTCACGCACAAATCCAAGCCCAGCGGCCGCGCTGGCTCTTCCTCCTGGGGCGATGAACACGTGACGTTGCTCCACGCCTGGGGAGGGTGAAATAGGGGGGAAGGCGGCCTGGTCGGTGCGCGGGGTGCCTGCTTTTTTGAGGAACAGTTTTCGAACAGTTTTCGAACAGTTTTCGACGCGTGACTGCGTCCGCGCGTCCGCGCGTCCGCGCGCGCTCCAGGGTTTTCCACCTTTTCTCTCACGCCCCCCCGCCCCCCCCCCCCCCCCCACACCCAGATTGATGACGCCGCCGTCCTCAAATCCCTCATGTCCGACGGCGTCGCGCCCGGCGCCCTGTCGGCCGGCAACACGGCGCAAGTGGTGAGCGTGGGTTGGGGAGAAGAGGATGTTTTTTTGCGGGCCAGAAACACACGGCCCAGACAGATAGATAGATAGAAAGAAGAGACTGTGTTTGAGCGTGTGCGCGTGTCCGAGAGCGAGGGAAAGCGAGAGAGTGAGGGTCGAGAAAGCGTTTTTTTTTTGTGGGTCCACACAACAACTCCCCTCACCCCTACTCCCACAGGCCTCCTCCTACGACGCCAACGACGCCCCCGCCTTCTTCAAGAAACAAAACCTGACCCAAACCGCGGCCGTCCTGGAGACGCTCAAGCCCGATGGCGCCCTGCTGACCGCGCTCAAGCGCAAAGTGGTTGCCAAGATTGAGGCAGCCGGTACCAAGGTCGCCCCTCCCGGATCCCCCACCAAAGTGCGCGTCGTGACCAACAGCCCGAATGTGACGGCCACGCCATCGCAGCCTTATGTTTGGGCGACGCAGACGACGATCCTGATCACTGGTACTGATTTCTCGACAAATCCGTCGGGATAATGTCGTTACCTTCAACCTGGGGGCGGCCGGCACGGTCACAGCGGCGACATCCACCCAGCTGACCGTCACCATGACGGCCCAGCCGACTGACCTGGGGTCGCTGACCGCCACTGTGACGCTGTTTGGCTTCACCACCTCCCCCGCCCAAATCATGCCAACGTGGTGCCCACCGTCGTCGCCTCCACCACCGACCTGTCCCAGGAGGCTGCTACGTTCACCATTCAGGGTACTGGCTTCTCAGCGACGCAGGCGATGACCATTGTTATGAACCTGGGCGCCAACGGTACCGTCGCCTACGTCAACACCACGACGCTGCTGGCCACCTTCATCACGCAGCCGACGTCCTTTGCGCTGCTGACCGCCAAGATCCAGGTCAACGGCGTCAACGACCCCGCGCAACCGACCAATGTGGCGACCATTGTGCCCGCGACGACGGTGACGACGTTCGCGTCCAGTCTGTCCCAGGGCGCATCCACGTTCGACATTGTGGGGTATGTGGGAGAGGAAAGAGGGGCAGGTTGAGGATGCTTTTGCGAGGCCGTGCGTCCACCAACCACCACCCACACTCACACACATTTCTCTTTCCTCCCCTCACAGCACCAACTTCGACCCCAACCCTGCCGGCGACACCGTCATCCTCTCCTCCGGCACCGCCAACGTGACCGCCGCCAACTCGACCGACCTCACGGTCAACATCACGTCCGCCCCGACGACCGGCCCCCTGAACGCGACCGTGTCGGCCTTTGGCGCGCAGTCGTCGCCCACCATCTTTGCCTACCTCACGTCGGGCGCTGGCAACAACGTCACCTCCTGCACCATCAACGACCTGCGCACTGCTGTGAACACGTCCACCTGCATCCCCGCCACCACTTCGGTGACGGCGCCGTCGGCGGTGGCCCTGGCGAATGGGTACGCCTACGTCGCGTCCTCCACGGGCGGCACCGTCGCCGCGTGCACCATCTCCTACGGCACCTTCATCGGGTGCGTGTCGACTGTTGTGTCCACGACGGCTGGTGTGACGCTGTCTGATGTCACGCTGGACCCGGCGGGCGCCAATTTGTATGCCACCGACTCCACCAACGGTGAAGTCGTTGCGTGCGCCGTGTCGGGCACGTCCATCACCGGCTGCTCTGTCCAAGTCTCCACGACCACTCTCTCCTCCCTGGTGGGCCCCGTCGCCATCGCGGTGTCGACCACCAACGCGTACGTCACGACGACGTCGTCGACGGGCGGCCTGATCGTGTGCACCGCCACGGCGGGCGCCCTCTCCGCCTGCGCCCTGCAAACCAACACCGCCATCTCCACGGCCACCGGCCTCAACTTCTTCTCGTTCGACGCGGGCGGCGTCACCAAGAACGCGCTGTACACGCTCAACGCCGGCACCGACTCGTGGGCCGACTGCGACCTGGGCGCCTCCGCTATCCTGGGCACCTGCACCGCCGCCACATCCACCGCCTACCCCACGGGTGGCAGCCCGGCCGGTCTGGCCGCCATCTCCACGCTGTTGGGCGGGGAGCAGCCTACGTTGTTCGTGGCTCTCGCGGCCGCCGTCAACAAAAACTGCGACACGACCACCGACACGTGCACCGCCATGTCGTTTGGCTTCAGCAACGCGATTGCGGTCGGTTGGTTTGGTTGCTCGATTCATTTGCACCACGAAGGTATACACAAAACATGAAGAGAGGGAACACACTGGGCATCTCGGTTTTGGGTGGTGGTCGGCTGTCTGACCACCACCCACGCCCACACGGGGGCGAGGAAGGGGAGCGGCTGCGGCTGCCCCCTCCCCCGCACCCAAAAACGTATACGGAACCAAAGAAAAAAAATTGGAGGTGCTTGCATAACACACAACATTTTCAAAAACAAAAACATGGTCTTTTTCCTTCATTTTTTTTGGAATTCCGGACAGTTGATTTTCAAAGCCCTGCGCACACACAAGACTCCCGACGCATGTAGGTCAACCAAGAGCCGGCTTTCCCACCCCGGGCAGCCCTCTTGTTGGCATGCTGGGGGGGCGACGCATAGCCCCCAGCATTATTGATTGCGGTTGAACGCAGGCACAACACACACACACAGTTTGGCGGGAGTGGCTCACGGTTTATGATGCATAAATTGTGATGTAAATACCCCCGGTACCACCAACGTGAGAAGATACATAAAACGACGGTGTGGCATGTGCGCGGGCTCTGCAGCGCAGGGACAAGGCGCGCCGCATATTCGAACGGGTGGGGTTGACAGCTGAGGTGCAGAGAGCTCTCTCAGCAGCGTGGGTCTCGTTAGCGCCCCAGATTCACACACACGCGCTTGCCTTCCCCCCTCTGCACACACCGCCCCCGCGCCACCACCATGAGGGCCGCCCTCATTGTATTGCTGGGCAGCGCGCTGGTGCGTTTGGCAGGAACATAGCTTTGAGGGCCATGTGTGGCTGGCAGGCATTTCGTGCGTTTTGACGCCGCCGTTCTCCCCTCCCCCCCTCCAGGCCTTCTCTCACGCTGCACCGCCCCCATTGGTGAGAAAACATGCCTGTAGTCATGACCCACTTGGGGGGACAAGGCAGAGGAGGAGGCCACCGTGGATACCGGGGGGGTGCGTTTACATGGAAATACCATGCGTGCGCCACTCCGCGCGCTCCGAGCCGGGGACAATGCTGTCTGCCGCTGTAGGGGATCCATGTTTGACACGGACAAGGGCTGGGGGAGGGCGTCAGGGGAGGAGACGGCCTGGTCTGGGCGAGGGCGGGGTCACGAGGAACAAGACGGCAGAGCTGCGACGCGCTGCAGGCTGCACCCAAGAATCACGTGTCCCTCTTCACTCCCTGTCCCCCGGCCCGCTTCCCACCACAAACACACACGCCTTCAGGCGAACGTCGACGAGCTGGACGACGCCGCCATCCTGGACGCCCTGCTCGCAGACGACTGGGTTCGACGCACTGACAGTCGACGACGCGGTGGTGAGTGTGTTTTTTTGGGGGGTAGGGGAGGAGTCGCCACGGCCAGACGCGCCCTAGAGCGACGAGGGGGTGCATGTGTAGGCGAAGCGACGCGAGAGAGACAGAGCCGAGAAACCGGGTGCAGAAAGGGAGCCGCTAACCCACCGCCCAAGAGAGGGGTGGGTGTGACGAGTCGTGTGGGGGTGCTGCGAGCTCTTGAGCCCCCCCTCTGACCGTCCCCACTCTCCTTCAAGGCACTCTGACTGCTAATATCACCGTCTTTGGTCACACGTAAGAAATAGATGGAGGAGGGAAGTGTGGAGGTGTGTGGGGTGCGCGCGACGAAACAAGCCGCACGCTCACGTACGCACACGTTCCCCCCCCCCTCCCCTCCCACAGCACCGCCCCCACCGCGGTGGCCACCGTGGTGCCCACCATCACGCTTGGAAAGCCTTTTTTCTTCCCAAACTCTTTTTTTTTCTTGTGGGGAAAAATCGTGCGCACTTCTTTTTAATCCCTGGCCACACACTTGGCGAGCAAGCCTGACAAGGGTGTGTGTGTGTGTCATATAATGGTTTTGGCGGGATACTTTTTTACGTTTCTGTGTAAAAAAGCCCAAGCCCTTGCCTGCCTCTGTTACACGCGTGCGGATTTTGGTGCGAGTTCTCCAAGCAAACGTGTGTGGTAGTGGTACAGGGTGGTACATGGAAGCAAAACGAAACAAGGAGTACAAAAAAGTGCGGGTTTGGTTTTTCGTTGAAACGCACACACACACACACTAACAGGCAAACAAAAAACAAAGGCAATCAAAACGGGGGACCGGGACAAAAAAGAACAAGTACAAAGGGGGGGGGTTCAGGTACACACAGGAAGGCCGCGCGGGCTGGGACGGGGCCCCAGCACACGCGTTCCCTCTCACCGCGTCGCCAACGGCGCCCGCCCCGGCACCCACACCACCGCCGCCGCACCGCTGGCCCGACCCCGGCCTTCAGACGGGGTCGCCGCCGGCGCAGCGCGCCCCACACTCTCACTCTTGGCCGCCGCCGCCGTCGTCTCCATGGCGTTGGCCACCCGGCACAGAGCGCGTGCGGCGACGACGGCCGCCGCCGCGACCACGCCCTGCGCCACCGCCACGACGATGCCTTTGACTTGGTCGTCCTTGAGGGCGGCCGCCAGTCCTGTCGCCGCGTAGTCGGCGGCCCGGGCCGCCCGCTCGCGCAGTGCGGTGGCGGCCACCACACCGCGCGACGCGAGCAACGCGGCCGCGCGCGCCGACGCGCGCCCCGCGCCCGCGGCGCTGGCGCCGGCTTCCAGGGCGGAGGACGCCAGGGAGCGGGCGCGGTGGGCGGCGGCGGCAAGGGCGGAGGCAAGGGCGCGCAAGGGGCCGGAGAGAGGGGTGGGTGGGGGCGGGGCGGCTTCAGACGGGGACGACGACGACGGAGCCTGCTGTGTGTGGGGAAAAAAAAAGGGTGTCGGGCGGTGTGTTTCGGGCGAGGCGGGTGCAGACGCCCGGCGACACACGAGGGTGTCCAGCTGCGCACGCGTGCGCACGAAGACAGCGGGTTTGTGGGGGCGAGGCGCGTGGCGGGGGCGCGCGCGCGCGCCCCCGCTTTTTTCAATGCGTCGACCGGGCGTTTTTTTTTGCCCCCGCCCACCCCCCGCGCCCGCCGCGGCGTCTGCGCCTGTGAGTGCGCCCCGACACATCCTGGTGCACCACCTCCTGTCCCTGCGCGCACACACACGCCACACAAACTCACCCGTGCCGCTTCCGCGGCCCCCGGCGTGGCCGGGGGCGTCACGTCGCTGTCCACCACGACGAAGCCGTCGTCCACCGCGTCGGGGGCGAGGGACAGGTGGGGGCAGGTGGAGTTCATTGGTGCGGTGTGTGTGTGTGTGCCCCGGAGAGAGGGGGTGTGGGGGAGGGCGCGAGCGCGCCGACAACAAAGAGCGAGAGTGAAGACGCACACAACCGAACGCCTTGCTTCTCGGCCACAAGGGGCGGGCGCGCGCTGTCGCCGCCTAGCCGCCGCCACCACACACACCCTAACTGCGCACCACACTCACACACACTCGTGTCGCGTACGCCACTGGAGTGTCGAAACTAGCGACGCCTGTGGCCAAATCGAGCCGACACAAAAAAACTCCCGATGGGCCGCCCCGCCGCCACCACGCCCCCCTCACCCCGGGCGAGGGTGACGCACATGGAGGCCTTCTTTCTGAATAAACGGTGAGAGGGCATGGAGAGAGGCAGAGAAGACGCGCCAGGACGCAAAAACGCTCCATCTAGCCCATTAACCGCCCTCCCCCACACCAGCAACCACCCCATCTTCACCCGCTCCTACATCCCCGCCCACCCCACCTCCATCCTGCTCTTCCACCACGGCTACCCCCAGCACTCGGGCCTGTGGGACTCGGAGTTTTGTTCTGCGTTCCGTGACCTGGCCTCCGCCGGCGTCGCCGTCTTCGCTCACGACGCCGCCGGCTTTGGCAGGTCGGCCCCTCCCACGCCTGGCGCGCCCCACTGGCCTGCGTCCGTGGCCAGTGTGGACGCGTTGGTGGATGACGTGTTTTCGCTGCGCTCAGCACTGGTCGCCCCCTTGGAAGCCGCCCACGGTGGCCGCCTGCCCGTGCACGTGGGCGGCGTGTCCATGGGGGGGCTGGTGGCCATTCATGCTGTGTTGAGGGCGCCGGACGCGTGGGCGGGCGTGGTGCTGGAGTCGCCAGCCCTCGCGCCCGTGTGGACGCCGCTGCTGCGCTTGCTGCACGCCGCCTCCCCCCTCCTCGAACGCGTCGTCCCGGCCTGGGTGCCTGGCGTCCCGGGCCCCCCATTTGCAGCCCACACGCCGGCGGCCGCCACCGTGGCTGCTCTGCGGGCCGACCCCCTCAACCCGACGCCCCCCTTTCTTCCCGCCTGCATCCTGCGCGTCGGCACCGCGCGCGCCCTGTTTGACGGCATGCAGGATGCTTTGGAGCGCGCGCACGAACTGAGGCTGCCGTTGCTCGTGTTTTCATGTGCTGACGATGGTGCTGTCTGCCCCGCCGCGATTGCAAAATTCGTCGCCTCCACCTCCTCCCCCGACAAAACGCACGTCACCCACCCGCCGGGGTCAGGTCACTGCCTGTTGCTGGGGCCCGCATGTGGCGCGGTGGTGGGGCGCGTCGCGGCCTGGGCGGCGGCGCGGTCGCCGGTGGCGCGGTCGAGGTTGAGGCGCGCGGCGGCGGTCGCAGCGGGCGTGAATTCGGGGGGCAAAAAGGCCCAGACCGCCGTGGCGCTGGTGGCGACTAGTGGATGAGGGTTTGGGTGTTTGTTTTAGTTGGTTTTGCTGCTCGCGCTCTCGCTGTGTAAAAAGAAAACGTGATTTTTCTTTTAACGCACAACTCGCCGGCCTTTTCCGGGTTTCTCCTCTCCCTCCCACACCCACCCACCCACACACCCCATGCTCAAACCCGCCATCCTGCTGGCCGTGGCCGCCCTGGCGCTGGCTCAGCCCCCCGCCCCAGCGCCTTCGGGGGCTTCGGAGGCGCACAGTGAGTGTGTTTTTTGGATTTTTGTTTTTTTTGTGCGTCGTCGCCGTTTTCCCCCCCTCCACCCTCCACCCTCCCCCCCCACACCCAGCCGGCAACCGCACTCTCACGACTGCCAACTTCACGTCCGTCACCCTGTGCGCCCCCGTCAACATCCACGTCCACCCCGGCGCCTCCCACCGCGTGACGGCCGACACGGGGGCCGCGTCCGTCCCACTCGAAGCCGTCGTGCGGGACGGGGGCGACCTCGTCATCTCGGCCACGGGACCGTTCACCGCCACCCGCCCCGTCAAGATCCATGTGGAGCTGCCGGAGGACATGCTGAAGGGTGTGTCCACCACCGCGGCCGCGGGCGCTGTGGTTGTGACGGGCGCGTTTTCGACCGATGGCGCGTTCAACGTCTCCGCCGCGTCTGCCGCCGACCTCATCACCGCCAACATCACCGCCTCCTCCCTCAACGTGGCGGCGGGCGGGAATGGACGCACCGTGATTGGCGGCGCGTGGGGCTCTGCCAACGTGGCGGCGGGCGGCGTCGCGGACGTTTGGCTCGTCGGCAGCAACGCAAACACGACCAGCGTGGTCATCAGTGAGTCGGCCGCCCTCTTCATCGCGCCCGGGTCCGATGATCATAAAATCGAGGGCCTGGCCCTCACCGGGCTGCCGACCGTCATTTTCGATGCTGGCCTCTGCCTCGTGCCCGCCCCCCCTTTTGGCAACGCGTGCGCGTCGGTGCCGACGATTCGCGCGCCCCGCGTGCGGGCGGGTTGGACGTGCGGCCTGGAGGCGGATGGCCCGTTCGCGTGCCCGCCCAGCGGCCAGATCAGCTCGGGCGCGCCGGCCGCGGCCGCCGCGGCGCAGGCCGAGTCGCCAGCTGGTGGTGAGCTGGAGGCGTCGCGCGCGGGTGGCGCCGCCGCCGCGGCTGAAGCCCCCGCCGGCGGCATCCCCGCCCGCCGCCGCATGAGCCGGACTGCGTCGGCGTGCCCTACCTGCGGCGCCGCCCGCCGCTCCGCGCGCGCGGGGGTGGGGACGGCCTGTGGCCCGATTGTGGTCACGAGCGGGCGGTCGGCGGCGCGCTTGGTGCGGTGCGATGCCCAGGAGAAGGAGCTGTACATGCTGCCTCAGGAGTGAGAGAGGAAGAGAGAGGGTGTGGGGGCGCGGGTTGAGCCGAAAAACAACCACACACGGGGAGAGCGCACACAGCACCGCCGCCCGCCGTCCCCACACCCCGACGCACGATGTGTGCAACAAGTTTTGTGTTTGTGTTGTGCTAACAGGAAGAAGAAAAAACTAGGAATCAACCATCGCTGCTGCCAGCCCGCCGTCGGCCGGTGGCGTCCACCGCCCGGCCGACGCGGCCGCCACCGCGCGGCCAGCCCCCACAATCGCGGCCACTCCCTCGCCATCACCATCCCGCACCGCCTCCGTATGCCCACGCTCCAGCACGCGCCACACAGGGGCCGCGTGCACGTGCGCGCGCGGCCAGGAGGCGCGGAGGGTCGCGGCGACACAGTCTGCCGCGTGCCGCCGGCACTCGGCGTCGCCACCCACCACCCACTCCAGCAGCAGGGGCATGAGACGAGCGTACTGGCGCAGAGCGGTGCAGCCCAGCCGGGCCAGGAGGGGGGGGGAGGCGGCCGCCCACACGCGCGTGCGCGGCGGTTCGTGCGCGTGGCGCTCTGCTTCGATCAGCCAGTCGTCCAACAGCGCGTCGCACGCGGTCGGAGGGGACGTGGCATCCAGCCCACCATCCAGCGCAACGACTAGCGCGACTGCTGCAGGGGCGGCCGCCGGCCAGGCGCGGTCGGCACAGCCGACGACCGCGCGAGACGCCGCGTGTCTTAACGCCCCAGCGTGCGGCGCCACCGCGTCCGGCCCGCCTGCCGCGACGGCGGCCAACCCCGCCGCCCCGCCGCGCTGCACGGCGGGGGCGGGGTCGGAGGCGGCGGCCAGCAGGGCGGGCAGGGCGAGTGTGAGCGCGGTGGGCAGGGACGGCGGGTCGAGGGACCGCACGAGCCACGCCAGCTGGCGCGCCGCCAGGGCCCGCGCGAACACGCCCGGGCCGGTGTAGGGCGTCATTTTGATGGCGTCCAGGCCGCGCCAGTGGTCTTGGACGAGGGTGGCGTGCAGGCGGGAGAGTGACCGCGGGAGAGCGTGTGAGACCGCGGCCTCCACGCTGCCGCCACGAGCAACGGCAGCGACCGCGTCCGCCGCGGCGGCGGCAGCCGGTCCAGTGGCCCACACACCATCTAAACCAGCGGCTGGCGTGTACAGCGCGGCCAGCAGCAGCGTGTCGGCGCGGGTTCGGTCTGCGTCTGCGGCCGCCGCGGCGACCGCCGCGCGCGCGGCGGCGTCTGCGGCCGCCTTTGCGCGCGCGGCTCTGGCTTCGTCATCATCACCATCTGATGATGCACCAGGCTCGCTGTCGCTGCCGATGACTTGGATCAACGGAGGGCGCGGCGCGGTGCGCGCGGCCGCGTCGCCGTCTCCATTGGCCTGCCTCTGCCCCGCCACGTTCCACAGTTGGCCCACGTCGGCGGTGGGTGCGGTGCGTGGGGGTGACCGCGGTGGTGGCGCTTCCTGGGCAGGCATGTTTTCAACATCAGCCGGCAGCGCGCCGACCGCGGCAGCAGCCGCGCGCGCACACGCCGCAGCACGCTCGCCCCACGCCGCAGCACGCTCGCCCCACGCCGCCGCCCCCGGCCCCACCTCATCCATGGGGTCGCCCCCCATGTCGGCAAACATGGCGTCGGGAGGCGTGGCGGCGGCCAGGGCGGCGTCGGCGATGGTCGCCGCGTCGCGCGTCGGGATGGACGCCGGCGCGGCCGTTAATGCTCGCGCCAGCCCCGCCACCGCGTCGATGCAGGGTTGGATGTCGTCTCCAACGATGGTGGATGCGCCCACCAGACAGCGCAGCGCCAGGGGCAGCACAAACACGGCGACTGCTGCCGCGAGCGGCGCGTCCGAGGGGGGGCTTGCTGCGACGGCCGCCAGGCGGGCGGCCGCGCGACGAGTGGGGGCGTCGTCTGACGCCCATGCAGACGGCGTGCGTAGTAGCAGCATGGCTGTGGGTTTGGGGGAAGGAGGGAATGGGGGGTTGGACGCATGGGGGTGGGGGCAGCCCCCCCCTCCTCCCGCCCCACCACCCCACCACCACGCGCACTCCACACTCCACACACACACACACACACGCACCCGCGTCGCGCGGCGTCGCCGCCGTCGCTGCCGCGTCCAGCCAGGCGGGGCCGAGTGGAGGCGCCGCCTCTGCGTCGGCGCCCAGCACAGCGGCCAGGGCGGCGGCCGGGGTGGGCGGGCCACCGTCCGAGGCCGCGGCCATGGCGTGGCAGGCCAGGCTCGGTGTGTGGGAAGAGAAAAGAGCGTGTGTTGTGTGAATGATGACCCAAAACACTCTTTTTTATCACTACAAACGCTCGCGCTTTTTCACGTTGGCACCACTCGTCCCATCAGTCACGTTTGGTTCGTGACTTGTTAACAAGTCACGACACAAGGCAAGGCACACACACCTCAAACAAAGCAGGGGTGAAAAATCAGACGCCCATTTTGCGGTCTTTGTCGGCAACCGCACAGCGCGGCGCAGCGACGGCCGTCGGCGCGGGGGCGCCCGGGCTGGCGCCACCATCAGACAGGTAGGTCACGCGGCCACCAGTGTTGATCACGGTGGCGCCCCGGCTGCCGGACGAGACAAATGCGCCACCGGTGCCGCCGTGCGACGTGTAGACGGTCGCGCCGTCGCGCCCCGCGATGACGGCGGCGCCGCCGCTGCCGCCGCTGCCGCCGCCACTCACCACCGTCGTCCTGCCGTTGGCGTCAGTCGTGGACGACATGTAAGACGACTGACCGCCGCCGCCACCCGACGACGGCGCAAAGGAGGCGGCCCCCTGCGCCCCCGCCAGCTTGCGACCAAACGCAGAGGCAAACGCGCCGGGGCCGCCACCGCCGCCACCCATCATGCCGGGGCCAGCGGCCGGGCCACCGCCGCCGCCCATCATGGCGTTCATCATGCTCGACACCGTGTCCCAGGGGGCGCCCCCCGCCATGCCGGGCCCACCGCCCCACGCGCCGCCCGCGTCGCTCCAGGGGGGCGCGGTGTCATCCCCCGTGACCATCGCGCCAAAGCCGGCGTCACAGGTCGCGTCTCCCACCAGGGCCACGCCACACGTCCACACCTTGGGGGAGGTGGAGGGCAGGGTGACGGTCGCGCGCACACAGCGCGGCGCGGGGGGGGAGCCATCACCGCCGCCAGCACCCGCCCACTCCAGGTCGCACGCGCCCTTGGTGGTGGTGATGGACGCGGCGCCGCGCAGCGTGCCGGTGATGGAGGCATTGGAGGCGGCGGGCGCCAAGAACACGCGCGCGCCGCCGCGCGCGCGCACGTCGACAGCGTCGGTCACCCCCGCCACAAACACACGCGCTCCCCCGATCGCTGCCACGTCAGCACCACCAATGACCCCCTCCGCCACCAGGGTGGAGGCGCCGTTGGCGGACGCGTGGAGGGTGGTGAGGGTGAGGGACCGAGCCTGGAGCTCAGTGCCTCCGTACGCGGCAAGTGTGAGCGCGCCCGCGGTGGGGGCGAGACCCGTCGCCAGGACGGTGTTGCCGCCAGGGGACGCCACCGCGACCCGGGTCACCGAGGCGGCCGGCACGCGCAGGACGGCGGTGATGGGGGCGGCGGTGGAGAAGGAGGAAGCGCCGAGGGAGAGCGTGCCGTTGGACGAGACGTTGGCCCGGACTGCATCCAGCACGCTCGCTTCGGCGGTCACGTCGAGGGACGGGGTCGTGGTGGCATTGTCGCCGGTGATGATGAGGTTGAACGGGATGCAGGCCTGTAGGAGAGGCCAACAGGTGGGGTTTCGCTCGAGGCGTGGTTTTCTCTCGAGAGGCCAACAGGTGGAGCGGGGGCCTCAATATAAAAACTCCCCTCCCCCCCCCCCCCCCAAAACCCGCCCCCCCCGCCTACCCAGCCCCCTCACCTGGACCTCATAAAATGGTTCCAGCTCAAATGTGCGCGCCTCGGTGGCGGGCGGGTCGGCGGCGGCGCCTACCGCCAGGAGGGCGAGCGCAATGGCTTGAACTCGCATTGACGTGTGTGCGTGTGTGTGTGTGTGTGGCCGTGCGAAACCTGGGGCCGGGCGTCCTGTCACAGAGTGAGAGTGAAGCGAGCGATGGGCGCAGTGCCCGCGTGGATGGAGGTGTTGTGGGGAGGAGGGACCACGTGTTTCGGTTTTTGTTGTGTTTTCGAGAGGCGAGCGTTTTTCGACGTGTGTAATTCGAGGCCCGCGCTGGCGGGGCCTCGAAGAGAAGGTGGGCCCGGTCCTGCGTTCTTACACGCCCCCTCAATCAACCGCACGTACCCCCCACAACACTCAACTACAGCTTGAGCTCGGCCAGCCTCGCCCCCGCGCCCCCCACGCCCCCCCCCCACGCGCGCGCGCGTGCTGTCCCAATACCTTTCCACTCCTGGATCCCCCGCCTCCCCCACCTCCCTCCCCGCCAGCTTGGCCAGGGCGGTGACGTCGGCGGGTTTGATGGCGGCACAGCCGTCGGCGACCAAGTCTAAATAAGCGTTGACGACGTCCACGTGCAGAGCGGCAGCCTCGGCCGCGGCCCCAGCGGCCGCGCGCCCGCCGCGCCGCGCGGCGGCCGCCTGGGTGGACGCCGCGGCGGCGGCTTTCAGGGCGCGTTGGAGGCAGGTGAGAGCCTTTTTGCCGTCGCGGGATGGGGGGGCGGAGGCGTCGCCATCACCCGCCTTCCGCTCGGGCTGCCAGTGCACACGAGCCGCGGCCAGCAGCGCGCGACACTGGTCCGCCCGCCTCAACAACCGCCCCGCACACGCGCCCAGCTTGTGGGCCAGCGCGTCCCGGGAGTCGGGGGCCAGGGAGGAGGCGCGGGCCAGGGCGCCGGCGAGGGTGCCCAGGGCGGCGCGCTCCGCGGCGGAGTCGGGCAGGCCTTCCTCAAACAGCGCGAACGCTTGTTCGTACGCGTCATACGCGACAGGCTCCAGCGCCGCGTGGTCCCCCGCCACGCAGGCCACCGCGGTGTGCAGGCCAAGGCCGAGGGCGGGGTCGGCGTCCGCCACGGCGGCCGCAACGCGGCCGGCAAACTGGAGCGCGCCCGCGGCGGTCGCGGGCCCCGCCCCCGGCTCAGCCGGGGGCGGGGCGCCGCCCTCGCCCCCGCCCACAGCGCCGGCGGTCAAGCAGCGAGCCGCCACGCTCACGGCTGAGAAGGCGAGCGGGGGCAGGAGGCGTGGGGCCGACGATGGCGGCGCAGAGGCGGCCAGCGCGGTGTGTGCCGCCCCCAGCGCTGCATAGTGTGCGTCCACGTCGTCCGACCGCAGCCGGTGCACGACGCGGGCGAGCAGGGTGGCGGCGTCGGCGTCCATTGTGGCGGCGGCGTCGTCGCCACCATCGCCACCGCTCGCCGCCAGCGGCGCCACAAAGCTCAGCAACGCCGCCACCGTCCCCGCGTCCCCCACGTCGGCGTCGCCGTCCGCGGCGGCGGCCGCGACCGCAGCAGCCGCGTCCCGGCGGGCGGGGGGGGGCAGGGCCGCGGCGAGGCGGGTGAAGCCGTGGGAGAGGACGCAGGCAGCTGCACCACGCGCCGCGAGCCGCCCCCGCAACAACCCCACCAACGCGTCCGCGCCGTCGGTGGTGGCGGCGGCGTCGACATCGCCACCAACGCCGCCGCGCGCTGCGACCGCATCGGCAGCGGCCGCCAGGGCGGCGTCCGCGCGCGTCGCGCCCGCCGCCGCGCCGCCCGTGGCGCCTCCAAACCGCGCCAATGCCCCAAACAACGCCCCCACGTCGGCGGCCGGCGTGTCGGGACGGGCCGCCACCGCGCCCGCCGCCACCTTGAGGGCGGCGTAGGTGGCGTCCCCGCGCAGGGCGGCCGCGGTGGCGCTGTCAGCTTCGGCGTCGGCATCGCCGCCCTCCCCCACCGCCGCCGCCGCCAGTCGGTCCAGCAGCGCCCCAAACACGGCCGCCACGCGGGCGTCGGGCTGCAGGTCGGGCAGGGCGGCCAGGAGGGTGGGCAGGGTGGCCGCGTGAAACGAGGCGGGAAAGGCAGCGACAACCGCTTGCGTCAAATAGTGTTGCGCGAGGCCGTCGCGGCACGCCACGATGGCGTCCAGCAGGCGGGGCAGCACGGTGGAGGCGTAGAGGGACGCGTCCATGCCGTCAAGGGAAGACAGCAACGTGACGTGCTTGCCAACCAAGTCCGCGAGCTGGGTGCGCGCGGCGGCCGTCGCGGTCGCGCGCGCGCGGCCGTGCACCCCCATCCTCACCCACAGCCGGTTGGCGTCGCCGAAGTTTGTGAGCACAAAGTCGGCTGCGGACACTGCATCCTTGGGCAACGCGTCCCGCAGGGCGGTCAACAGGTGGGCGCGCAGGAAGAGGCCGCGCAGCGGGTGTTGGATGCCACGGGCGGTGTCCCCCACGTCGGCTAAAAGGGCCGCCGCGTCCACCCCCTCCTCCGGCCCCGCCCTCGCCCGGGCTGCGGCGGCGGCAGCCAGCAAGTACACGCGGGGCAGGACGTTGCCTGCATGCTGCACGGTGGAGTAGGCGTGCGCGTAGGTGCGGCCGCGCGCGGGCTCGCCCTCGAGCCACTTGCTCAAGCGAGCCACGTGCTGCGTCGCCGTCACGTGCAGGTCGTAGTAGCGGGGAGGGGACAGGGACGAGGTGCGCAGCTCGCCCAGCAGGGCGGCCGCGTGGCGCAGGGCGTCGTGCAGGTCGCCGGCGTCCTGTAAGGGGGGAAGGTTGGTTCACGAGCGAAAAAAAAAAAAAAAAAAACACGCAATCCCCATCCGTTTCCTCTCTCTCCACCCTCTCTCCTCTCTCACCATCGCTTTGTCCATGTAGTACGCCGCCCGCTTGACCGACGCCCGCGCGTCGGCCAGCCAGCGGTCCTCGTCGCTGGGGGAGGTGTCGGCCTGTGTGGAGGGAAGGGATGGGGATGGTGTGAGAGAGATGCGTTGAATAGACGCGCCCACACCGCTCCCACCCGTGCGAGCTGCAGCCGTGTGTCCGCAGGTGTGACAGCGGGGGTGGGGGAGGACGCACCATGTCTTTTTTTCGACGGGGAAGCGCGGACGCCCGCGCGAAGGAACGAAGTGTGAAGGAAAAAAAACACACAACGCCGAGTCTTTTGTTGGCATCTGGCTGCGCGTGTGGGGCTTGTGTGCCACACCGTCACCTCCCCCTGAACCAGGAGGGCGCCTCGCCTTGTGCAACACGCAGGCGAGGGGGTGTGGCAGCCATGCCCAAGCCGACGGTTGAAGAGGTGCGAAGACTTGTGCCGCCCTCCCTCTCTCCCTCCCCCACGGGGCGGCCGCCCCGACGCCTGCGGTGCCTGCACGCGCGCGTGTGTGTGTGCGTGTGTGTCTGCCAGAGACGGGGAGGCAAAAAAAACCAACCCCCCCTCCCTCCCCTCACCCCTCCAGCCTCCCTCCTCCCCCGACGGCGACACCCTGTCCGCCGCCGCCCCCCCCCTCCCCACCACCCCGGGCGCCGGCCGCCTCGACCCCGCCTCCCTCCTGCCCGACCGCGCCATCGCGGACGTCCTGGCGTCGCTGGACCCGTCCGCGAGGCTGGCCCCCGACGCGGGCGCGACGCTCACGCGCGTGGCTGCCGATTTCGTGTCCTCTGTCCTCGACGCTGCCCTCGCCTCCACGGCAGCGAGGCGGGGGGACATGCTGACCGCGTCCGACGTGGCGGCCGCCGCCGCGGTGGGCTGGAACGTGCGCGCCCCGGGAGGGGGGCCCGACGCGGTGCGCCCTTACCGCCGGCGCCCGCCGTCGGCCGCGCACGCGGCGCGGTCGGCCGCGGTGGCGCGCGCGGTGGAGGACAAGGGAGGGTGAATGTGATGTGTGTGTGTGTGTTTCTGTTTGTGTGGGGCGTTGTGTAAAAGTCCCCCTCTCCCTTTTTTTTTCTTTCCTCTTTTTGTTGTTATCTCAACCACCCCCCACCTCTCTCCCTCCTCTCACTGCGCCACCCCCGCGGGCGCCGTCACCTGCTCCCACGCGCCATCCACCGACTCCTTCCACAGGGTGACGTCCCCCTTGCCGTCGGTGGCGGCCAGCACGCCGCCCGAGAGCGACCACCCCACCCTCCACACGGGCGCACCAAAATCGTGCAGCAGGGTGGGGGCCGACCACCCCGCCCCAGGCGCCGCCTCCGCCCAGATGAAGACGCGGCCGTCCTGGCCCGCGGTGGCCAGGGTGGCGCCCCCCGAGCAGGCGGCGAGGGCGGGCGCCCACGCGACGTCGCGCACCCAGTCTCCGTGCGCGGTCAACGGCGCCCCGTCCGGCGTCCAGCGGCCGTCGCCGCCGCGCCGCCACACGCGGGCGGTGCCGTCGCAGCCAGCGGTGGCGAGGCGAGCCTCGGTCGGCGGCGCCCACGCGACCGCCAGGGCGCCGCCCGGGTGGGCGCCCTCAATGGCGTCCCGGGCCCAGGCGCCGGTGGCGGGGTCGCCAGTGGCGATCGACACACTGCCGTCTGACGAGGCAGCCGCCAGCGCCAACCCCAGTTCAGGCGGCGCAAACGCCACCGCGTTGACGGAGGCGGCGTGGGAGGCAGCATCCGCGGCGCGCGCCCAGCCGCGGGAGGGGCCGTCGTCGCGCCAGAGGGCGACGCGGCCATCGAATGACGCGGACGCGAGGAGCGACCCAAACTGGGGGTGGGCCCAGGCCACCGACCAGACGGGGCCTTCGTGACCGGCCAGTTCGGCGAGCTGGGTGACGGCGTCGCCGGCGACGTCGAAGACCTGTGGTGGTGGTTGTGTGGGTGGGAGGAGGCATTCGATCGAAAAAACGGCGTCGCGGTTTCTTCCTCCCCCCTCTCTCTGTCCCTCTCCTCACCTTGACCAGGCGATCGCTGGAGCAGGTGGCCAGGCGGCGGCCGTAGTAGTCCAGCTGGGCGTCGTGAATCTGGGGGGGGTGGGAGAAGCGATGAGAGCCGATGCGCGCGAACAAAAAAACACTCGCGCTGCGTTTGGTGCCGCGCGCACACCACTTTGTCTCTCTCCTCCCCTCGCACACGTCAGGACCCAGAGCCAGGACGCAGGCGTGTGTGTGAGTGTGTGTCCCAAACGGGGCGCCCACGGCAGCGCACACACACACGTGTCTGCTCCCTCCCCCCCCCCCCACACACTCTCTGCCTCTCTCACCGTGTCGGCGTGCCCCGCGTCGAACGAGGTGGACGCGGTGGCGGTGGCCATCGTGTGTGCGAGTGAGGGGGCGCTCGGCCGTGCGATGGGGAAGCAAACGAAAAGAAAAAAACAACGCTCGCGCAGAGTGCGAGCCAAACTTGTTTTCATTGGGAGCCGACGATCGGCGCCCTCCCTCTCGCGCGCCCTCCTCTTTGTACCACGCACACACACGCACGTACAACTACACAATGCGGCGAGCCACGCCCTCCCTCCTGGCTGCGGTCGCCGCCGCGGCGCGGCGCGCCGCGTCGACGACGGCCGCACCCCCCCCCCTCTTCGCAGTCACCCTCCTCGAACGCCTGCCCGTCGTCGCCCCCGAGCCTCCGTCCTGGGCGGCTGCCGCGTCTGCGTCTGCTGCTGAGAGGGCGGCTGCCACCCGGCGGGCGTTGCCCGACCTCGCGCCGTCCAACGACGACGACCGCCCCTCTGCCGCGGGCGGCGGGTGGGAGCCCGCCCCACGGGTCACGCCCGCTGATGAGGGCGGGGACATGAGCTCCCTGGCGCGGGCGCTGGACAGGCGCCTGTTCATGGTGGTGAGGCGGGGGGGGGGGGTCAACAGACGCAACCACCCTGCTCCCCTCCTCCTGCCACACGGGCGACGAACCCATGCGGGCCGCCGCCGAGCGCGCCCTGGCAGATGCAGTGGATAACTACGACGCCTACTTTGTGGGCAACGCGCCCGCGGGCCATGTGGCGGGGGGGGCGCCTGAAGACGGGTCTCTGTTTTTCCATCGAGCCCAGTTGGTGGGTGGGGGCGCCCCCTCCCCCAAAGATGCAGGCGCACAGTTGGAGTGGTTGACGGTTGACGAACTGGTGGCCGCGGTTGGGGGGGAGGAGGGGGAGGGGAGTGTGGGGCGGCTGCTGCGGCGGATGCTGTGAGAAGGGGGGAGAGCAAAAAAGTCGTGTTGGTGTTATGCATCCAAAACATATGTTTTTTTGTTTCACACAATCGGGGAACAGCGGATAGGTCACAAACGCAGGAAGGGAAGGAAAAGAAAAACAGGCCACCGAGGGGGAGGGAGAAGGGGGAAGGCGCGCGCGACACAGGCGACGCCAGCCCCCGAGCGCCTCGTTCGTTGGGCAAAACTCGTTGGGCAAAAGAATGTAGTGTGTGACACGCACCATCTCACACAGACACACAAAGGGACAACCACGTCAAGACATGACATGGAGGGGGGGGGGGGGGGCATGCACACAAGGAGGCAAAGAAAAACAGAAAACGAAAACGTCACCCCGCCACACAAGAACCCTCTCCCTCCCCTCACCGCCGCGCCTTGTACAGCGTGCGCAGCGCGATGTAGGACGCCACGTGGAAAAACGCCAGGGAGCCAATCAACGCGCCAAAGCAGGTGCCCAGCGAAAAGTTAAAGTCCCAGAATTTCAACGCGTCGGCGCCCGTGTACACAAACTGGCACGACTGCCCATCCATCGCTTGCTGGCGAGTCGCGTTGGCATTGTTGACCAGGGAGTCGATCTCTTTGTCGGTGGCGCCCAGCATGCCGCCCGACAGGCAGTTGTTGGGGACGCCTTGGTAGTTGTCGGGGGTGAGCTCGTTGATGGCGAGCCCTTGCAGCGCAAACCGCGGGTACGACAGGTACGACATGTAGCGCAGCATTTTGAAGGGCACCTCCGAGATGCGGATGTAGAAGCCGCCCAGCAGGATGGACAGGGAGACGTAGGCGATGGCCAGGACGTAGGCCACGTCCTGGTTGGGGGTGAGGTACACGGCCAGCACCATCATCTGGACGGCGCACAACCCCTGCAACGCTTGCAGCACGCCATAGATGGCCACGTTCTTGACCCTGTTGGTGAGGGCGGCCAGGCCGTAGGCGCAGTAGCCGCCGACGAGGGTGTTCAAAATGATGAAGGGGGCGGCGGCGAGCGAGTGCGCGGTGTAGTACGCGCAGGGGTGGTAGAGCCCCGCCGCCACGTCGGCAGCGTAGAAGGCGCGGTCTGCCACGTACAGGCTCATGTAGCAGAAGGGGAGCAGCTCGAAGATCATCATGGTGAAGAACAGGACGGCCAGGCGTTGGAAGACGGTGGTCGGGCCGGGGGAGAGGGCCACAAACACCGCCCCCGCCAGTGTGCCCACCCACGTGGACAGCAGCAGCCTCGACGACACGTCCGTCGGGTTGCGCAGCTGGGCCAGGGAGGAGCGGCGCAGCAGGACGAGGAACTGGGTCCAGTACGAGGAAGGGTAGCGGTGGGCGAGGCGCTTGCGCGCGGCCGCGCGCGCGCGGGCAGCGGCTTTGTCTTGTTCTGTCAGCGGCGCCCCGTTTGCGGGCTTGAAGTCGACCAGAGACGCGGCGGACGCGACGTGGGCCAGGACGCCGCCGCCCGCGGACGAGGGGCGGGGTGGTTTGGCGCCGCCGGCCGTCGCGAGCGCAACCAGCGCCGCATCCGTCGAATCCTCCAGCGTCGTCCCCGCCCACGCGGTGGCCGCCGCATCCACATCCTCCACCGTCGTCATGGAGCGGGCGGCAAAGGAGGCCGGCTTGGCAAAGCCGACGGACACCAGGTCCATGAGCCAGTCCGAGACGGCGCCGTCCCTCAGCGCGTTGTACTCGTAGCCCAGCGTCCTGTCAAACCAGGTCGCCGCCTGGTCGGGCGCCCCAAAGAACAGTTGCCGCCCTTCAGACAGGACGCACACCTTGTGGAACATGTCCCAGATGGCTTGGCGGGGTTGGTGGATGGTGGCGATCACGGTGTGCCCCCCCGCCGCCAGTTTGGCCATGTGCTCCATGATGTTGTAGGCGGCGAACGAGTCGAGGCCGGTGGTGGGTTCGTCCAGGAACAGGATGGAGGGGAGGGCGACGAGGGAGCAGGCGATAGTCAAGCGGCGGCGTTCACCACCAGACAACCCACGCACTGCTTGCCCCGACGGCAGCAGGCCGCCGACGGCCGTGCTGGCAGCCCTCGCCAAGCCCATGGCATCCAGCACGGCCTCGATGCGGGAGGCGAGGGCGCGGGCGGGGGTGCCGCGCTCCGCGCGCAGCCGCGCGTGAAAGTGCAGCGTCTCCGCGGCCGACAGCGTCGGCACAAACACATCCTCCTGGGCCACGTACGCGGACACACGCTTGAAGGTGCGCCCCACGGGGCGGCCGTGCATCAGCACCGAGCCGGAGAGGCGGCCCGTGGTTTTGCGGCGCGCGAGCATGTCGAGGAGGGTCGACTTGCCCGCGCCCGACGGGCCGACCAACGCCGCGAGCTCGCCAGGGACGACCGCGCCCGCGGTCGGGTGCAGAATCGTCTTGTGCGCGCCCGACTTGGCGTCCAGGACGGCGCACGAGAGGCCGGCCCACGCGAGCTCAGCGGGCGTCGGCGCGCGCAGCGAGTACGACGCGCCGCGCGCCGCGGCTTCATCAGCCGAGTCGGTGGCCCCGGGGGCACCCCCCGGGGCGGCGCGCAGGGAGGGGGGCAGGGCGGCGCTGTTGGCGGGGGTCCAGCGCTCGGCGCAGTAGCAGGAGGTCTGAGGAGGGTGGGTGGGGTGGGTGTGTGGTTGAGGAGAGGGGGGGGAGCGTTGCGATGTGTCGTCTCGCCGGTTCGCGCGCTCGCCAGAGTGCCTCGCCCCCCTCCCCCCTCCAACTCCCCAGCCCACGCCACCCAGAACACGTGCCCGCGCATCGGTGGTGGGCGTGCGGGGAGGGGAGAGCGAACAGCGTGTTGGGGGCCAGACCGCGCGCACGCGCAGGAGGAACGCGCGGGGGGAAGAGCGCGCGCAGCTCCTTTGCGCCTTGTTCATCCGGGCTCTCGCGCTCCCCCGCTCTGCGCTCCCCCGCATCCCCCGTGTCCCGGCAGCGTCGCTGGGGCGCAGCGACTGCCGCAATGCGCGTGGGCGACCGGCCGCCGACCGCCACCCGCGCGCCCGCCCTCTGGCGGCGGCCGTGTCCCCCCCGGCCACTCAGCCAAACAATGCGCACCTTGCACCCACACCCCCGCTCCCACCGGGGCGCCCGCTCGTACGCCAGCGGCTCCTCAGTCGACGGCGCCCGCGCCAGGGGCAGGCCGCCGGCCGCGACCGCTTTGGCGGGGGACGCGGTCGGCGACGCGGCGGGGCCGCGCCCGACCGCGCGCCGCGCGCCGCGCGACACCGCGCCCGTCGTCTTCTCGATGGAGTACAGCAGGAACGCGATGCCGATGATGTGGCCCACCAGCAGGGCGGTGGCCCACACCTGATGTGGGGGTGGGGGAGGGGAGGGGAGAGGGAGAGGATGAGCGCGTGCGCGGGAGAGGGGGCAGTGCGCGCGGGACGCCGGCCGTGGTGCGCACGCTCTCTCGCGCGCCCAATGCGCGCCACCTCGCGACACGCACCGCGACGTCGGTGTGGAGCACCATGGGTGGTGGGGAGGGGGAGGGGGAGGGACGTGTGGTGGAAGAAAGGGACCGCGGCGACAAAGAAACGACCGCAGCGTTGTGAGCCTCTCTGCGCTTTCCCCTCGCGCTCTCGCCGCTGGCCACCCACTGTCGACCCGAAACCACACAAGTTTGTTTTTAATCACACATCAACCCTCTTTCTTCTTCACTTGTCCAACACCCCCACCATCACCGCCTCATACTCGGCGGCCGCCCTGTCCCACGACACGTCCTGGCTCGCGGCCGCACGCCTCATCTCCACCCACCTCTCCGGTTGGTGCCGCCACACGTCCAGCGCTTTGTGCACGGCGGACGTGAGGTCAGCGGCTTCAGGAGGCGAGAAGAGCCAGCCTGAGCCCACGTCGGTGGGCGCGTAGGGAGGGGGGGCAGACGGAGGCCACGCGAGGCGGGAGGCATCAACGATGGTGTCCCGCAGCCCCCCCGTCTCGTGGGCGACGACGAGAGCGCCGTAGCGGAAGCCGGCCAGTTGGACAAGGCTGGAGGAAGGGGAGGAAGGGGGGGTGGGTTGGTGAAAAAAAGTGTGCGCCTCTCCTCTCCCCGCGCCTCTTCCACCCCACCCCACCACCCACACCAACTCACCCGCACGGCTCAAACCGAGACGGCACGATCACGATGTCCGCCCCCGCGAACAGCCTGTGCGACACGGGCACCGAAAACCCGCGCCACCCGCGGAAGGAGGACGGGTGGGCAGCCTCAGCGGCAGCCATCTCTCCCTCGATGGCTTTGTCGCCAGAGCCCAGCATGACGACCTGGGCGCCCGCGCCCACGAGGGCGGGCACGGCGGCCAGGAGCACGTCGGGCGACTTCTGGTAGTCGAGGCGACCGACAAACACACAGAGCGGAATGGTGGCATCGACAGGGAGCCCCAGTTCGGACTGCAGCGCCGCCTTGCACGCCGCCTTGCCGGTGAAGTCGGCCGCATCGAATGGCGCGGCCGTGAAGGGGTCGGCCGCGGGGTCCCACTCGCGCGTGTCGATGCCGTTGACGATGCCAGCGAGCGCGCTCCCTCGCTCCCTCAACACGCTGTCCAGCCCCCACCCCCCCTCCGCCGTCGTGGCTTCGTACGCGAACCCGGCCGACACGGCCACGATGGCGTCGGCCGTGACGGCCCCCCCTTTCAGGCAGTTGATCGCTGGCCCGTTGATCGCGGCCCACTCGGGATAGTGCCACGCGAGGGCGCGCCTCGCACCGTCCGGCAGGCCCAAGTGCGCGGCCGCGGACTCGGGTTCCACGCCCTGGTGGGCGACGTTGTGGATGATGAGGACGCAGCGCGCGGTGGACAGGGAGGGGTGGTGGTGGCGGTAGTGGGAGGCCAGCAAGACAGGGACGAGGGCCGCGTGCCAATCGTTCGCCACAAAGACGAGGCGCGCGTTCGTGTCACTCCCACCACCACCAAAGCCCAGCACGCCCGGCGCCTCCACCGCCGCCCTCGACAGGAGGGCGAACCGGAACGCGTTGTCGCCAAAGGGGGCGCCGTCGGGGGAGCAGTAGGGCGTGCCCGCCCGCCGGTAGGAGCCGTGGTCGGTGTAGACCCAGGCGACGCCGTCGACGGTTTCGGAGAAGAAGCTGTGATGGGGTGGGGGGAAAAAGGGTGAGTGTGTGGGCATTTTGATCAGCCGTTCTCGTGTTGTTTCTTCCTTCCACCCCCCCCCCCCCCCCCCCCCCCCACACACACACGCACCCAACCTCCTGCGGCCCGCACGCCCCCATGTCCACGCTCGCCCGCTTTCCCGTGTCCTCCGCCCCCGACGTGGCGGCGTCGGCCGCCCCTCCAGTGATGTAGCGAGGGGAGACGACCATGACGGTGTGCCCGCGCGCCGCCAGCGCGCGCGGCAGGGCGCCCGACACGTCGCCCAGCCCCCCCGTCTTGCAGTAGGGCAGCTCCGAGGTGACGAACACGATGGAGATGGGTGTGGAGGGTGCGTTGGGGGTGGGAGGAGGGGGGGTCGGCAGGCGCGCCCGGTCGACCGGCGTCGCTTCATCGTCCGACGAGTCGTCCTCCGACAGCGCGGTCGCCAGCGGGTCCACCGCCACGGAAGGCGGCGCCCGCCCCAGCGCCCATGCGAGCTCGGTCTCGACGTCGTCCGCGGAGGCGCCCACCATTTCCAGGGACGCCATTGTTGCCGCTGCCGCGGGGGGCAACGCCTCATCCAACGCCGCCAGCGCGGCGTGCAGCTGGGCCCGGGTGGCCGCGTTGGAGACGCGCAGGCGGGCGATGGCGGCGGCCAGCTCGGCGGGGTCGTCGGAGAGGAGCTGGGGTGTGGGTGAGTGGGAAGGGGGGTTGGAAAACGCGCGGCCGAGAGCGCGACGACGCGCCTTCTCCTCTTCTGCCCCTGCCTGCCCACGTCTTCTCCGCTCCCGCCCCTTCTCCTCCCGTGCACACCGCACTCGACACGCACACACTGTTGTTCTGTGCTGGCCAACAGGGCGGGCGCCGGCCAACGGCAGCCCAAAACGCGCGGCGCCTCTTCCCATTTTGCGCGGTTGCGGTGCCGCCGCGGTTTTGTGTGTGTGCAGGCCACGGCCGCGGCCACCCCACCCCCCTTCCTGCCCCCCTTCTTGCAGCCACTCCACACACGCTCACCGTGTACGGCGCCTCGACTTCGGCGGACGCCTCCGCGTCGCGCGCCGCGGTGCGGGGGGTGCGGCGCGGCAGCTGGGGCGCTGGCCGCTGACGAGGCGCCAGGCGTGGCCGGGGGGCGGGTGCGAGGTGTCGCATGGCTGGTGCGCTGCAGAATGCGCGCCCCGCGGGGTGTGGACGAGACAGAGGTGTGAGAAAGAAATCGACGCGCCGTCCTCTCTTGTTTTTTTTGGTCGTTGTTCGGCTGCGTCCGGCGGGGCGCTCCCACCTCCATCGCCCCAGCAGCGCTGCGTGTGTGCCCAAGCAAACACACACAACCATCACACGGGGCGCGCAGGCACGCCACACGCACTCTGCCTCTCCTCCCCACTCCATCACGCACCCATGCGCCCCGCCGAGCTCCCCACTCCCCCCACCCTCCACCCCCTGGACGCCATCATAGCGGGCGGCTGCGACGTTCTGTTTTCCCAATATTCATCCCTGGTGTCTGACGCGCGCGCCGCGGCGTCCGCCGTGGCTGCGTCCGCTTCGCCCCCGTCAGGCCGCCCTGCCCGCCGCCGCAAGCTGGACCCGGCCGCTGACGGCACCGCCGTCCTGCAGGAGCTGGGGCTGGGCGATCTGGTGGACGGCGGCAGCCGTGGCGGCAGCGACGCGACCGTGGTGGCGCCGGGGGAGGGGTGGCGCGCGCTGCGCGCGCTGCGCCGCGCCGCGACGCCGCGCGTCGGGTTGAGGCGGTGCGTGTGTTGGGTCGAGGAGAGAGAGAGAGAGAGAAAGATGCAGGCGCGCGACGTGCACAGCGTGTGGTGTGTGGTTTGGACCTGTGTTTTTCAACCCCCCCCTTTTTTTTGAACCCTCCTCAGCTATCAATACGGCCACCTCGTCGCCCTGACCCGCGCCCACGCCCTCCACGCCGACCCCGCCCTGGCCCCCACCGCCCTGGCCGTGCTGGACGAGGTGAGTGTGTTGCACCCACCCACACTGCCAGCGGGTGATGGGGAGGGAGGGCCCCCTGACGCGGCCGTGGTTGTCAACCCTTCAGCCGCCACCCCCGCCGACGGAGGCCTCACAATGCACCCGCTGGACCAGGCGGACGCTCCCGAGTCTGTGCTGTCGGTGGGCGGCACGCCCGGGGGGGTGGGCACCCGCCACTCGCCGTGGGCGGGGGTGTGCGCGCTGGCGTCCGCCGCGCGCGCGGTCTCTGCGGCGCGCTCCGGCCCGCCCTCCCCTCCCTCCACCATCGCCGATGCCGCCCTGTTCGCGCACTCGGTCCGCCAGCTGGCTACTGATGCAGGCGCCCGCGTGGCCGTGGCAGCACGCCCCGGCGTGCCGCGCGGGCGCGCCGCCACGCTGCTGCGCCACTCCCTCGTCGCCCGCCTGTTTTGGGACGGCGCGCTGGGGGGGGCGGTGGAGGGGCGACGGGGGCCGGTGGCCGTCTTTGTGGGCACGCTGGTGGGGGCGGTGGCTGGCCAGGCGGCGGCGGGGGGGGGGGGGGGGGGGGTGCCCAGCACGCGCCCCCCCCGCCTCCACCCACCGCCGCCTCCTTTTTCGACCCCACCGCCTCCGCCGCCTCCGCCGCCGACGCGCTGCGCACCCTGTCCCACGTTGCCTCCGCCGCCGAAGCGGCGGGCGCGTTCCACGCGTCGCGCCCCGCCCAGGGCGCGGGCGCGTGCGGCGGCTCCGCGCGCGCAGCGCTGGACGCTGCCCTCTCCTCCGCCCTCTTCCCCCCCACCGCCACCGTGCGCGGCCCAGCCGCCCTCACGGCCGTCCTGGCCGCACTCCACCCTCGCGACGCGCGCCGCCTGGTGACCCTGGAGACTGCGAGGCGGTGTGGGCACAGGGCGGGGGCGTGGAGTGCGGCGCTCGACGCCGCCTGTGCCCACGCGGCCGCCCCCCTGGACCGCGCCCTCCTACGTGGACGGCGCGGCCGCTCCCTCCCTGGAAGCGGTGGCCGCTGACGCAGCCGCGGGCGTGGCGGGCGCCCTGGCGCTGGGGGGCGGCGAGTGGGGCGGCGTGGCGGCAGTGGTTGCAGCTGCGGCGGTCGCGGGCGCGGCGGTCGCGCGGGCTGGTGCCTCCGCTGCCGACGACCCGCGCGGCCCGCTGCCTGCAGACGATGTCGATGCAGTCGACGGTGGGGCGCGCCTGGTGGCCGCCATCGAGGCAGCGGTGGCAGCGGTGGCGGCGCGCGCGGGGGGAAAGCGACGGCGTTGACGCGTCGCTCGCGCTGGCGCGGTGCGCGGCCGGCATGATGCGCTGATGCGCTTTGATGTGTTTAGCAGTGTCTGTTCTGTGTAGTGTGTGCGTAAAAACGTGCTCAACAAACAAACAAACAAAAACAAAAACACGAAAACAAAAACGTTCAACTCAAAAACGCAGCGGCTGGGTCCGCCTCCCGCCACGGCGCCACGACGCCCACCTCCACCGCGCCCGCCGCCAGCACCACCGCGCGCGCCGCCAGCGCCGCGGTCGCCGCCGCCGCCACGTGCCCCCCCCGCGGCGGCAGGGGGGTGTCATTCACCACGTGAGCGTCATGCCAAGGGGCCAGCACATCCACCAGCATCGCCCTCAAAAACGCGTCATCCCGCGGCAGCCTCCACACGCGGGTGCCGACAACCGCGCACGACGCGATGAGGGTGGAGGGGGCGCCCGCGGCGGCGGCTTGCAGCATCGCCTGCGGAACCACAGCCGCGGGGCACGCGTCGCGCGGCCCCAGCCCAGACAGGCGGTACGCGTGCAGCTTGCCGCGGCGGCGGCCGGCCGCGCGGCCGGACCGCGCGGCAGAGGTGAAGGGGCAGACCGACTTGATTTCGAGGGGCTCGCGCCAGGGCGGGGACCCCGCCCTGGCAAGAGCGGCCGCGCCTGCACTGGCCGCGCCGCCGCCCCCCGCCCCCCCCCCCCTCCCCCCTCAGCCCAGCGTCCACGACCGCCACGGGCGCGCTGTGCATCAGCATAGCGTCTGGCGAGGCCGCCAGCGGGGGCAGGCGGGAGGCCGCGTCGGGGCCGGCGAGGTGGGTTACAGTTTCGGCATCCACTCTCAACATCCCCACCTCTGCCACCCGGCTGGTGGCCGCTGTCGCGGCAGCAATCGTGGCCACGCCCGCCGCCTCGGCGGCAGTGCCGTACGCCATGCGCACGGCGGCGATGCCGGCGGACGTGAGGGAGGAGGGAGGGAGGCGGCCGGCGCGGTGGGAGCGCGCGGCTCGCGAGGCTGGGGTGGTGCCAGCGGCTGCGGCAGCCACATGTCCCTCCTCATCACACGGCAGGCCGTCGTCAGTCGACCACAGAGGCTGGCGCAGGTGGGCGATGACGGCTGCCTGGGCGCGCGACGGCGCGGAAGAGTCGTCTTGTGACCCACGCCCAGGCACCCTCAACCGGGTGGCCAACGCGCCGTCGCACCACCCTAGGGCCGCGTTCAGGCGGCCTCCAGTCAGCACACCTGCGTGCAGGCAGCGAGACAGGGGGTCGTCCTGGCGCACGGACGCTGAGTCGACGGGGAGCGGGGGCAGCACACCGCGCGCGCGGCGCGGCAGGGGCACGATCACGTCCGACGCGCGCAGCTCGTCCCAGGTCAGGATGGCGCCCGGCCAGCGCAGGTTGGGGATGGTGCCGGCCATCGCTGAGAATTGACCTGCAGGAACGCAAAAACCGACCCGCAGAGTGAGAACACTCCCCGCATTGCCGTTTCTGGGTGGTGGTGGTTGGCGCCCTCCTGCCCTCGCCACCTCCCCCTTTGTGCAAGGCACACTCAGTTGCCTTGATTCTGCGGAGCGCGAGCAGTCTCTGCCCACACACACGCTTCCCACCATGGGCGCATGTGTTTCCTTCCCGCCCACCACCGGCGACGGCGGCTACCCTCCCTATCCCGCGGGCGGGGGCGGTTACGCCCCCCCCGTCATCACGGGAGCAGGCGGTGCGGCGCCTGCGCTGGGCGCGATGCCGGGCGGTGTGCCCGCCGCGGCCGCGCCGGCGGCAGCGTTTGGGGGTGTCGGCTTTGTTGACCCTGGCGCCGCCTTCCCCGGCTACGACGCGCCCGTGGCCACTCAGGCCACGTTTGTGGCGCCGCCGCAACCAGCGGCCGCACCGCCGCCGCCGCCGGCGGTGGTGGCGCCCCCACGCGCGGGCGAGGAGGTCGCTGTCGTCCCCGATGGGCTGCGCAAAGCGTTGCTGGTGTCGTGCTGATACCCGGGGACCAAGGCGGAGTTGAAGGTGAATGTTTGTGTGCGTGCGTGTGCGTGACAGACAGAGAGAGAGAGCGCGTGAGGCAGGGTGGATGTTTTTTTGTTTGTTTTCACGGTCACTCACCACCGCTCACCACCGGCTCTCTTCTTGGCGTTTTGGCCGTTCACTCACCACCGCTCAAACCGCACACACACCGCACACACACCCCACCATCACACGCATAGGGATGCTTCAACGATTCGCGCTGCATGCAGTTTTTCCTGACCCAACGCTTCGCTTATCCCCCTGAATCTATTTTGATGCTGTCCGACGTGCAGCCCAACCCCGCGCTGTGGCCGACCCGCGCCAACATACTGGCAGCCATGCGGTGGCTCGTGGCGGACGCCACGCCTGGGGATCACCTGTTTTTTCACTACTCAGGACATGGTTCTCAAACAAATGATTGGACGGGCGACGAAACCGACGGCCAAAACGAGACTCTATATCCGTGCGATTTCCAGCGGGCTGGCCAGTTCGTGGACGACGAGATCTGTGCCATCTTGGTCAATCCTCTCCCGGCGGGGGTGAAGCTGCACGGAGTCGTTGACGCATGGTGTGTTTTTTTTTTTGGGGGGGGTTGGGGGTGCCTCCCTCCCCCTTTCTGCCGACGTGCACATTCATGGAGTCATGAGAAAGACGACGGGTGCAGCAGATTGTGTTTCCAGGGGGTGGGTGGGGTGATCACACACACTCACACACACTCACACACAACACAGCCACTCGGGCTCCACTTTCGACCTCCCCTACCGCACCGAGCTGACCGCCGAGGGCGCATCCTGGGAGCGGGAGTACACGCACCAGCCGCGCATGTACAAGGGCACGGCGGGCGGGCGGGCTGTCCAGTTTGGTGCGGCCCGCGACTCCCAAGTCGCGGCCGACACCGCCCAACTCTCTGGCACCGTGTCCACGGGGGCTGCCACGTTTGCATTCATCCAAGCCATTGAGCGGGAGGGTGTCGCCATCAGTTACGGACGGTTGCTGCATGCCATGTTCGACACGATGCGCTCCTCAGTGGGCGTCTCCTCCTCGCGCCCCGGGAGCCGCCCCCTCCCCTGGCGCCTCGATGGGGGGGCTGCTCGGTGCGTTGTTGGGCGTGGGCATGATGGGCAGCATGAAGGGGCAGAACCCCGTCGTGTCGGCGAGCGAGGCGTTTGATCTGAACTCGACCATCGATATTTGAGAGAGAGAGAGAGAGAGAGAGAGAGAGAGAGAGGGGTGCGTGTGAACACGCAGGGGCTTTGTGTGGCGTGACGCCGCACTGTATGTAAACGAGGGCGCCGGAGGACAAGAGAAAACCACGAGACGTTTCAGCCACACTGACGGCCACACCGACGCGTTTTCCTGCGCGTTTCTTCTTCCCTCTTTCCCTCCCTCCCTCCCTCCCAGCATGCTGGCCAGGGCGCCCGCCCTGGGCCGGCGCGCTTTGCGCAGCCTGAACCGCGCCCGAGGTGCGCCAATTGGGGCGGCAAGGGAGGGGAGAGGGTGGCCGCGCACGCCGGTGTCCTCCGCACACAGGCGCTGCTGGCTGCGCTGCACGCCGCCGCCCGCAGGCCAGGCCCGCCGGCCCCCCCACGCCCAGCCCGCATTGGGCGTCGCAGGCCGCAATGCGTGCGTATTTTTTGTGTGCTGGTGCCGTCGCGCCACTTAACTAACCACCTTTCTTTCCCTTCCTCCCCAGTCGCCACGCTCGCCCGCCCGCTGGCCGCCCCGCTGGCCGGTCGCTGCGCACCGTCTCGTGTCGGTGGGTTGTTTGTATGCTGGCTGAGATGGGGGGGGGGGCAGAGAATGCGTGAAACAAAGGCCACACAACCCGACCACGCTCCCCTTTCTACCCACCCTCCCAGCCCACCACCGCGCCCTCGCCGCCGCGGCAGCCCCCGCCACCGCCGCCTCTATTGCTCGCCCCCCCCGCGACGCTGTGCTGACGGGGCACCCGGCCAACAACGTGCCCGAGTCGGTCTATGAACGCATGGGGGCCTGCCACCATGTCACCCCCGCCCACCCCATCTGCATCATCAAGGACGCCATTCACGCCTACTTTGACGGCGATGGCGGGCGTGGGGCCGCGTTCGACAAACTGGACGATTTGCCCCCCGTCGTGCCGGCCGCCTCCAACTTTGACGCCGTCCTCGTCCCCCCCGACCACGTGTCCCGCTCCCCCAACGACACCTACTACGTGGACGACGCCACCGTGCTGCGGTGCCACACGTCGGCCCACCAGGCCGACCTGTTGGCGTCGGGGCGGAGGGCTTTCCTCGTCACGGGAGACGTCTACCGCCGCGACACCGTCGACGCCTCCCACTACCCCGTCTTCCACCAGATGGAGGGGGTGCGCGTGTTTGAGCCGGCCGCGTGGGGTGGGGGCGACAGCGGCGCCGCCCACGCAGAGGCCGAACTGAAGGCCACGCTGGAGGGGCTCGCCGCGCACCTCTTCGGCGCGGGCGCGCGCACACGCTGGGTGGGCGCCTACTTTCCCTTCACCCACCCCTCCTTCGAACTGGAGGTCTTCTTCAATGGCGAGTGGCTGGAGGTGTTGGGCTGTGGCGTCGTTCAGCCCGCGATTTTGAAGGCGGCCGGCATCCCGCCAGACCACACCGCCTGGGCCTTCGGCCTCGGCCTGGAACGCCTGGCCATGGTCCTGTTCGGCATCCCCGACATCCGCCTGTTTTGGTCGGCGGACACGAGGTTCACGAGTCAGTTTGCGGCCGGCAGCATGCGCGCCCGCTTCAAACCGTTTTCGAAGTTCCCGCCCTGCTTCAAGGACGTGTCCTTTTGGCAGCCCACGCCCGCCGTCTCCAAGAACGATGTCTGCGAAATCGTGCGCTCTGTGGCGGGCGACCTGGCGGAGAGCGTGGCGTTGATCGACGAGTTTACTCACCCCAAGACGGGGCGGGCGTCGACCTGCTACCGCATCGCGTACCGCTCCATGGAGCGCTCCCTGGAGGATGACGAAATCAACGTGCTGCAGGACGCGGTGCGGGAGAGGTTGGCGGGAGGGCTGGGCGTGGAGTTGAGGTGAAAGGGAGTGAGGAGATTATTTTTGGGCGTTGTTACGTTTTCGCACACAACGACAACGTTTGTTTCGAGGAATCGCACGCGCGGGCCCCCCGCGCCGCGCCCTCCTCCCCCTCCTCTCCCTCCCCCTCGTCACTGACGAGGGGGGCGCCTCCCCACACGATGGACGCATTCACCCCCGTCTCCCCGCGGGGCGAGTGCTCCGTGTGCCACGGCACGCCCCCGCCCGGTCCCGGGGGCGCGGTGCGCGCGGCGCCCTGCGCGCACGGCCCGTTTTGGTGAGTGGTGTGTGTGTGTGTGTGTGTGGCTGTGTGCGTGTGTGTGTGTGTGCTGGCAGCGGGTAGGCTCTGACCTTTTTCTCTCCCCCCCCCACACAGCGGTGCCTGCCTGCGCCGCTGGGCGTCCACCAAACCCACCTGCCCCCTGTGCGCCGCCGCCATCGTGTCCATCACGTGCGTGGCGACAGGCGCCGCCGAGGCGCCTCCCCCCCCCCGCTCGCACTCGCGCACAGCAGACGCGACACCTGTCGATGCTGACGCTTTAGCCTGCATCGACCACGCCGCCCTGGCCGCAGAAGCCACCGCCCTCCTGTCCCGCGTTCAGTCGGTGCGCGTGTCCATCGTGGGGAGGCGGCGGGCGTCGTCGTCTGGGGGGGTGGACGCCGCGGTGTTGGAAGATGTCGCCGCAACCGCGCGTGGCGTCTTAGCCCTCGCCCGCTCCCCCGACGCCTTTGACCCCGTGCTCGCCCTGCGCTGTTTGAGCGACCTGGACTCGGAGCTGGATGCGGCTGCCAGTGGGGGCGGGGGCGACCCCGACCGCCGCGCGAGCTGGGGGGCCGCGTTTGCGTCGCCGCCCTGGCTGCGCGGGCGCAGGCTTGACGACGCGGGCAGCGACGACGATGGCCTGGCGTTCTCCGAGGACGAGGCCCCCACCCCACGTGCTGGACCTGGGGGCGGCGCTGGAGGCGGCCACCGCGCGGGGCGGGCGCGCTCACGGCGGGCGGAGGCGCAGTTAGAGAGAGTGAAAAAAAATCATGGACCCCAAAACACTTGTAACACCACTGAACTCTTCCCACACTGACGCACCAAACTACCTAAGCCCCCGCGTGACGGCGTCCGCCCGTATCCACGCCACCGCGACTCGGAAGGGGCCGTCGGCCGAGGCCGCGCCACCGCCCCCGTCTGCCCCTTTCCGTGCGGCCGCTCCAATACCAATCGACGTCACCCTCTCCGCATTCATCTGCACGCGAGCCTCCACCAGCCGCCCTCTGTGCGTCAGCAGGAACCGGGACAGGGGCAGGGTGACGTCTGTGAAGGCGGCGGGGGGGGGTGGCGGCGTGAGGCGTCAGCGCGCGCGGCGCGATCAGAAAAGCGTGCCACGCGTCCGCCGCGCCGTCGCCCGCCACCCAGTTGCTGGTGCGCAGGGACACGATGTAGGGGCGGCCGTCGGTGGCGACGCGGAGGGTGAGGGCGTCGTAGGGGGAGAGGTCGAGGGTGGAGTTGGCGGGTTGCTGAGGAAAGAGGGGGGGGGTGAACATCGAAAAGAAAGCACGCCCCCCTTTCTCTCACCACGCACACACACACACACGCACACAAACACACACACACACACACACACACACACACACACACACACACACACACACCAACACTGACCTGGGCCGTCATGCTGCAGAACGCGCCCCGCAGGCCGCCCCCGCCCAGGGCCAGGGTGCCCGCAAACTCGGCCGCGCCGTCGGGGCGCCGCACCAGCGTGGCTGCACTGCCGCCCCCATGGGCCGCGTCCGTGGTCACCGTCCAGGCGGTCAGGTCGGCGTCCGCGTCAAAGGAGTAGAGCAGGCGCTGGGACGGGGGGTGGGGGTCGCGGACTGTGTGTGGGTTGGGGGGGGGGGGGGTGAGCTGAGGGACGTCGCCCCACGCCTTTCCCCTCTCCTCCTCCTTCACACACCTTTGGCCACATAGTCTCTGGCACCATCCATCAGGCGCCCCACCCACGACGACGCAGCTCGCCGGGCGGCCCACGACGACGCCGCTCGCCGGGCGGCGGGCGGGGGGAGCAGCATGCGAAACGACGAAATTCGGCGAAGTGTTTTTTTTGTTTGTTTTCGTCGCGCGGTCTCTTCTTCACCTCCTTCCCCCCCTTTCGCCACACTTAAAAAGAAATGAACCACGCGTTTTGGAACAGTGATCACAGATGAAAAGAATGATTCACCGCTCTCTTCTCTCTCTCACCACCCCACCGCCCGCCGCACCACCTCCCTCGCCGCCGCGCACGCCTGCCCCCCCGCGGCCGACAGGGCGGCCGCGTTCTCCGCCCCGCGCCGCACAAGGGCACCGTGTCAGAGAGAGGCCCATAAGCCAAAATTTTGTACACCTGGTACCCCGCCCCCGCCAGCGCCAGGGTGGCTTGGTCGGCCATGCCTTTCAGCTGACCAAACAGGAGGGGGGATGAGCCGCGGTCGAGGCCGCGTGCCGCGGCGCCCTCGGCAGCGAGAGCGATCGATTCCGTGTTGTGCGTCGCCACCATCAGCTCCGCCCTGCCCGCAGCGACAGCATCCAACGCACGCGCCACCGACGCATCATACGCGGCGTGCGTGGCGTCAATGGTCGGGTGGCAGGGGGAGGGTGTGTGGGCCGCGAGCGCGCGCGCGGTTTCAGAGGTTAAGTAAGCGCCGCGCACGGGCTTCACGCCGTGCGCCCACCCTTCTGCAGCCGCGATGGACGCGTCCCGCGCCAGGCGGGAGGCGGTGGAGGTCAGGTAGCATTGATAAGTGTTCAAAATCAAGGGACCCCCATGATTTTTAACCGCGCTTAACAACCGTGCGTCGTTGTACTCGCGTGCCGCTCGCTCTGCCAGCGCGTCGATCGCGGGCTGCAGCCACGTCTGCTCGGCATCGATGATGACGCGCATGGGGCCGGATTTGGCCTGGGCGGCGTTGAAGAGGGTGGTGAGGCGGGCCCAGCCCGCGTCCCAGGACTCTGCGTCGGAATCACGCAGCGACGCGCGCGCGGCCGCGGCACGGTCCTCCACCCCGCCACCACCACCACCCGCCTTCATCAACGCCGCTGAGGCGCGCTCCAGCACGTCGGGCGGCATCAGCGCCGTGCACTTGACGGCGACGACGCCCGGGGAGGAGGCGGGGGAGGCGTCAGTCCAGGCCACTGACTCAAGAAAGGTAGCCAACCGCCGATCATACACAGCAGACGGGTCCACCACCCCACCCTCCTCCTCCACGCCGCCGCCCCGCCCGCTGGCCAGTTCGGCGGTCGTGGCGTCTTCGGCAGCGTAGTTTAGAATGGAGCGCACGCCGCGAGACGCGAGCGCGCGCGCGGCGCCTTTCGCGGCCTCCTCCGCGCTGCCCCCCGCGCAAAAGTGGGCGTACAGTGATTTTTCTAGTGCTGCGTCCACCAGCCTCCGCCCCAGCACCTTGCGCGCGGTCTCCAACAGCGCGTCCGTGCGGTGCGCAAACGGAGTCGCCGCCGCGCACGCGCCCAGCACGGCGGCGCCGCGAGCCAGCTCGGGGGTGGGGACGCGGGCGTAGGCGGTGGAGGTGGAGTGCAAGTTGAGAGGGGGGTAGGCTTTTGGAGGGGCAGGAGGGTCGGGGTCGGGGGCCTGTGTGGAGGCGTGGGTTGAAGAGAGAGGGGTGAAGGGCATGCGCAGGGCAGGAAGCTCTCCCACGCGGGCTGCCACCGCCACCGCCGCCCCTAGCCTATCACGACACAGCAGGGCTAGCTTGTCACGGCGTGGCGAGGCTCACACGTCAGCTCACCAGCGCCGCGTCCGACGCGAATGCGCGCCACGAGCGCGGCGCGAGCGCGGCGCCGCGCCGGCGGGCGGGGGCCAGCATGTGGGTGGCTGGCGTGGGAGAAGGCTAGGGTGACGTGTGAGCCTGTGGCTGCCGTGTCGCGCCGCCAAAATACGGCGGGGACGCGGCGCCACACACCAGTGCCCCAGGGGCGCGAATGTGCGAAGGCAGCGTCGTCGCTTTTGCTCAAACACGTGTTTTTTCGTTTTCGCACAGGTGCGTGTGAGTGGAGAAAGCACACGGCTCCAGCCCCCACACGCGTCTGCAGAGCGTCCCCCTGATCGAGCCCTGCCTCCGTCCGTGCGCCCGCGCGGGCACAGGTTGAGCGCGGGGGAGACACCAGCATCGCGCGCGCACGAAAACCAATCGACCGTGTTTCCCTCCCTCCCTCCCCCAGCCTTTCCTTCGTTCTACCACCCACACAAAACCACACACAATGGCCTCCTTCGCCGCCACCGCCAACTTCTTCTACGCCGTCGCCTTCGCCACCGTGCTGTACAACGTCTTTCTGATGTACGCAGGCGGCGCGCTGGTGGTGGCTGCCGCCAAGGGCCAGCTGAAGTGAAGGAGGAAGGAAGAGAGTGTGCAGTGACAGAGCCCTCGTGATTGTAAACGGCAGAGAGTCTCGCAGGCGTTCAAACCTCGAAAACAAAGAAAAAACACAACGGCATCGAGGTTTCTGTGTTTTCGCACCTCCCCCCACGCCGCACACACACGCGCCCCTCTCTCTTCGCTGCGCGCGCACGCCACGTGCAGACGTACGTGTGCGTCACACAGAAAGAAAAGAAAGCAGCGCGCGCGCCGGCCCTGTTTTTCCACCTCCGCATTCCTAATGCTGCACAAAACTCTGCTCGCCACGGGCGGCGCCGCCGCCGCCTACGGCGGCTGGCTGGCGCTGGGAGCGCCCGAGGAGAGGCCGTTGCCAGAGGTGAGAGGTTTGGGCGACGTGGGCGGGAGAGAACAAAAGGGGCGCACTCAGCCTCCACAGCGCGCGCGCCCTCTCTCTTCTTCGCTCGACCTCCAACCCTCCCTCCCCACAGCTCGCCCGCCTCGCCCTGCACGACACCCCCCCCACCCGCCCGTCCTCACTCGCCTCCCTGGCGTCCTCCTCCCCGTCCTCCCCTTTTGACGTGCTGATCATCGGGGGTGGCGCCACAGGGACGGGCGTGGCCCTGGATGCCGCGACGCGCGGCCTCTCGGTCGCCCTGGTCGAGCGCGACGACTTTGCGGCCGGCACCTCCTCCCGCTCCACCAAGCTGGTGCACGGCGGCGTCCGCTACCTGGAGAAGGCCTTCAAAAATGCTGACGTGGGCCAGTTGAAACTCGTCTTCGAAGCTCTGCACGAACGCCGCCGCCTCCTGGCCAACGCGCCCCACCTCACCTCTGAACTGCCCATCATGATGCCGTGCTACGCGTGGTGGGAGGTGCCCTACTTTTGGGCGGGCCTGAAAGCTTACGACGCGGTGGCGGGGAGGGCGGGGCTCACCCTCTCGCGTTACGTCTCCCCCCGCGAAGCCGCGCGCCGCTTCCCCACCCTCGCCGCCACCGGCCCTGGCGGCGCCTCGTTGAAGGGAACCATCGTCTACTCTGACGGCGCGTTTGACGATGCGCGCCTGGCGCTGGCGCTGGCGCTGACGGCAGCGGCGGCGGGGGCGACCGTCTCCAACTACACCGAAGTCACCCGCCTGCTCAAAGACCCCTCTGGCCGCGTCGTCGGCGCCGCCGTCAAAGACACGCTCGCTGGGGGGCGCGAGATCGAGGTGCACGCCAAGTGCGTCATCAACGCCGCTGGCCCATTTGCCGACGGTGTTCGCTCCCTCGCCGACCCGTCCGCCACACCCATGATGACCCCCTCCGCCGGCGTCCACGTCACCCTGCCCGACTACTACTCCCCCGAGTCCACGGGGTTGATCGTGCCCCGCACCAAGGATGGGAGGGTCGTGTTTTTGTTGCCGTGGCGGGGGGCGACGATCGCGGGCACCACGGACGAACCCTGCCCCGCCCTCCCCCTCCCCGCCGCCTCGGAGGACGAGGTCGCCTTCATTTTGGATGCTGTCAAAGAGTACCTGACTGTCGACGTGCGTCGGTCCGACGTGGCGGCCGCGTGGAGCGGGGTGCGCCCGCTGGCCTCGGACCCGCGCGCCGCGTCCACGGAAGCCGCGTCCCGCGACCACGTTGTGTGCATCGACCCCGACACAGGGCTCATCACCGTGGCGGGCGGCAAGTGGACGACGTACCGGTTGATGGCGCAGGACGCGGTGGACGCCGCCGTGGCGGCTGCCGGCCTCCCCGCGGCGCGCGGGTGTTCGACCGCCGCGCTGCCCCTCATCGGTGCCGCCGGCTGGTCCCCCGCCCTCTTCACCCAGGTCGCCCAACACTACACCGTGCCCCACCGGCCTGGCGCGATTGACACGAGGGTGGCCAAACACTTGGCAGCGAGTTATGGGGGGCGGGCGACAGCGGTCACCCGCCTCGCGGAGGCCGAAGCCCTGGGCCGCCGCCTCACCCGCGGCCACCCCGAGCTGGAAGCCGAAGTCGCGTACGCGGCCCGGCATGAACTGTGCGAGACGGCGGTCGACTTTGTGGCGCGGAGGACGCGGCTGGCTTTCACCGATGTGGCGGCCACCGAGCAAGCGCTGCCGCGCGTCATCGAACTCCTCGCCAAAGAGAAAGGGTGGGGGCCGCTGCGCCGGCGCAAGGAGGCGGCGCGGGCGGCCGAGTTTCTGGCGTCGTTCAGGGGGGGGGGGGACGCCGCCGCGCGAGCTGGTGGCGCGGGCGGCGGAGAAAAAGTGACAAGGGGTCGTTGTGTGTGCTTGTGTGTCGGGGGTTTTGTAGGGTTGACCATTGGGTTCCGACTCAACGACAGTGCAGTGCACACAGGCGGCAGAGAGACAGAAAAAACGAAAACACACATCAAAACGTGTCGACGGCGCCAGAGCCCGGCCCCGCGCGCACCGCGCCGTCAAACACCAACGCCCCCCCCACCCGCCACCACGCTCGCCGCCGGGCCCTGCACCCTCAGCCCGCACAGAGTGAGGGGGCGCCCCCGCCTCAGCCCCGGGTCTTCTTCGCCGTGAGCATCGAGGTAGGGGGCGGGGAGGAGGGTGCCGACGCCGGAGGCGACGCCCAGCAGACGCGTGGCGCGCGGCAGGAAGAACAACGCGGACCCCGCGCCGCACGCAGTCGCGTGGGTGGCCACAGCGCCGGGCTGCGTGCCCAGGGGGCCGGGGGCGGGCCCACGGCAGGTGGCGCCGGCGCCAAGGCAGAGGAGTTCGCCGCACGACAGACAGAGCGCGGGGGAGGGGGGGATCGCGCTGCAGGCACCACACCTCGCGCCCTCCAGGTGCAGAAACAGGGCGTGGTGGGAGTCAGGCAGCGTCATCAGGGACGGCGGTCGTGGCGGGTGGGTCAGGGGCCAGGGCGGGGGGCCGACGTGGGGGGGGGGAGGGGGAGGCGGCGAGCGCGGCGCGGCGTGGCGGCAGGCGCAGGGCCGCCTCTAGAGCGTCCGCCTCTGTGTCGGGGGACGTGTCAAGCGGCACACACCCGTCCCCAGGGTCGCCCGTGCGCCAGGCCGCATCCAGCAGGGCGACTCGGCGGGCGTAGGGGAGCAGCGCGGACGCGGCGCCACCAGCGTGCGCGGCCGCGCGGCGATACAGCCGCCTCGCCACGCGGCGGGCCAGGGACGCCAGTTGATCGGGACCCGCAGGGCCCACAGACGCTATGATGGCGATCCACAGGGCAAACGGGTCGACGGCGGCGTGGGCGACCGCGCGCGCGCGGCCGCGCGCGCGGGGGGACCCGCGCCGCCGGGCCTCGCGCCAGACGCCGTCCCCCGCCCCCGCAAACCGGGCCCAGGGCGGGTGGTGGTCGACCGCGGGCGTTGTGTCCATGACGAGACGAGAGGGTGGCACCCCCGCAGAGGCGAGGGAGGCGGGGAGGCCAGAAGAGACGGCAAGAGGCAACGCCGCCAGCGCGGGCGGGGGGGGGCGCGGACGGGGGCGCCCCCTCCACCCACTCCAGCACCGCGTCTGCAGCCGCCACGGCGGCTGAATCGTTGGGGCGGGAGCCCGCCCGCGCTGGGCGCGAGGCCGCGGCCGCCGCGAGCGACGCCAGCGCGCGGCGTGCCGCGAGGCGCGCGGGGGGTGGCGGCACCACTGCCCTGCCCCCGCCCTCCCGCCTCGTAGCACGCCAGGGCGTGGGCCAGCAGGGGCCAGACACCATGCGTTGGCAGGGGAGGGGCGTCGCCCACGCCGTACGGGTCGCCGGCGTCGTCATCGCCGTCGGAGCCGTGCCCCGCTGCTCTCGGCCCGCCGCGCCGGTCACACAGCTCAAACGGCAGCACGGCGCGCGCGTGGTGGGACGCCACGATGCGGGCACCCGACACCGTCGCCCCCGCCGCCAGCAGGCTGCGGCGCCGGGCTGACCGGGCGGGGGGGGAGGGAGCGAACGGTGGCAGCAGCTCGCGCGAGCGCGCGCCGCGCGCCCGTCTCGTCACCATCGCTCGACTCCGCGCCTTCCCTCCGCCTCACCCGCCGCACCACATGTGGCAGGGTCGCGTTGCACGTGCGCCGGCAGCCGGGGCACACATAGGCGCGCCCATCATCCGCGCCGCGGTGGGACGCGAGACAGCCCGCGTGCGCCGCGTGCCCGCACGCGAGCGCGTGCACGCCCGGCGCCACGTCCACGCTGGACACGGCGGGGCAGGCGGATGCTCCCGGGACGGGGTGGGTGGCGGCGTCGGCCACGCGGGCGGGGGTGTCGGTCCAGGCGGGGGGCGGCCTCAGCGTGAGGGAGGGCGCTGCACAGGGCGTGAGCGACGCCACCAGCTGCAGCGCGCCAGCGCCCGTCGCCGCCCCCAGGCACAGCACGCAGGCCGCGTCGCCGCCATCGTCTTCAGGAGGGGAGTAGGACGCGTCCGAGTCGGAGGAGGAGGCGGGGCGTGGGGCAGCGTCGCTGCCGCCGGAGTCGTCGTCGTTATCACTTTCGGCAGCCCCCCCTGCAAACGCGGCCTGCGCCGCCCGCACCCCCGCCAGCGCGGCCGCCTGCCGCCGCCGCGCCCGCTGCCGCCGCGCTGAGGCGGCGGCGGCGGTGGTGGCGTCTTCGTCGTCGGCGGCGGGGGCTGCAACGGCGGGCGCAGCCGCACCCACAGCAGCACGCAACCCCGCTGCCACGCCGCGCGCCTCCCACCCTAGCTTTGACGGCGCCGCCGCCAGCCCGTCCGCCAGGGCCAGCCCCGCGGCTTCATCGTAGGGAGGGGCTCCGGCTAAAGCGTCCGCTGTGGAGGGGGAGCCAGCGGCCGCGCCGGCGGCGAGGAGGCCACAGGCGACGACCACACTTTCGTCCAGGGCAGCCGACGAGCCTTCACCTTCCCCTCCTCCCACCGCCGCCACGCGGGCCGCCCACGCCATGGCGGACCACCCCGCCGTCGCCACAGCGGGGGAGGCGGCCACCGCCGCCCGCCCGCTCTGCAGCGGGGGCGGCAGCGGGCGGGGTGGGGAGAGCTGGGTGGCGGGGCACCACCCCGCAGACCGCCCCCGCTCGACCGCGGCCGCGCGCTGCGCGCGCGGCGTGCAGCGCGCCCAGGCTGCTGGATCGAACGCCGCCCACGCGGGGGGCCCTGGCGCGTACACGCCCGCCCCGCCTCCCGGGCCGGGGGGGGTGTAGGCCGCGACGGCGGAGAGGGCGGCGTCAAGCGCGGCCGCCGCGCGCCGCCGCGCGGGCACCGACGCTGCGAGCTCCGAGTGGCGACCGTCCCCTGCGGCCAGGCGGTGGACGACGTCCCGTGCGATACGTTCAGGCAGGGAGGCGCCGTCCAGCGGGGACGAGTCGCGCAGCAGCAGGAGGAGCCAGCGCAGGCCGGCCGCTTCGACCGCCGCGCGCGCGGGGGGGGGGCGGCGCGTCGCCGCCCGCCGCCAGCGCCGCATTGACGGCAGGATCGGGGGTCGACCCCACCCCAAACGCAGCCAACAGAGTCGCCACCACGGCGTCGGGGTACGCGGCCGCGCATGCCAGCAAGGCGGCGGCGTCGGGGGTTGCAGCAGCATCCGCCCACAACGGATCAACATACAAACCCGCCAACCTCTCCGGCGGGCTCCCATTCCGCCGCCACAGCCCCGCCCCCGCCTGCGCGTACACCGACCTCAGCCGCACAATGTCGCGGGCCAGGGGCAGGGCCGGCCAGGTGGCGAGGAGGCGGGTGAGGGCGGCGCGCGCGAGTGCGGGGGCGGGGGCGGAATCAACAGCATGCGCCGCCAGCCCCCCCACAAACGCGCCTGCAGCCCGGGTCAGGAGGAGGCAGGGTGAGGCGCTGGCGTGGCCCAGCAGCAGGCGTTCGAAGGCGGCGGCGTCGTCGGTGGACGGGTCGTCGGACTGAGGCTGCGCGGCGCCAGCTGCGCGCGGCGCAGACGCCGCTGCAGCCGCAAACGCGGCCGCCCCACGCTCCAGCAGGTCGATCTGACGGTCGGCAGGCAGGGAAGTGGTGGCGTCGCCGTCATTGTCGCCAGCGTCAGGAGGGGATAGGGCGGACAGCAACGGATCGACGACGTTGGCGAACAGTAACAACTCTGCTTGGACTGCGGCCGCCCACGCCGGCGACTCCTGGGGAACGTGGCCTTCTGCTACCCGTCGCCGCGTCAGCGGCAGGGTGCCGTGCACCGGGGCCAGGGCGGCCACGGCGGCGGCGAGGGTGGGGGGGGTCGGAGAGGGTGTGGGCAACGAGGGCCGGGTGGGAGAGGGAGGCGTGCAAGTCTGACAGTGGCCGTAAAAACGCGAGTCCTGCTATGCCGGGGGAGGACGCGTCCACGACTCCCGCCGCATCGGCGGCGCACGCGTCGATCAGCGACGCACGCAGCGCAGCAAAGAGTGTCGTCAACAGGCCGTGCGAGTGGGCGAGCGTGGCTGCCACGTCAGGCACATTCACCAGCTGCACCATGACCCTGTCCAGAGCTTCAGCGGCGGGGGTGACAACCCCCCGGGCGGCGGCGGGGGAGTGGGGGGGGGGCGGCGGCGGCCGCGGCTGCAGCGGACGCACACACGGCGGCAGCCTCTCTATAACACCCCAGCAGCACGCAGCCCGCGGCCAGCTTGGCGGATGGATCCGCTAGCAGCAGCAACGCCAGCGTGGTGACGTCGGCGGAGGCGGGAGCGGGGGTGGTGAGGAGGCGGGCGCCGATGAGTGAGTCCCACAACCGTGACGCGGCCGCGCCCCGAGACGGCGCTTCTGCAACCCTCCCTCTTTCACACGCGCTCCAGAACGCGTCTGCAGCGGTGGTGTCGCCGCCATCGCCATCGCGTGGAGCCAGGAGCGGGGTCAGGGCGCCACGCAGGGCCACGCGCGCGGCCGCGGGGGTGAGCCAGAGAGCGACGGTACGCGCTTCTTTGGCGGCTCTCCGGCCGCCTTCCTCCAGGCACACCGACGCGCGCCCCAAAGCGGCCGCCGCAATCTGCACCCATGCCGTGTGCACGCCCCGCGGCAGCGGGGGCGGGCCCGCGGCCGCGCCGCCGCTGCGCGCGTGCGCCCCACACGCCCCCCCCCCTCGCCCAGCTCTCCTCCGCACCACAGTCGCACGACCCTCCCGCGTCACTGATGTAGAGCGCCCAGTCGTGCCCCTCGCGCTCGTGGGGGCCGGCCGCAAAGCAGGCGCGGCAGATGGCGGACTGGGGGGAGAGGGCACAGGTGCGGCAGCGATAGGCGACAGTGCCTGCGAGCCACACCGACGTGCAGGCGGTGCCGGTCCCTTCTGACGCGGCCACGTCATGCAGCCAGGCGGCGTGGGTGGGGGCGGAGGCGGCGGTGGCCAGCGTGGTGGACGAGGCCTGTGGTGAGTGGGGTGGGTCGATGAACGGGGGCCGCAAACCATTCGACTGTCCGCCTCCGTCGTTTCACACCACCACACACGCACATCTATTGCCGCCTGGACAGGGCCCGTGCGCCACACAGTCAGGGCCGCGGCCACGTCTGGCATTTTTTTTTCTTTCAGAAACCGCGAAATTGGGGGGAGTCTTTTGCTTTTTTCGTCTCGACACAACTCTTCTCTTTTCATCGTGCTGTCCACTCTCGCTCGGCGCGCCTTCCCCCCCGCGCCACACCCTCTCTACGCGCCTGGACGCTTGAACTTCTTTACTTTTTCGTGTGTCGACGCACACATCGGTGAGTGTGTGGGAGTCGAGGGTGGTGGGCGGGCCGCGCCGTCCAATGCCGGTCCAGCACAGCCGCTTTTCCTTCCCCCCCTTCGAAACGCACGCCCGCCACCACCAATCTGGCGCTGCTCAATCCCTGAATGCACTCCCTGAACGTCGCCACAATTACACAATGAGACGGGGGGAGGGGAGGCCAGGGGCGCGCAGTGGTGCGGCTCGCGCGGCGTTGGCGTCGGGGGGTCGCAGTTCGATGCGCGGTTTGTTGTTCGACGACCAATCCTCACACGGTTCCTCCCCTCCCACCTCCCTCCCCTCCATAGGAAGAGATCGCAATGAAGGCAGCCGTGCTGTTGGCTGTGTTGGCGGTGGCAGGTAAGAGCGGAGGAGAGGTCTAAACGGCGAGATGGAACCTGGCGGCAAGTGCCGTCGAGAAAACGTCTAGACGCCGACGTCGTTGCCTTCCTTCCCCTTTCGCTGTCGCGGCCGGTGGTGGCACACGCCCCCGCCACCACCACCCCACCACCCCGCCCGCCTTAAACTCTCTGCCGCTGCCCTCGTGCACGTTTAAAAATTCATGCTCATCCCCTTCCTTCCCCTCCTCCCACCCACACACAGTCGCCGCACCCTCCCCCTCCCCCTCCCCCGCCCCCGCCCCCGCGGGCCCGCCGCCCCCCCCCCCCCCTCGTCACTATGCTATCCAAGACCAACGCCTCCGGCCCCGCCGGCTTCTCCCACACTTGGCTGTTTTTGCGGGCGTCGGGGCTGGACTCCATGCTGTCTTCTCGCCGCACCGCACCCTCCGTGTTTTTCGCCCCGACAAACGCGGCCTGGGAGGCGGCCCTCCCCCGCCTCGCCCTCGCGCTGGGGTGTGATGCCAAGTGCCTGCTGTCAGAGGGGCGGTCCACCGCACTGAATGAGTTGTTGAAGTACCACTTTGCTTCAGCCAAGCTGCCGCGCCACCTTTCCCCCTCGCACGCCCCCATCACCACCCTGCTCAACCTCGGCTCCGACGCCAAGCTGCTGGCCGTGGATGAAGCGCCCGGCAGCACTGGTGGCACCGCCCTGCTGGCGTCGGGGGGGGGCGGGGCCAAGCTTTTGGGGGACGGCGTGACTGTCGGCTCAACGACCGTCTTCCCCATCGACGCCGTCCTCCTGCCCGCCGCCCTCACCCTGCCCCTGCGCGCCGCCCTGTCTGCTGACGCGGCGGCTTTGGCCAAGCTGTCAGCGGGTGTCACGGCGGCGGACTCTGGGGAGGTGGACGCTCTGCAGCGTGCCTCGACGGCGACCCCCGGCGGCGGCGCGGCCCCGCCGCCCGCGCCGTCCGCTGAAGCCTTCCGCCGCCGCACCACGGGGGGGCGCCGGGGGGGGGGGGGACGACGATGACGCCGCGCCGTCGCCTCCGCGCCGCAGTGGCTCGTCGTCGTCGTCGTCGTCGCGCCGTTCTTCGCCCTCCTCGCGCGGTGGCGGTGGTGGCGACCCCTACGACTACGTCGGCGACTCCGACGACGGCTCCTCCGACTCGGCCGAGCTGGCGGTGGACGCGTCCCCCGAGCAGGCGGCGGTCGACGCGGGCGTCGCGGCCCAGTCTGCTGATTTTTCGGGCGAAGATTTCTCGACCGACCGGCCTTGATTGAAAAAATGATGGCTGTTTTTCGTGCCAACACAAAATAACTTACTACACGATTCTAAGGGGGAGCCTCTTGACAGGCTGTTTTTTGAGAGCGTTTCCCTCGCAACCACTAAGGTTGTGTGGGTCGGCTCTCCCCCCTCGACCGAAAAAACAAAACAAAAACGAGTGATCTCTTTTTCCCTTCCCCTTTCATTTTTTTCCTTTTCCATTGTAGAGTTGAGGCCGGCGTGCGCTGCGGCGTGGGGTGTGGAAACCACCCTTCGCTGTGTGTGTGCGGCGGTTCCGCCTGCTCGATGAACACACACACAAAAAAAAACACGGTTCCTTAATTGGTGGCTCGATTTTTTTTCCTTCTTCCCTTTCCCCCGAGAGAGACTGCGGTGCGCTCGCTCCCGCGTGTGCTGCTGCTCATCTCTTATTTTTCTGCTTTGAAACGTGTTGAAAAACAACAAAAAACTTTCTCTCACTCCCACCCCTCGTCCTCTCCACCCGCCCAAACACTTTCTGCGACTCTCTCGAAGACAAACAGCCCGTCTGGCCCCGTCTGACGCCCCACCAGAAGGTCATCATCCACGTAACTGATCAAGTACTCCCCCCCAGCCGCCCGCCTCGCCGCCCCCGCCACCCGCTGCAACGGCGCGAGGGCGGAGGGAAGCTCGCCCGTCAGCGGCACCGAGAACCCTCCCTTCACAGCCTGCAGCGCCGCCATCTGCAGCGTGCCGCGCGGCAGCAGGGCGGGCGCGAGCAAGGACTCCGCGCCTGGCGACAGAGACCCCCGCACACCGGCCCTGCGAAACGTGAGCCGCACGCGGCGCGGGGAGGAGACGGTGTACGAGGCGGCGACGGTGAGGGTCACGTCGTCGAGGGCAGGGGGCGCCGCCACCCGAATGATGTTGGCCACCCGCCCATCCTCCGGCGCCCCAAACTGTTGGCAGATGTCGCCGACAGAGGGAACGGGCAGTCGGGGCAGGAAGGGGGCGGTGTGGGCGAGTGTGTCAGCCGCGGTCGCGGCCGCTGCCGACGCGGCGAGCAGGGGGGCCACGTCAAGGGCTGTCGTGAATATCAGCCTCCACCTGCCCTGGAGGCGTTCGGAGGGTGGTGTGGCGTCTGTGCCGCCGGCGGCCGCGCGCTCGAGGGCGAGCAGCGCGTCTTCCACCAGTCCCCGGTCACAGCGCGTCGCGGTGCCGCCGCGCGCGGTGCCAGCCGTCGCTGCCAGCAGGGAGGCGCGTGCATCGGTGAGGGAGGGCAGGGCGGAGGCTGTGATGGTGCGGCGGGCGCGCAAGGCGCGGCCCGCGGGGGGGGGGAGGGCGGACGAGCATCGGAGCGAGTGTGAACGACGCAACTCTTCGCTCTGCATTTCTTTCACCTCGGCCCGCCTGGGACACGCCCCGCCGCCGCCACCCAGCGCGGGCGGCGCACCCTCTCACCCTCCACACCGCCACACGGGTGTGTCGAGGGGGACGCACGCACACACCACCTCCACCATGGGCCGCTGCGAAGACCTCCAGTTTGCCACCGTCGCCGACCTGCTCGACGCCGTCGCCACCGCCTCGGGCAAGCGCAAGGTGGCCCTCATGCGCCAGTTTCGGGAGCGCTACCTGACGGGGCACCGCGTGTTCCCGCCCGACGTGGCGGAGGAGGCGCCCCCGGAGCCGCGCCGGCGCGCACCGCCGCCGCCCCCCCTCCCCTTGGCCACCCTGGGCGACCCCTTCTCCGTCTACCGCCTGCTGCTGCCCAAGCTGGACGCCAAGCGGGCGGCCATGGGCATGAAGGAAAAGAAGCTGGCGGCCGCGCTGTGCAAGGCGGCGGGGCTGAATCCCGAGACAAACTGCGCGGCCAAAGCCGTCGTCAACTGGCGCACCGGCCTGCAGGCGGGTGGCCGCACCCGGTACGGGGCGGCCCCCGGGTCGGCGGGCGCGCTGGCGGCGGCCGCGGTGAAGGAACTGTTTCCACTGGTGTGTGAGCAGGAGGAGGAGAAGGATGGCGAGTACACGTCTTTAACCGTCGGCACTTTAAACACCCTCCTCGACGCGCTGGCGGCAGCGGACGACCCCTCCACCATCCTCACCCGCCTGTACCGGGTCACGTCGCCACGCACCATGGGCTGGATCACGCGCATCGTTCTGGGGGACACGAAGGCGGGGCTGCCGTCGACGTCCGTTCTCAAAGATTTCCACCCACACGCGCAGCGCGGGCTGCAGTCGCTGTCCTCCATGGAACGCGTGCTGGCCGACTTGGCCGACCCTAACGCGCGGTGCACGGTGGACACCGTGATGCTGGGCCACCCTGCGATGCCGCAGAAGGGGAGGCCGGCCGCGTCGCCGGAAGCGGCGGCCGCGGAAGGGTTTATCGAGGGCGGGCCCCCGTTTGCCATCGACTCCAAACTCGACGGCTACCGCATCCAGGTTCACCTGCAGGGTGGTGCCATCAACTACTTCTCCCCCTCGGGCCACGACCACGGCGGCAAGACGGACTACAGGGTGCTGGACGACGTCGTGCGAGGCGCAGTCGTCCCCGCCGCGCGCGACGCGTCCGTGCTTGATGGCGAGATGGTCATCTGGAACAAGGTTAAAGGCTGCTTCGACCCGTTTGGCGGGGTCGCCTCCGTCATCAAGGCGGCGTCCGACGCCAACCAGGCGGCCACGGTGACGACGGCCGAGATCGGGGGGGCCGGGCGCAACGGCGTGCTCGTCCTCGACACGGACCCCACGCCGCTGACCGACTGCGAGATTGTGTACTGCTGCTTCGACATCCTGCGCCTGGGGGTCAAGTGCATGGCGGACGAGCCGCTGGCCGAACGCCAAGCCCTGCTGCGCCACGTGCTGGTGGCGGCGGAGGATGACGCGCCGTTTGGGCCGCCGCCGTGGCCGCCGCTTGCGCTCGGCGCGCGCGTCGGCGCGGGCGTCGTCACGGCTCGTGTCGAGCCCCTCCTCCCCGGCCGCTCCTTCATGGGGGGACCGCCCGCCTCCGTCGTCGGCGCCGACGCAGCCGCCATCAAGGCCGCGTACGATGCTGCAGTGGAGCGTGGGGAAGAGGGGGTGATGGTCAAATCACTCGCCTCCAAGTGGGCCCCCGCCAACAATCGGTCCTGGTGCAAGCTCAAACCCGAGCACGCGTCCTGCCTGGACATTGACGCCATTGTGCTGGCGGCGAGGTATGGCAAGAGCCAGGGGCGGAGTGGGCTGCTGGCCGAGTACATCCTGGGGTTGAGGACGGGGCCCGCGTCCCCCCCCCGCCGACGGCGCGCTCGCCACGTGGACCACGTTTGTGCGCGTCGGCTCCGGCCTCGGCGACGAAGCCCGCGCCAGAATGCATGACGTCCTGATGCAGTTGAAGCAGGCCCCCACCCCTCCCCCCTGCGTGGCCATGTGCGGCTCCGCGTCGGAGCGCGCCGACGTGTGGTTTGTCGAACCGTGGCGCTCCGAAGTCGTCGCCGTGCAGGCCGACGTGCGCGCCCTCCCTTCCACCCGGTTCCGCGCCCGCTACTCGCTGCGCTTCCCCCGCATCGACCGGCTGCGGGGCAAAGCGTCGGGTCAGGAAGACAAAGACTGGAAGGGAGTGCTGACAGAGGAGGAGTTGGTGGAGCAGGTGCGCCTGCACGGCCGCCTCCCCGGCGGCCGCGTGCGCGGTGCGGTGCGCCCCGTCCGGTCCAAGCGCCCGCCGCGGCGCGTGGTGGACGCCCAACTGCCCGCGGTGGCGGGGCTGCCGCCAGGCGGGGAGGGGGGGGGCGCTGGCCAACGAAAAAGTGTGCATCGCGGCGAGCGCCGCGTGGGCGGCGCGCAAGGGGGAGGCCGAGCGTGCGGCCGGCATCGACCTCGGGGCCGACGTGTGGGCCTCGGTCGCTCCCTCCGTCACGCGGGTGCTGGCATTTGACCTGGACGACCCCATCGCGGCCGCCGCCGCCAGGCAAGGTCACGCGCTGCTGGATGTGCGCTGGCTCGAGTGGGTGCGCGCGCGCGGCGGGGGTGGCGGCACCCGGCGCGCGGCGCCGCCCCCCCGCTTCTTCCTGGCGCTGGGCGACGGCGAAGCCGGCCGCCCCCCCGACTCGGACGAGCGTGGCGACCCGTACTATGATGTGGGGGAGCCGGAGGATGTGGCGGCGGTACTGAAAAGGTTCATGGGGCGGGCGGCTGCGGCGGACGGAGCGCGCACACGCTCAGCAGCAGCCAGGGCTGCCCTCCCTCCCCCATCCCCCGCCCCGCTGGACGCCACCACAGTGGGTGAAGCCGAGCTGGCTGCCGAGAATGTGCGCCGCCCTCCACGCCCCCTGGCGGGCGCGCGCGTGTTTGTGCTGCGCCCGCCCACGCCGCCGCCGCCACCGATCGCGCAAGGTACACCCACCGCGCCAGCGTCGTGGTTGGCAAACGCTGCGACCGCTGCGCACACTGCTGATGACGTGGCGGCGGCTGCCCTGACGGCTGCCGCCGTGGCGGCGGGCGGCGCGGCCGCGCTGTCGCTCGACGACGCGACCCACGCGGTCGCCCTGCCGCCCCGCCCACCGCCCGCCACGCCGCGGGCGGACCCCCCGCCCGCGTGCGCGGTCACCCTGCTGGAGGGCGTGTGGGATGCAGCGGGGGCGGGAGGGCTGGCCGCGCTGCGTGCCGCGCTCGCGCGCGGCGTGTCCCTCGTCGCGCCGACGTGGGTGGAGGCCGCCACCGACCGGGGCGTGCACCCGGCCGAGGGCGACCACTGGCCGAGTGGTGTGGAGGCTGACGTGGCGGCGTGGCCGTGGGGAGCTTATGGGGTGGCAGACCCACCGCCGCCGCCCCCCGCCGCGAGCGGAAACAGAGCAGAAGCCGCCGCCACCACCGCCGCCGCCGCCGCCTGCCCCCCCTCGCCGCGGCGGGGGACGCGCCACCCCTGCCGCGTCGAAGCGTGGCACCCGGGAGTCCCCCGCGGCCGCGGACGCCGACGCTCCCGCGCCATCACCACCCAAGCGCCGCCGCCGCGCGGCAACAGCCGCCGAGAAGGCGGCCGCCGCGGTGGCGGCGCGGGAGCTAGTGATGGCGTCCATCCCATCGTCAGCAGCGGTGGGCGGTGGTGGCGGGGGGGCGCCCCCGCCGCCGCCACCCTCGCAACTCCTCGCGTCGCAGCGGGCGGCCAGCCTGCTGGACGCGGTCGACCCGCCGCCCCCGTCCGCCCTGCCGCCGCCGCCCGCGGGGTGGGCGGCGCCCGCGCCGACGCAGAGGAAGGCGGGGGGGGTGGACAGCCTGCTGGACGACATGGAGGCTGATTGATTTGTTTAATGTTCTAAAACTGCTTTTTCACTCAAAACACCTGCAAACCAAAAACAAACACACGAGCCCTTTCTGCACCCTGTCCCTCTCTCTCTCTCACTCATAATCATAGTCCAGCGCGTGGGGTGCCGCGTCGGGCGCGTCCAGGTCGCGCCACGACGGCGGCAGGCTCGGGCGCGGCGGTCCGAGCGGGGCGCCGCCAACGCCGCGGCCGCCACCCCGCGGCCGTTTGGCTGCAGGCGGCTGCCCAGCCTCCTCCTCCCCCTCGCCACGCGGCGTGGGCAGCTCCCCCTCCTCCAGCTCGCCATCTTCTTTGGCGTCGGGCGCGGGTGGCGCGCCCGCGCCGCCGCCGCGCCCCGCCGGCCGCGCTGCCGCCCGCAGCGCGGCCACTTCGCCCACATCCAGCAGCTTGGCTTTGACGGCGCGCGCCACGCCGCGTCGCTCGCCGCCGGCAGAGATGGCGGGGGCAAGGGGCGGCGGCGTCGACAGCAGGCCGTCGCCCGCGGGGGCGGCCGCCGCCGCCGCGGGTGGCGGCTGCGGGGCGGCCGCAACGGGCACGGGCAGCGGGGGGGGCGCCCCCCGGGCGCACGGAAAAGTGTGTGCAGCCGTTGTCACCACCATCACCGCCCGCCCCACTCGCAGCCGCCCTCAGCCGGGGTGTCAGGTAGCGTTCCTCCAGGGGGCGGAAGCCGGGGGCGGGGCCCGCGTCCGCCGCGGACCGCGCGGCTGACTCGAGAGCGGAGAGAGCGTCGCGCAGCGCGGCCGACGCGCGCGCGACGGCGCGCACGTCGAACGCGCCCCCAAAGTCGCCCAGGGCGGCGCCGATGGCGGACACCCACTCCTCTTTGTCGGCGCGGGCGGCGGCAGACAGGGCCTGTGGGTTGGGGGGGAGAACGTGTCGGGTGGTTGTGGCAAGACGGGGCGGGCGTGCCGGCCCCACATCCGCACATTCACACACCCACACACACCTTCAACTCTTTCGCCATCTCGGCCCGCGCGGCCGCGGGCGCGTGCGCGCACGCCAGCAGCAGGCGCACGCGCACGGGGGGGTCGAGCGCGTCGAACCTGTCTGCCAGGTCGCCCACCAGGGCTGGGGTGAGGGCCTTGGCGAAGCCAGGGGCCGACCAGTCGCCCGCTAGGCGGGAGGAGGCGGTGAGGAGGGGGTCGGCCATGATTTTTGCAGCAGAAATGGAGAGTCGGCGAAACCACAACAACGAAAAACAAAACGAGGCCGGCCGAGCAAGGAAGAGAGCGCGTCCCCCCCTCTCCGCGCCTCGCGCCCGACGCGCACAATGACGCCACCACACACGATGGAGACGACACACACCGTGCCGGCGTTTCACAAGGTAGGTGGGGAGAGAGAGTGACGCACGCTCCGCGTCGCGAGACTCCAATTGCGTGGTGGCCCCCGCCTCCCTTGTCACCGCACACTTCTGCCTCTCGCCTCGTTCCAACGAGGGAAGTGTGCAGGCATTGCTTACGCGGGTAGAGAAGGCTGCAGATGGCGTGAGAGGCAGCACACTGCTTTCAAATGCGCGCGCTTTTTCGCGCGCTCACTCGAACGAAACTCAAACCCTCCCCTTTCCCCACAGCCCTCACACTCGGACGACGCCCGCGCCGCGTCCTGGGCGGCCGCCGCCCCCACCCGCGCCTCCTCCCTGCTGACGGCGGCCCAGCTGGACGCGCTGTGGTCTGCCGTCCGCGGCGCCGCACGCGCGCGCACGCCGCCCCCAGCGCCCCTGCCCAGCGACCGAGACGACGACGCCTGCGACGACCGCCCCCCCTCTCCCGACGCGGCAGGCGCCGTGCTGGACTACGCCGCCTTTCGCCGCGCGGCGGCGGGGGCGGCGGCGCGGGCGGGGCCCGCCGCTGCTCGCCTGTTGACAGCGCGCGCGTTTCTGCGGCTGGCGGTGGATGGCGAGGTGGACGCGGACGCGTTGTGCGACTACTTGGGACAGAGGGCGGGCCAGCTGCAGATGGTGAGAGAAAGAGAGAGAGAGAGGGGGTGAGAAGAGGCGGAAGCACGCACACAACAACAACCATACACTGACCCCCCCCCCACCCCACACACCCTGCAGCACGTCCACCTTTCCTGCTTCGACGCCGACGGCGACGGCTGGCTGACCGCGGATGAAGCCACCTCCTTCGCGGCTGCCACCCTGCCCCAGCTCGCGCGGTCTGGTGTTGGCGCCGCGTTCGTGGGGGCCCTCCCCTTCCCCGACCACGCCGCCCTGGCCGCCCGCAAGCTGGTCTTCTTCCATGGGAGGCGTGGGCGGCTGCGTGTGCGGGACGTGCTCGCGGGAGGGCCCCTGGCTGAGCTGCTGGACCTCGCGTCGCCGTCTGCGCCGCGCCCCCGCGCCCCGGACGGCGCGCCGGACGACCCCTCCCCCCCCCCCCACCCCGCCCGGCGGCCCCCCCGACAACTGGTTCTCCGCGTCGTCAGCCGCCACCGCGGCCGCCGCCTTTGCGGCTGCCGCGGGCGGCACCGGCGGCGTGGCTGCACCCGCGCTCGCGGGCCTCGGCGACGGCACGCTCTCCCCCCTCTTCGCCGCCCGCCTGGTGGAAGAACGCGCCACCACGCGGGCCGGCCTCGCCCTGGCAGACTTCATAGACTTCCTGCTGGCCTGGTCGGCGAGGGGGCACCCGGCAAGCGTGCGGTGGTTGTGGCCCGCCCTCGACGTGCGGGGCGCCGGCCACCTCACCCGCCGTGACGTGGAGACTCTCTTCTCCCCCGTGCGCGACCTGTGGATTGAGCGTGGCCAGTACGACGGCCTGCGCCCGGCTGATGTGGCCAGCGAAGTGTTCGACATTGTGCGGCCGTTGGGTGGTGATACGATCACACTCTCAGATCTCCTAGCCTGCCCCCTGGCCGGCACCGTCGTCGGCCTGCTGGCCGATGTGGGCGCGTTTTGGGAGCACGATTCCAGGGAACTGGTGCTGCAGGCGGCCGCCCTGGGGGGCGAGTGGGAGGAGGAGGAGGAGGGAGAAGGGGACGGCGGCGACAGCGACGCGGCGACGTGTGCTTAGAAAGAGAAGAAAAAAAACTCACCGAAAAGGTGAATGCCCTTGTATTGAAACCAAACAGACTGTGAAAATTGCTGACACGTGTGCGGGGGAGGGCGAGGGAAGGTTTGAAAGTGAAAAAAACGAGTCGAGCCGCCCCAGTCTCGCATTTGCTCTTTTTTTCGGAGGGCGCCATGTCGGCCGCCGCCCCGCCCGTCGACCCCGCCGCCACACTAGACCCGATGACAGTTGCCCTACCCCCAACACTAGACCCGGAGACAGCGGCCCTCCATGCTGCTGCCGCCGCGGGCGACGTTGACGCCGTGCGCGCCGCGCTGGCCGCCTCGGCCGACGCAGCGGCCCAGGACGTCACCACCGGCCGCTCCGCCCTGCACCTCGCAGCAGCAGCCGGTTCCGAGACTTGTGTGACCGCCCTGCTGCAAGCAGGAGCCCCCTGGAACGCGGTGGACAGACAGGGCGCGTGCCCCGGGGACCTGGCCAACGCCTCTGGCGCGGCCGACGCAGCGGCCGCGCTGTTCACCCACGCCGTGCGCTGCGAGCTGTTGCTGGGGTCGCTGGACGAGGCAGGGCATGATGACCCCGACGCTGGGGATGGCAGCTACTTGAACTCAAGTGCTGCGTTCGACGCGACAGGAGACACTCTTGACGGACTCCGCAGGCCGCGGCGTCATGATGGCGTGGGAGGCGCCCCTCATGACCGCCCACGCCGCCCTGTCCGCCAAGGGGGCGGCCGCGGGGCCAGCGCTGAATGTGGGGCATGGACTGGGGTTGTTTGATGAGGCACTCGCTTCTGCTCTCTCGTCCACAGAGGGCGGCGCGTGCCCTGCAACCCACGTGATCTGTGAAGCCCACCCCACCGTGCTGGCCCGCATGGAGGAGCGCACGTGGGGCGAGCGGGCCACCATCGTGGCGGGGAGGTGGCAGGACGCGCTGCCCGACGGGCGCCTGCTGGCCGCCACGGGCGGCCGCCCCTATGGTTCCATTTTCTACGACACGTTTGGCGACGGCGACGCCGGCCTCACCACCTTCCTGGACGCCCTCCCCTCCCTGCTGGCGCGCGACGGCGTCGCCTCCTTCTTCAACGGGTGCGCCGCCGACAACCCCTTCTTCCACGCGGTGGCCTGTGAAACCATCCGCCTGCGCCTGGCGGCCGCCGGCCTGGCGTGCGAGTACGTGGCCCTGCCCCTGCCCCCGGCCGCGTCGGCGGATGAAACGTGGGCGGCGGTGGGCAACAAGTATTGGCAGCTGGGCACGTACTCTCTTCCCGTGATCACGTGGACAGAGGATTGAACCCTGTTTTCTTTTTTTCCTGGCACGGGTGGCCGATACACACCGCCGTGTGTAACAGCCCGCGCGCGCGTTTTTTCCCTCCCCACACATACACACGCAATCACTTGCGCTTCAGCGGCGCCGCCCCCAGCAGCTCCAACCATTCGAGCCCCTCCCCCAGGACCGGGGCGGCGGCCACCCTGTCCACCGCCGCCGGCCGGGGCGCCTGCACCACACGCACGGCAGCCGGCCGCGCCGCGACCGCTGCCGCCGCGTCGGCCGCGGCCGCGGCGCCCGCCGCCGCCCCCCGTGCCGCAGCCACGCCGGCCCTCAGGTCGGCCAGGGAGGCTCGCGTGCGCGCCTTGAAGGCGGTGAGGTCGGCCGCCATGGCGTCGACGCGGGCGGCGAGGGCGGCGAGGGCGGCCGGGATGGCGACTGCCGCCTCCTCCAGAGCCGCCACCCGCCCCCCCAGCCGACTCTCCAGGGTGGATGGAGGGGCACGGTGGCCCGTCTCTGTCTCATGGGGCGTGTCGGCCTCGCGGTCGGACGCGTTGTCGTCGTCGTCGTCGTCGCACGAGCACCAGCCGTGGCGCGGGGGAGGGCCCGCGGCGGCAGCGTGGGCGGCGGCGGCGGCGGAGGCACGGGCGGAGGCGCGCAGCGAGGCTTCGGCGGGGGTGAGGCGGAGGGCCGCCAAGTCGGAGACGGTGGGCTGGGAGGTTGGGAGAGGTGGTGGTTGGTCTTCCCGTGCGCGCGGAGCGACGAGAGGTGGAAAGGCGCCCGCGCGGGCAGGCGATCCTCCCCACCACCCACTCACGTCCCACTCTGGCCGTCTGCGGTGACCAGGCATGGCGGTCTGGTCTGGGTCCCTGGGCGCGGGAGGCGGGAGAGAGAGAGGGGGGGCGCCCGACACGCTCAGCGTGTGTGTGAGAGCGCGGCTGTTTTTCTTTTGTTTTTTTTTTTCGCTTCAGACACACCCCACAAAACGGTCGCCCCTCCACCGCCCGTTGTCCCCCCCCCCCCCACACACACACAAACACTCACATGGCGGCCTCCACCGATGACGCTGTGGTGGAGGACGGCGTGCTCAAGGTTTGTGCATGTGTGTGTTAAAAGGCGGGGGAGGGTGACCGCCCGGTTTGGCGTGCCCCTCCAACCCACCGCCCCCTCCTCCCTCCCTCCCTCTCCCCAGTCGCTCTGCGGCTACACTTGGCCCGGCATCGAGTGGGGCGAGCCTCCAGGGCCCAAGTACACATTTTTTGAGGTGAGAGAGAGGTGGGGGGGCCGTGTGCGGGAGGGGGGTGTCCCCCTTGCTGCCAACCCACCCCTTTTCCTTCTCACCCTTCTCACCCCGCCCGCCCACCCCTTCCACCTCCTTCCCACCAGTACATGGACGCCATCTGCGCCGACGACCTGGCCCGCGTCCTGGCCATTGAAGCCACCGACGGCGGCGTGTGGTGGACCCCCACTCTCGATCGGGGGGCGGGCGCGCCCCTCCACACGGCGGCAGGGGCGGGCGCCCTCTCCGTCACTCGCCACCTGCTGGACACACGCCGCGTCCCCGTCAACCAGAGGGACAGCGTGAGTGGAGCCACCCCCCTGCACTGGGCGGCGGCGGCGGCGCATGATCGGGGGGCGGGGGCCATGGCCGCGTTTGGGGTGCTGCTCGCTCGTGGCGGCGACCCCGACACCCGCGCCCTGCGCGCCTCCTCCCCCTCCTGCTCCGCCCTGCCGCCCACCCCCATTGACGCCGCTGTCGCTGTGGGCCACGGGTGGGCGCCTGGGGAGGTGCGGGCCCGGCTGGCGGAGGCGGTGGCCGCCGCCTCGTCGATCGCGAAACGCCCCGTCGTCCCCGCCCCCTCCGCCCGCGTGGCCCCCGCTGGGGCCGCCCTGCTGGCCGCCTGGTCCGCGCGCCCGCCGTCCCCGCCCCCGCTCCCCGGGTGGCGGCCGCCGACGCCCGCCGGGTGGGCGGGGGCGCAGGGCGTGCGGCGGGTGACCGCTGCTGAAGGATGGCGCCCCGCGGGCAGCCCGGGGGACGGGTGGGCGAGGGTCAGGCCGGCCACCGCGGCCGAGCTGGCGGCGCGGGCGGCGGCGGTGGCGGCGGTGGTGGAGTGAGAGGGAGGGGAGAGAGGTTTTTTGTGTGTGGGTTTGCGCTCGTGTCGAAAGCAAAGAAAATTGAAAAAAAGAATCAACACACACACACACACACAGACACAACAGAGACAGGGGGGCATTCTTTGGCAAGCGTTTCAATGGCACCAGGTGGGGAGAGGAAGGTGGGGGGGGGGGGGGGGGGGGGGGGGGGGGGGCGTCGTGTCGGCGGCACACTCTCCCCACACACTCTCCCCCCCCCCCTCTCACTCCCGCTTCGTGCCCGCCCCCCGCGCCAGCGCCCGCCGCGCCGCCTTGGCAATGGCCACCATCCAGTAGACATTGAGAATGTAGCCCACCATGAACAGAGACACCACGACCTTGTGCCCCGCCGGCATGGTCGGCGCGCCCCACACATCCCGCACAGCAGCCAGGTGCAGCAGGCCCGCCCCATAGAACACGATGCGGGCCAGGAAGAAGAGGGCGGCCACGAGGACGCCGTTCCACAGGTAGAGGGGGCCGTGCTTTTGGTTGGTGGCGGCCAGGTGCCACCTCAGGTTGACGAACGGGGTGGACACCTCACAAAAGGACAGCCACACAAACGGGAACGCCATGATGGAGTGGGCCAGCACGTAGGCGGCGCACGGGGCGAAGAGGGCGTGGTGGAGGAGGCCGGACGGGTCGTTGAGGTCGGCGTAGAACGTGATCATCGCGATCAAGTCGTAACACAGGTAACCGAGAAAGATGCGGGCAAAGACGTCGGGGGCCCAGGCGTAGCCGACGACCGAGGCGGCGCGGGGGAGGGACCAGGTTTCGGCGAGGCAGACGAGGGAGCCTGTCGGAAGCGTGGGGGGTGGGTCGGTGGAGAGGGGGGTGCATTGGTGTCCCCGCAGCCACACGCTCTCCCTGCCCTCCCCCCTCTCCCCTCGGCACGCACACTTCACACACACGCACACACACAACCATCACTCACCCAGCGTCAGCACGACCGCGTGCAGCGTCGACACGACGCGCAGGTTCCACTCGATCGCGTCCGACCGCTTGAGCCGCACACTGCGGGGCAGGGCGGCCCCCGTCCAGTGCAGCACGATGAACCCGGCCGCACACACGGCGGCGGAGGCGGCGATGGTGGCGGGGCCGGAGCCCGGCTTGGCGTCCGGCGGGGGGACGGACAGGCGGGCGAGGACGTCCATTGGGAAAGTGGGGAGGGGGAACGTGTGCGTTGTGTATCCGACGCAAAGGCGCACACGCGTGTTTGCTCTCGCCGCGGCGTGTTTTGGGGTGGGCGTGAGGAAAAGACGAAATGAAAAAAAAAAACTGAGCGCAAAACGAAAAAGCGTTTCGTTTCGGTTCGACACATCGCTGGACGCACGCGGCTCACACCGCCGCCACACTCAATCATGGCGTCCCGCACATTTGTGGGCACCCAGTGCCACACGCTGGCCGCCCTGCCGTTTGCACCTGCCGCGGGGGGAGGGGACGCGGAAGGCGTCGTCGCCGCGCACAGGCTGCTGGCAGCCGGCGGGTGGAACCAGGACGCAGAGGTGTGTGGAAATGAAAGTGGAGTGTGTTGATTGCTTGGTGGCAGATTCAGGGGGCTGGGGGAAGAGCGCAGGATGGAGGACGGGGGCGCAGGCCATTCGTTTCCGTTTTTCGACCGACCCTCCTCCCTTCCTCACAGTCCTACCTCCTCGCCTGCCTCGACCTGGCCATCACCCTGCCGTCCCCCTCCGCTTCCGCCGCGGGCGCCACCCCCACCGCGTCCGTGTCCGAGGTGGCGGCGTGGCGCCCTCCCGCCCGCGTGACGGCAACAACCGCTGGTGCCCCCACCCCGGGAGCCGCCCTCCTTGTCGCCGGCACGGCGGACGGGTCCCTCTGCCGCCTGCGCCTGCGCGTGCCCACGGCCCCCGGGGCGTCCGTGGCGGACGCAGAGCTCGACGACTCGGGCGGCACAGACCACGACGGCGCCGGCCTGGTCCCCTGGCGCGCCGCCGCCCACGCCGGCGCCGTCACCGCCGTCTCCCTTGACGCCTCGTCCTCCCGCCTCGTCTCCGGCGGCGCAGACGGCGCGCTGTGCGTGACAGACGTTTCTGCAGGCCGCGGCGCCGGCCCCGCCTCCCCCCCCATCCTGCCGCCCTGCCCTTCCGTCACCATCGTGGACGCGGCCTGGCGGACGGCAGCCGACGTGGCCACACTGGCGGCGGGGGGGGGGCGCGTGCGTGTGGGACGTCCGCGTTTCTTCTTCCTCCCCTTCCGCGCGCGCGCCCCCCCCCCCCCTCCCCGACCGACGCCGGCACCCGCCTGGCCGTCACCCCCGCCCTCCCCCACGCCTTGGTGGTGGGGACGCGCGGAGGGAGGGTCGACCTGCTGGATGTGAGGTGCTTGGCGCGCGGCGCGACCGCGACCGCCGCACTGCCCCCCGCCCCCCCCCCACCCCGAGGGCGCCGTCACGGCCCTCACCTTTGACACGCTGCCCTCGTTGGGTGGGGGGCCGCCCGTGCTGTTCACGACGGCGGGGGGGGCGCTGGCCAGCGCAGCGTTTGGTGGAGGGGGGGGGCGGAGGGAGTGAGGCGCCCGCCGCGGCGACGCTTCTCTACCGCGAGCGCTGCGGCGCCGCGGTGGCCCTGGCGCTGGATGGGGGGGGCGCCGACACCGTGGTGGCCACCGACCACGAGTGCCTGGTGTACTTGAGGCGGGGTGGGTGAAAGGAGAGGAGGGAGGGAGAACGTGATTGGTCCGCGTTTTTTTCTTTCCTTGCCTGCAGAACAGGAACACGTTTTTTCCGTCTGAGGTTCTACACCAGTGCATCCCCCGCGCCCGCAATCAGAGGGCCCGCCGTGCGCGCCACCAGCGCTGCCAGGGCCCCCACTTTCACCGCCTCCCCCGCCACGTAGGCACCATGCAGCACGGCGGGCGGGGGAGTCTGCCCCCTCACCCTGTCCCTGATCGCCGCCACGGCAGCCGTCCGCTCCGGCCGGCCACCCGGCAAAGACGATGTCGCGATGACGTGGAGCGCGCGCGCGTCCAGGGCGGGAGTCAGTAAGGCGACATCCAACGCTAGGGCGGCCAAGGGGGGGGCGGCGAGGCACACGACGCCGCGCGGCGCGGCGCCACGCGCCAGCGCCAGCACCAGCCCCGACGCCAACCCGACTTCACACGCGTTGAGGGCGGCAAACACGTGGCGCCCCGCGTCGACGGCGGCCGCGGTGTCGAGGGTGGGGGCACGAAACTTGGTCCACGCCTCGGTGAAGGAGGTGGCGCCGAGGTAGGCAGCCCACACTGTGCCAAGCAGTGACACTGACACGGGTGGAGGCAGCGTCGCAGCGGCAGTCATGGAGGCGGCCGCGTAGGTCGCTGCTAGGGCGGCGCGGTGGGGCACGGGGGAGGGGAGGGGGGGGCGGCGGGCGCGCGGAGGGGGGAGGGTCGGCGGCATTGAACGCGCGTCGTTGGTAAAGTCACATTTGGTGTGTGATTTTTAACCTCCAAAAAAACGCGGGCCGCAACGCGTGCGCCGCGTACCTCTTCCACCCTCATGACGCAACCACACACACACACGCACTGACCCCCATGCACCGCCCCCCCGACCCCCGCCTCGACTTTACGTCCCCCTTTTTCGAAGCGGCTGCCGCCCTCGCCCACCCCACCCTGCGCCCCCCCATCCCGTCCGCTCCGGCCCTGGACAATGTGGCTGCCTGCCGCGTGCTGCTGCCTGAAGGCCACCCCGCGGCCGTGCCGGCTGGAGGGCGGCCGCGCGCGGTGGCGGCGCCGCGCCGCGCAGCACCCCGCCCCCCCGCCCCCCCCCGCACCCGCCTGCTAGACGACATAGCGACCGCTGCGGGTGGGGCGGGGCCGTTGGCTCCGTTGCTGGCAGCGTACACGGCGAAAGGCAGAGTCCGCGTCACCACGCGGCACGCGCTCGGCGTTCGGGGAGTCGCGGTCGGCACGCTGGCCGCCTTTGACCGCCACGTCAACCTGGTGTTGACGAATGCAACGGAAGAGTACACTGTCAGGCTGCCGGTGGAGAGGGAGAGGCAGGGTGTGGGCGCCAACGGCGAGCCGCGGACGCCGCGGCGGTGTCACAAACTAGATGCCCGCACGCGGCGGTTGGCAACCGTGTTTGTGAGGGGGGATGCGGTGGTGGCGGTCAGCTTGGTGTGAAGAGGGAGAGAGAGAGAGAGAGGGTTGTAATTGTGATCGATCGCGAACTGTTTTGTTTTCAACCCAAAACCCCTGCTCTCCTTCTCTCCCTCCCTCCTTCCTCCCTCAATACAGCCCCGGCACCAACGCCGCCCGCCCCACCGGGAACGCCCGCCCAAACTGGCGCCTGTACCAGTCGCGTGCATCGGCGGCGCCCATGACGAGGTTGGCGGTGACCCAGACTAGCGCGAGGGTGGGCGGCGCAGTGCACGTCGGGGCGGCAATCAGCGCCAGCCCCACATACACCACGATCTCCCCCAGGTAGTGGGGGCACGCGCACAGGGTGAGCACGCCGGCCGTGGGCAGCAGGTAGGGCGTGTTGGAGGCCGCGGCGCGAGCCTGGAGGCGGGCCAGCGCGGCATGCGACGCCGCTTGAAGCGCCGACCCCCCCACAAACGCGGCCACCCCCACCCACTGGGCGGGGGAGAGAGCGGCAGCGACGGAGGCCGCCACAGCGGTCGGTGTGGACGGCGGCACGCGCACCCGGATGAAGCGGGAGAGGAGGGTGGGGGGGGGCGGCGGCCCGCCGCCGCGCCCCACCCACGCCGCCGCCTCCCCAAACGCGTCCCCCGGCAGCATCGACAGCGGCAGCACCGCATAGTACGACATGCCGAACGCGTAGGCCAGAGCGTGCATGCGGGCTCCCCGAGGGTAGCGGGCCTGGAGGGCGCACTCGAGCAGGCGGCGCAGGAGGTGGAGCTGGAGGGCGGTGAGCGCGGCAAGTGCCGCAGCGGCAGCGGGGGGTGGCGGCAGGGGGGCTGCGGCTGCCGCCTTCACGGCCACCTCCAGCACGCCCGCGCAGGCGACGGAGCCGAGGGCGTAGAAGTGCAGGAACCATGCCTGCGGGACGGAGGCGTCCTTGGGTTGTGTGGTTGGGGGGGGAGGGGGGGGGAAGGGGTGAGCGAGAGGGAGGCCGTGGCAAAAAGACCCCCTCTCCCACCCCACCTCAATCCGTCCACTCACCGCCAGCGGCCCCAAAGCGGCCGGCTTGGCCGCGTCCCACGTCTTGCCGCGGCAGGAGGCGAGGCGGACGGCGGCCCTGTTGGGGGGGTGGTTGAGAGAGGGGAGGGAAAAACGTCGGAAACAAAAACAAGGGAGGTGCCCATTTTTGTGTGTCCAGCGCGCCGAAGACGGCACCCCATAGGTACGTCGCCATCACCTGCTTGATGCAGGAGGGAAAGACACGCGCCGTCAAACGCCAACCGCCACCCCATTTGTCAAATCACATCACACACTTGAACCCGGGCGCCACGTCGGCCGGCGCCAGCGTGAACAGGACGGCCCCCGCGGCCAGGGCCCAGTACGCGTGCAGCAGGGTCGGCAGCGCCGCCACCAGGGCGGCGGCGGCTGTGGCGAGCATTGATGGAGAAGGGGGAGCACGATTTTTTTTGTTCGTCGGGTTGTGCCTATGTTCGCCGAACACCCTCATTCCCCAGTTCCTTCCTTTGGTGGTCGCTCCTTCCGACCCCAACCCACCCACTCGACCATGTTCAAGAAGAAGACCAAGAAGTCCCCCCCTCCACCCGGCACCTATCGGTCGGAGACGGCCCCCCGCGACCACGGCGGCGGGCACGTCGGCACGCCCCAACTCGTGGTGGGGGGGGCGGCCCCCACCGTCCCCCCCTTTGGCGGGGAGGGCCTGCACGCCAACACGGTGTACGAAGTGAGGCGTCGGTCGCCGTCGCCCACGGGGAGGAAGCACGGTGGGTGGGAGGGAGGGAGGGGGGGGGGGGCACATGCGGGAGAGGCCTTGCAGAGGGCGCGCGTGGAGGGCCTGCCTGGCTCGGGGGCCCCGGATGTGGGCGCGGCCGCCGCCTGGATGGATGCAAGAGCGTGCTGTGTTGCGAGTGGGGGCGTATGTGCTGGAAAGGGGGTCGGTTTGGGGGCTGGATGGGGGCGGGGAGAGGCACGCACCCGCGCACGCTGGTCGGTCCACGAGAAAACAACCCTCTCCCTCACGTCACCCTCTTCCCCACCCCACCCCCCCCCAGCCCCTCACCAACCGACCAACCTGGCCCCGAACAACGGCCCCACCCCCGCGTCTCACCCGGCGCCGTCATCGTCGTCGTCCGCGCCGCCCCCCGCCGCCGCGCTCGCGTCGTCATCGCCCCCCCCCCCCGCCCACAAAGAGGGGCGCCCTCTCGTCCCTCACCGGCGCGGTCGGCGCCGTGGGCAAGGGCGCCCTCTCAAGCGCCAACGCGGTCGGCAAGGGCGCGGTGGCAGGGGTGGGCGCGGTGGGCGGCGCAGCGCTGGGCGCCGCGTCGACCGCGGCTGGCACGGTCGCCGACCCCTCCAAACTGGCGGGCGCCCTCCTCAACCTGCATGACCGCGCAGACGTGGCCAGGGCCACCGGCCTGCGCGCCGCCGACCCGCGGGCGCCGTCCAGGCTGGGCCCCCACCCCCTGGAACGCACGGGCGCGGTCAAGATCGAGCTGCCGCAGCGGCCGGGGGTTGTGGTCCCCGCGGCTGCCCTCCTCTACGCGTGGTGCGGCTGCACCGCCCTCGCCGCGGCCGCCCTGTTCACCAGGCTGGGCGCCCCCGTCAAGTCGCCCCTCCTGTGGGGCGGCCTGCCCGGCCTGCTCGTGGGTGGCGTCGCGGCGTTCTGCTACCACCGGTCGCGCGAGCGCCAGCGCCTCCTCCTCGACGTCCTCAACCTCATCCCAGGGCGCAAGGGCCTGTACGGCGTCCTGGGCTCCGTCCCGCCCTGGGTGTCCTTCCAGGAGCGTGAGAAGGCGGAGTGGCTCAACAGGCTGCTCAGTGAGCTGTGGCCGTACTACGACAAAGCGATCGCCAAAGCGGTCAGGGAAGCGGTGGAGCCCATCATGAACCAGTACAAACCCCCGGGCCTCATCAAGAAGATCTCCTTCAAAACCCTGACCTTCGGGGACGCCCCCTTCCGCATCGACAACGTGTGGGTGGAGGACGAAGGGGAGGACCACGTGTTGATGGAGGTCGCGTTTCGGTGGGCGGGGGAGGCCAACGTTGCCATCGCCATCGACCTGCCCGCTGGAGGCGACTGCACGCGCATGGTGCCCAAAGTGACCGACCTGCGTGTGGCTGGCGTCGCCCGCGTCACGCTGTCGCCGTTGGTGGACGCCATTCCAGGCTTTGGCGCCGCGATGGTCGCCCTGCGCCGCCCCCCCCTCGTCCACTTCAACCTCGACTTCGGCGCCGCCTTTGGCGGCTCCTACACCGCCCGTGCCATCCGCCTGTGGCTGGACCCGTTCATTCGGACGACGCTCACCTCCATGGTGGTGTGGCCTAACCGCATCGTGGTGCCGATGATGCCGGAAGACGTCACCGGCCCCCTCGACTCCCTCTACCTGCGCCACCAAGGCTTGCTGACCATCGACGTTCTCCAAGCGGACGGCCTGCGCCCCACCGACAGGAACGGCAAGGCGGACCCATTCGTTGAAGTGACGGGGGGGGCGGGCGACACGCAGAAGACGCGCGTGATTCACAAGAGCCTGGCCCCCGTGTGGAGCGAGACAAAGTACGTGCTGATTCAGGAGCCCAAGACGCAGACCCTGAAAGTGGAGGTGTACGACCACGACACGATCAATGTCAAGGAGTTGCTGCAGGTGGGTTGGGAGAGCGATGAAAGGTTGGTCGCGTTTTTTTTTCTTTTTTTCTCTTCTTCTTTTCGTTTTCGCTTACCTTTTTTTTGTTCACCCTCCCACACCAGGTCAACGTCATCAAGGGCGCCCGCGACGTCCTCGGCGCCCGCACCCTCATCGGTCGCTGCGCCGTCCCCGTGCGCGACCTGGTCCCCGGCCGCACCGCGGACGCCTGGTTCCCGCTCGGCCTGGGCGAGTTTGGCGCGGACGACGGCACCTGTGCGGGCGAGGGACGCGTCCGCCTCCGCCTCACCTGGTGGCCGTGGGACGCCCTCTACTCCACCCGCCGCACCGCCGGCTCCGGCGCCGTCCTGCTGACCGTGCGCAGAGCGGCCGACCTGCCCCGCACGGCGGCGGGGGTCGACCCCGCGCCGTACGCGCGCGTCGCGGTCGGCGGCGACGAACGCTCCACGCGCGTCGCGCCGCGCTCCGTGGAACCGTCCTGGGCCACCAAGTTTGAGTGGAGAACCGCCGCAGCGGACCACACGCTCGAAGTCACCATCTGGGATTTAGGCCTCCTCGGCGGCACGTGCCTGGGCATGGTGGAGGTCGACCTTGCGCGCGAAGTCGCGGGCGCGTCGGAGCAGCCCGTCCTGCGCACGTGGTTCCTGGATGAAGTCCCCCCCGACGCGGGCACGGGGGCCGTCCCGCCCGCCTCCGTCACGCTGCAGATTCAGTGGGTGCCGTACGACTTTGACCATGAGGGCGGGGGGGGCGGGCTGGAGCTGGAGCCGGCGGCCGACGCGTGAGCGAGTGAGGAGAGAGGGTGAGGGTGCGTTTTTTTTCTTTTTTTCGTTCGTTCGTTTTTTCATAGGCGTTTTCAACTCGAAACTCGCTTGCGCGCGAGTCTTCATCTTCTTCATCTTCTTCATCCATCTACTTACAGAGGCCTCCCTTGTGTTACACACCAACCACGCGGCGGGAGAAAACACGGCCGACCCGTGTTTTCCACCCCTCGCGCACCTTTCTTTTTCAATCACGCAACACAGCCGGCAGCGGCGCCACCGCCTCCACACCACCCCCCGCCCTCACCGACCGCGCCACCGCGTTGACACACCTCTGGCACGCGATGGCGGCCGCCAGGGCGCGGCGGCGGGGGGCTGGATCGTCATTGGACACCAGGGCCGCAAACGCTCGCCACAACCCCACCTCCTGCGCGGCCGACGACGCCACCTCCACGCCCACTCGATGCACCGCGGTGGAGGGCAGGCCATCGTGCGTCGGCTTGGCCAGGCGCAGGGTGTAGTGGGTGGCGTGTTCGTCGATGGGGATGACGAAATCGTCGAGCGTCGCGGTGCCTTCAACCCCCCCGATCTCCAGGTGCTGGGTCTGGCACCGATCAAAGGCACAGTCAAAGGTGGCAGTGCGCAGGCCGTCGGCCCAGGTCAGGGAGCCGCCAGCCGCTAGGGGGACGCCGAGTGGAGAGAGGCGCGCGCCGACCGCCGCGGCCGCGGTCGCAGGCAGGTCACCCGTTTGCCCATCCCCAGACAACGCCCAGAGCGCCGCGCGGCAGCAGTACCACCCCAGATCGCCCAAGCAGCCCAGGGCGCCGTCGGCGGACGGGTCGGTGCGGCAGTCACCGCCTGGTTGGGCGAAGAAGGCGGGGGGAGCGCAAAACGTGAACGACGCACACACCGAGCGCAGCGGCCCCAGCCGCCCCAGATCGGCCGCCAGGGCCGCCGCCCGCGCAGAGTGGACCCACATGGTGCCATCCAGCAGGGCGACACCCGCGGCCGTCACAGCGGCCGCGATCGCGTCCGACTCGGCGTCGGCGGTCGACACGGGCTTTTCTAATACAATGTGTTTCCCCGCGGCGCAGGCCGCACGCACCCACTCCACATGCACTGCCGACGGCAGCGGGATGTAGGCCGCGTCCACAGTGGGATCAGCGATGACAGCAGCGTAGGAAGCGCGCACGCACGACGGCGGCAGGCCGGCTTTGGCACAAAACGCGGCCGCCTTGGCGGGGTCGCGCGAGCCGACCGCGACCACCACCCACCCGGCCGCGCGCGCGGCGGGCACGTTTTTGAGGGCTATGGCGGCCGCGCCCAGCACGCCCAGGCGCAGGCCGGGGCCGCCGTCGCTGGCAGTGGCACCGTGTGCGTCGGAGGGCGCGAGTTGGGGCGGCATTCCTTTTTTTTTCGGGAGGCGTGCCGAGGTTTGTGAGAGGAGCGGTGCGTTTTTTTTCCTTTCCCTTTCGTTCGTGTTTTTGTTCACTCGAAACTCGCTTGCGATCGCAAGCGAGTTTTTTCCTTTTTTAAATTCCACCATCTAGGTACAGGCCCTCCTTTTGTTACAACCCCGCGGGGGGGGGGGACAGCACGGCGGACGCACAGCGGCGCGCGCGTGCCCCGTCCTTACCTCAACACAGCCGGCAGCGGCGCCACCGCCTCCACACCACCCCCCGCCCTCACCGACCGCGCCACCGCGTTGACACACCTCTGGCACGCGATGGCGGCCGCCAGGGCGCGGCGGCGGGGGGCTGGATCGGGGGTGGACACCAGGGCCGCAAACGCGCGCCACATCCCCACCTCCTGCGCATCCGGGGACGCCACCCCGACATCCACCACGTCACGGTGGGGCGTCGGCAGGCCGTCGCCATCCAATCTGGCCACGCGCAGCGTGTAGTGGGTGGCGTGCTCGTCGTCAGGGATGACGAAATCGTTCAGCGTCGCGGTGCCCCTGCCACCCGCCACCTCCAGCCTCTGGTTGGGGCACCTGTCGAACCCGCACTCAAACGTGGCGGTGCGGCCGTCGGCCCAGGCCAGGGAGCCGCCGGCGCCCAGGGGGACGCCGAGGGCGGAGACGCGCGCGCCGACCGCCGCGGCCGCGGTCGCAGGCAGGTCACCCGTTTGCCCATCCCCAGACAACGCCCAGAGCGCCGCGCGGCAGCAGTACCACCCCAGATCGCCCAAGCAGCCCAGGGCGCCGTCGGCGGCCGGGTCGGTGCGAAAGTCGCCCCCCGGCTGCACAAAGAAGGAGGGGGGCGCGCAAAACGTGAACGCGGCGCACACCGCCTGCACCCGCCCCAGCCGCCCGCCCGCCAGGTCGGCCGCCAGGGCGGCACACCGCGCAGAGTGCACAAACATGGTGCCATCCAGCAGGGCGACGCCCGCGGCCGTCACGGCGGCCGCGATCGCGTCGGCGTCGGCGTCGGTCGTCGACACTGGTTTCTCGACGAGCACGTGCTTGCCCGCCGCCGCGGCGGCAGCCACCCACGCCGGGTGCAGGGACGAGGGCAGGGGCAGGTTGACCGCGTCCACAGCCGGGTCGGCGAGGACGGCGGCATAGGACGCGCGCGCGGTCGACAGCGGCAGGCCGACCGCGCTGCAAAACGCGGCTGCCTTGGCGGGGTCGCGCGAGCCGACGGCCACGACGTCCCAGCCGGCAGCCTGGGCGGCGGGCACATTTTTGTGGGCGATTCCGGCGGCGCCGAGCACGCCCAGGCGCAGGCGTGGTTGGGGAAGCTGCATTGCTCTGCGAAAACCGTGCCGGGAGAGAGGTGTGTGCAGAGGAGAGGGGCTACACTCTCTCTTTGTTCTTTCTTCGGGTGCGAGGGAAAAACGCGCCGCGCCCCCGTGTGCCCGCCCACGCCTGCCTCGAGCCCCGCCCCTGCACACACACATAACGTCCCCCACCGCGCGCGCCGGGCGCGATGGCGTGAGACAGGCGCCCACGCGCGCGCCCACACTCTTGGCCCGCCGCGCTCGCGCCGGCCTGCGTGCGCGCTGCCCCCTCCCCCCCCCCTCCCGCCGCCCCTGTGCCCGGCGCCCAAGCGCTGGGTTATTCCACCGCGGCGCGCGCTGACACACGATGGACCCGCTGGCGGGGCACCCGCGCTACGTCAAGCTGCGGTCGCTGAATGAGGTACAGCCAAAAAAAAACGGGTCGTGGCCGCGTCGCGTGTTTCGGCTCGTGCGACTGCTGTGGGCTGCCCGCGCCCCCTCTCTCCCCTCCGCCCCGCGCCTCTGCTGGTGCCCTGTGCCCGCAACAACGCGTGCAGGGCGCAGGGGTGGGAGGGGGAGACGAGGCGCACCACCACGAGAGAGGGGCACAAGGGCCCAAAAAAGGAGAGCCCCAAATTTCGAAGACACGACTCGCGGCCGGCGTCGCGTGAACAAGGAAGCGAGAGAAAAGCCTCCCAACACCCACCCCCACCCCACCCCCACCCCACACCCACCCACCCACCCACACACCCACCCACACAGGGCACGTTTGGCTTTGTCGACCTCGCCCTGGACCGGACGACCGACGCAACGGTGGCGATCAAATTTCTGGAGCGCGGGCCGTGCGTCTCGCGCTCCACGCTGCGCGAAGTGCTCAACCACAGGCTGTGCGTCGCCCACCCCCACATCATCCGGTTCCGGGAAGTGTTCCTGACGCCGAGGCACCTGGCCATCGTCATGGAGTACGCGCCCGGGGGGGACATGTTTGAGTTTGTGCTCGCGCACCGCGAGGGGCCGGGGCGCGGCCTCGCCGAACCCATCGCCCGCGCCTTGTTCCAGCAGCTCATCACAGCGCTGGCCTTTGCGCACGAGTTGGGCGTGGCCAACCGGGACGTCAAGCTGGAGAACCTGTTGCTGGGGGCGCCCCCTCCCGGGGGCGGCCCCCCCCCCGCTCAAGGTGTGCGACTTTGGCTACTCCAAAAACGAGTACGTCGACTCCCGCCCCAAGTCGGTGTCGGGGACGCCCGACTACATCGCCCCCGAAGTGTTGATGCACGATGCCTACGACGGGCGGCGGGCGGACGTGTGGTCGTGCGGCGTCGTGCTGTATGTGATGCTGACGGGCGCCCTCCCCTTTGCCAAACGGGGGGACGAACGCGCCAACAACCTGGTGCGGCTGCAGCAGGTGAGTGGAGAGAGAGAGTGTGGGACGGGGGGGGGGTGGGAGGCACGGGCTTGCACTGGTGTTTTTTTTGTGGTTCGGTCGAGCGTTTGTTGGGGGGGGTTCGTTATCCACCCACCCACCCACCCACACACACACACCACCCCACACCCCAGATGTTCCCCCGCATCGTGGCCGCCCACTATGAGACCCCGCCCCACGCGTCCCCTGGGTGCGCCCACCTGCTGGGGCGCATTCTGACGGCCGACCCAGCGGCCCGCATCACGGCGGCCGAGATCGGGCGCCACCCCTGGTTCCTCGAGGCCCTCCCCCCCGACCTCGCTGGCTTGAACGACAGGCTCATGTGCTCCCTCACCCCCGCCGGCCTGCAGTCGGTGGCCGAGATCGAGGCGGTGGTGCGGAGAGCGACGCGCGCGGAGGACGGGCCGCGCGCGACCGACGCGCCGCGCCGGTCGGGCGACATGGGGCCGCCGCCGCCGCCGCTGCCGCCGCCGCCGCCGCCGCGCAACGGGGGCGCGGGGTGATGTGTTTTGACTCTCGTTGGCGTCTCTGTGTTTTTTGCAGCACCTGTTTGTGTGGTCCGACGGGGTGCGCGCCACTCTTTTTTGCAGGGGGGGGCTGCCTCCCCCCACCCCACCCCCCCCTATTTTCCTGACATCCTTGGGTTCTCCCCACGCACTGCTGCCCCCCCTTGTCTTCGCGCGGGGGCGCTTGAATCTTCCCCCCCCCCCCCCTTTGCCGCCCCCGCTGCTTGAAGAAACAGCACACACCCCTGTCTCTTATTCATTTTTCATTCACCGTTCTTTTTCCTTCCCTGTTCGGGGTCCCCCCTGCGCGCGCCTTGAACATTTATCATTGTGTGCGCGGGGGGCCTGACCCCCCTGGCATATTCGCCCACGCACACCCCAAACACGTTTGGCTTTTCGAGTTTGAGAAAAGGCGCGGTCTAGCTTTTTTGTGCCGATTTTTGGCACCCCACCCCCCCCCTATTATGTTTCTCTTTTGAGCACGGGCTGTGGCCACTACCGTGGTATGTGTGGCGGGGGGGCGCTTTTTCTGTAGCCTTTTCACTTGGGGTTTGCCTAAGTGAACAAAAAAAAACTACGCTCTGCACTATCGCTCGCCACATCTCTGCCTCGCGCCGCCGCCGCGACACCTTCCTGGCCCAGCAAGAGGGGACTGTCCGTGTCCCCTCGCTCCCTCTCGCACCGCGCCGGCCTCAAAACGCTCACCCGGTGGGGACAGTGGCCCCACTTTTCGAGCGCCGTACCCTCCGTTTCTGGCCACCAGCGCACACACGTCCCTCCGCCGCCGCCGTCGCCTCCCGCGCCCCTGAGCGCGCGCTCTTGTTTGACCTGGTGGTCTGGCTCAAACCCTACCCCGTGGACGTCCGGGAGAAGGAAGGGCGACGCCCACACCGCGCCCCCGCGACGCGCGGGCCTGCATTCGCCCCCCCGCACACAAAACACTCGATTGCTGACGCTGCATGGGGGGCTGCCTGGCCGTGCCCACGGCGGCGCGCCACGGCGGCGCCCTGACTGACAGCAACGGCACCAAGGTGAGGGGTGGGAGGAGGGAGAGGGAGGGGAGGCACCACCCGCGCAAATGCTGGCCCGACCCTCAAAACCACACACTCCATAGGCCGCCCCACCCCCCGCCGCCCCCGTGCCCACGCCCCCCCCCGACGCCCTGGACGTGGTGGCGGCCGCCTCCGCCCCCGCCCCCGACGGCGGCGCGGCGAGGCCGCCGGGGGAGGCTGCACGCGTCGGGTTTCTGTGCGGGCTGGGCGTGTTGGACACGCCGCCCGACCCCCGGTTTGACGATATTACGAAGCTGGTGAGAGATGAGAGAGAGAGAAAGAGAGAGAGAGAGAGGGTGGGAAGGGATGGAAGCGAGGGCAAAAAAAAAAACACTCGCTTCACCCGCCACCCTCCCACCCACCCCCCACACTCCACTAGCTCTGCACCATCTTCAACGTGCCCATCGCCATCGTGTCCCTCGTCGACGCCGAACGCCAGTGGTTTAAGTCCATCTGTGGCCTGGGCGCGACAGAGACCGACCGCAGATCCTCTTTTTGTGCGTGGACCCTCCTCCCCGCCCACCCCGAGGTTCTCGTCGTCCCCGACGCCTGCCAGGACGCCCGCTTCGCCGCCAACCCGCTGGTGACGGGGGAGCCGGGGATCCGGTTTTACGCGGGGGCGCCGTTGGTCGCGTCCACTGGCGACCGCCTGGGGTCTCTGTGCGTCATCGACACCGTCCCCCGCACCATCGACGCCGACCAGTGCAACGTCCTGGTCAACTTTGCGGAGGTCGTGGTGCGCGAACTGGAGAAAGAGAAGCGGCGGCTGGTGGAGGCGGCTGCGCTGCGCTCGCGCGCGGCCAGGGCGCTGAGGGTGGTGGATGGATTGAGGGACTGTGTCCTCCTCGTCGACGCCGCCGCCGCCCACGCGGGTGGGGATGGTGGCAAGCAGGCCGCCGGTGGAGCGGATGCAGCAGCCGCCCCACGTGGCGCGCCCCGCCCCCCGCCCTCCGGCGCGTGGCCCGTGCTGTTTGCCAACGGCGCGTGCGGCGCGGGCGCCGGCGTCGACCCGTCAGCCGACGCCGGCCGCGACCTGTGGGCCCTGTTCTCTCTGGCCGCACCCACTTCGCCGTCGGACCTGGTGCCCCGCGTCGCGGCGGGGGCGCCGTTTCATGCGGCCCTGGTGCGGCGGGACGGGGGCGGGCGGTATGCCGCGGTGTTTCGCCCGGCCGCCACCGCCCACCTCGACGGCGCGCCCGCCATCGGCATCCCCGCCTGCCCCGCCACAGGGAGTGGGAGAGGGGGGGGCACGGATGGGCTGTACTTTGTGACGGTGAGTTGGGTGGGTGGGTGGGTGGGGGTGCGTGTGGCTGTGGCGGCCGCGCGTTTTTGTGCGCGCTCGCCTGTGGGGGCGGCCACAAGAGACCCCCATCCCCCTTCCCCTCCCTTCCCCTCCCCCCCCCCCCCACACACACTGACAACAAGCTGACGTTCACGGGGTGGAGCGTGCCGCGCGCGGTTGCCGCGCCGCGGCGCGCGGCGTCGGAAGCGTTGCCGCCGCTGACGCCGCAGGGGGCGGCCGAACTGCGCCGGTCGCTGGTGATTGGGGAAGGGACGGGTGGGAGAGCCGGCTTGGTTTGGCTGGGCGCACCACCGCTCGTGCGGTTGGTGTGGGGGCGCGCGTGCGCGCGGGTCGCCCCCCCCCAAAAAAACACACCCCCTCCTCTCTTCCCTCGCCCCCACTCACCACACACACACACGCGCGCGCCACCTTGCCTCACCCCCCTCCTGCAGCTCGGCCCCTCGTCCGCCGACGGCGGCGCGTCCCCCCCCACCCCGCCGACTGACGGCGGCGCGATCTCCCCCACCACCCGCCCCTCCACCGACCCCCTGGCCGACGTCGAGCTCGGCCTGCTGATCGGGGCGGGCGCCTACGGCCGCGTCTACCGCGGCCTGTGGGGGGGCGTGCCCGTGGCGGTGAAAGTCGTGCCCCACGCCGACGTGGAGCCCCCCCCCCGCGCCGCCGCCGACGACAGCGGCAGCGGCGACTCGGGGGTCGCCCCCGACGGCACCCCCCGCCCCGCCGCCGCCGCCACGCTGCGGGGGGCGTTAGAGCTGATGCATTCCGTCAACCTGGACCACTCGGGCATCGTGAAGACGTACAAATCGGCGCAGCGGACGCTGGCAGCGGCGGGGGGGGGCGGTAAGCAGGCGGCTCCGTCGCCGCCCGCGCGCCTGCCGCTGCGCGTGCTGGCTGAAACCTGGCTCATCATGGAGTACTGCGACGGCGGCAACCTGCAGGACGCGGTGGACAGGGGCGTGTTCTGGGCGCGGCCGCCCCCCGGCGCGCCGCCCACGCGTGTGGGCGTGCCCGTCCCGCCCACCGCGGTCCGCCCCTCCCCCGCAGCCGGGGGGGCGGCGCTGGGCACCTCCCCCGCCCCCAACGGCGGCGCCTTCACGCCCGACGGCTCCCTGCACGGCGAGTGGCCCGCCCTGCCCCCGGGGGCGGGGGTGGACCCTGTCTCCCCCCGCGGCGGCGGCGGCAGCGACAGCGGCAGCGGCGGGGCCGCCCACCCCACCCTCACCCCCGACATGGCCGCCATCACCGCCACCGCGGCCGACATCGCGGCCGCCATGGCCTACCTGCACTCCCTGGACGTGCTGCACGGCGACCTGACGGGCGGCAACGTCCTGCTCTGCTCCACGGGCGGCGGCGGCGACGGCAGACCCCTCCCCGCGCGCACGCGCTCTGGCGACCCCGCCCCCCCCCTCCTCCACCTCCCACCCTCACCCGCGCGCCTTCACCGCCAAGGTGGCCGACTTTGGGCTCGCCAGGGTGCTGGCGGCGGATGCCGTGTCGACGGGCACGTATGGCACTGTGACCCACATGCCGCCCGAACTGCTCACCGCGGGCCGCCTGTCCAAGGCGGCCGACGTGTACGCGTTTGGCGTGCTGCTGTGGGAGATGTACACGGGGCGGCGGCCGTGGGCGGGGTTGATACAGATGCAGGTCATTTTTGCGGTGACCGTGCGCCGCGCGCGCCTCACGTTTCCGTCCCCACGCGCCCACCCGCGCTACGCCGCCCTGGCGGATGAGTGCATGGCGCCCGCGCCCGAGGACCGGCCCTCGTTCGAGGAGGTGCTGGAAAGGTTGGGGTAGGTGGAGGGGGCAGAGGGAGGGTAGGTGTGTGGGTGTGGGTGTGTGGGTGTGGGTGTTCGCGCCCCCCCCCCCCCCCCCCCCTCGCTATATACACCCCTGTGTGTGTGCTTTTCACTTTGTCTTTTTCGATTATGCGTACGTGTGTGCGTGCTCCATCCGTGTTTCACTCGCGGACGGGAGACTGAAGCGGTGCAAGAGAGAGTGCGCGTGTGTTTGATTTTGTTGTTGTGTTTTGCGCGTGCCACCATTTTCCGCGCCGCGCGTGTGTGTGTGGCACTTGAACCCCATGTTAAAAAGCGAGCGCATAAAACGAGAGAACGAGAATGTGAGGAGGGCGACAGGGAGGGATGGGGTTTACAAAAAGGAAAAAAGGCACACGCTTTGTGTTTGCGCGCCTCGGGTTTGCTCTCGTGTGCGTTTCGCGGCGCCGCAAGGCAAAACGAAGACCAGGGGGGGGGGGCGAGAGCATTGGTGCAGCGCCAATGCTCGCGAGAACTCCAGCTTGTGCCTCAAGGGGAGGTGAAAAGGGTGGGCATTGGAGGCGCGAGGTGTGTGGGGGAAAAAAGGGGGAGGCGAGACAGACACCAGGCACGACGAAAAACAAAGGCACGCGTCACGCGTGCCTTTGTGGCCACAAAGGGGGGGGGGGACAAAACGAGAGGCGTGCACGTCGCACAGTGTGTGTGTGTGTGTGTGTGTGATGTTTTTTTTGTTCAAAACAAAAAACCAGAGGGCAAGGTGCAGACGGGGTGAAGAAAACAGGGCGGGCACGGCGTTTTGGTCACGCGGCGACCGCCGCCGCCCCTGCCTCCCCCTCTCGCTCGGCCGCGCGCGCCGCGGCCACCGCCTCCACCAGCATTGCCGCGGTGGGCCGGTCGGCGGGGTCGTCCGCCCAGCAGGCGGCCGCCAGGTCGGCCGCCCAGCGGGGCGCTCCCGGGGACCAGGCGAGGCGCGAGCGTTCGACCGCGACCGTCGCGACGACGCGCGCGTGCGGCATCGACGCCCACGCGCGCGACCCGTGGGCCGCCTCCCACAGCAGCACGCCGAACGCCCACACGTCGCCCGCGGGGGAGGGGCCGGGAGCGGACCCGGACAGGGCTTCGGGCGGCATGTGGGTGACGGTGCCGTAGGGGGGGGCGGAGGCGGCCGCGTCGGCGTCGCCGCTGCCGCACGGCGACGCGAGCCCAAAGTCTGCCAGCCTCGCCGTCCACCCCAGCGGCGACGCGGGGCCGGCGGCGGACAGCAGCACGTTGGTGGAGGTGAGGTCGCCGTGGGCGACGCCGGCGGCGTGCAGGGCGGCGAGGCCGGCCGCGACGTCGGCAGCGACAGCAGCGAGCGAGGAGGACGCAGCGAGCGGGGGCGCGAGGCACGCGCGGCCAGCCGCGGCAGGCGCGGTGCCCCCCGTCCTCCCGCCCCCCCCCCTCAACGCGGCCCAGTCGGCCAGGACGCCGCGCTCGACCGCGTCGCGCAGGGTGCCGCCGTCACAAAAGTCGAGGACGAGCCACGTGGCGCCGCCGCCGCGCGAGGCGGAGGCCGCGGGCCCCCCGCACACGCCGTCACCGGCATCCATGGACCCCGCTGAATCGTGGGGAGAGGCGGGCCGCGCAGAGTGCGCCACCGCCCGCACGCACACGATGTTGGGGTGGAGGGGGAGGCGGGGGGCGAGGGTGGCTTCGAGGGGGGCGCCGTCCGCCGAGCGCGCGACGCGCGCGTCGTCCGGAACGATTTTCACCGCGACGGCGTCCCCCTTCCATCTGCCCGCGTGCACGGTGCCGTGGGCGCCCCGGCCGACGAGGACGCCGAGTTCCAGGCCGGGCAGGGGGGGGGGGCGGGGGGGGCGGAGAGGGGGGACCCGTTGGAGCAAAGCGCGGCGGGCAGCGCGGGGCGGCGGGACGCGGTGCGGGGGGAGTCGGTGCCGCCCGACGCAAAGGCGAGGGCCAGGGTGACGCAGAAGACGCCAGCCCCGGGGTCGAGGTCGGCGCCCGCGCCAGAGGCGACGATGGATGCAGGCACGCCGACGGGGCTGGCCGCGCCGACGCCCGTGGACGGAGGGCCGAGCGCCGAAGGCCAGAACGCCAGGTCGTACAACCTCGTCCCATGCGACACAGTCGGTGGCGCCGCGTCCGAGGCGGCCGAGGTGGGGGGCGACGCGGGCGGCGTGCGCACGCGCGCGCCGCGCAGCACGAAGAAGCGCCCGCGCGCGGCCGCGGCCGCCAGCGCGGCCGACGTGGACGGCGCCCCCGCGCGGGGGGCGGGCAGGTCGAAAAGGGACCACAGGTTGGCGCCCTCGCCCGCGCCGGAGAGGCCGAGGGCGGCGGCGGCCGCGGCCGAGGCGTGCAGGACGGGCCACGGGGGCAGGGTGGTGCTGCCGTCGCTGGAGCCGCTGCCGCCACTGCCTGCCTCCACCCTCGCCAGCACGGAGCGCGTGTCCGCCAGGAGGGCGCCGTCTGCGACGCGGTCGGCGCCGCGCAGCGCCGATGGCGCGCGCGCCAGCGCGGCCGCCGCGCGCTGCGCCGCGGCCGACGCGGCCTGCCTGTCCAGCTCCGCCGCCACCAGGTCGGCCAGCGTGTTCAGGGTGGCCGCCCCCGCCGGGCCCAGGTGGCGGGGCTTGAAGTCGGCGAAGCAGAGCGTGCCGAGGCGGTGGCCGGTGGAGCGCGACACGACGGGGGCGCCCGCGTAAAACCGCAGAAAGGGGGGCCCCACGACAAAGGGGTTCAAAGCAAAGCGTGCATCCGCCGTGGCGTCCGGCACAATCAGGGTTTGGGGGGTGGGGTTGGCGAGGGACCACCCGCAAAAGGAGCAGCGCCAGGGGAATTCGCCGAGCGCGAAGCGGCGCCCTGCCGCCGAGCGGATGAAGACGCGTTCGCCGTCCAGGAGGGCGAGGAGGGCGTCCTCCACACCAAACAGGCGGCAGATGAGGGAGATGACGTGTTCTGGGTAGGGTGGAGGGGAGGGTTGGGCGTGCGTGCGTGTGTTGTCTGGCGGCCAGCCCTTCCTCCTCGTTCCCTCTCTCCCTCCCCTCTCACCGATCTGGGCGTCCGGCCCCGTGGGGTTGAGGTGGTTGGCGCACGTGGAGCGCAGGTGGGCGACGCGCTCCACGTTGCCGGGCGGGCGCTGGTGGGTGGGGAGGGGGGGAAGGAAAAGGGAGGAGTCAGCGTCGGTACCACCCTTGCCGCCTCTCTCCCGCTCGCGCCCTCTCCCAATTGCCCCTCCGCCCTCCCACCCCCCGCTTTCCAACTCACCGGTGGCCCCAGCTCCGCCGCAGAGTACGGCAGCCCTTTCTCCGACGCCGCGCGCGACGCGACGTCCGAGATGGCGGCGAAAATGGAGCCCGCGACCGCACTGCCAAACGGGTCCTTGGACCCCGCCGCCGACCCGGCGGCCGAGGTGGCGACCGTGGCCGCCACGGAGGAGGGGGGGGAGGGGACGGAGGGAGGGGGGGAGGGGGGGTCGGCCGCAGAGGCAGGGGCGAGGCGCGAGAGGAGAGGGGGGGGCGCGGGCTGTGGAAAGGAGGGGGAAGGGGAAGAGGTTTCGGTGAGCAAACCAGCCAAGCACACGCACACGCCAGTGTGTGCGAGCGGCGGGGAGCAGGGAGGGCGCGGCGGGGCCAACAAGGCGCGTGCAGGTCCGTGCATTCCCCAGCCTCCGCGCGACGCACCTCGCCCGCGCCACTGCCGCGCTCATCGTCAGAGGAGCTGCCGCCGCCGTGCGCGCGCGCGGCGCGGCTGGCGGCACCGCCCATTGTGGGAGGGGGTGTGGCGGTGTGTGTGGGGAGGGGGGGGGAGGGGAGGAGGGGGTGCGAGCGCGCGAAAAACGCGGAGACCGAGTGGGGGTGGGGGGTGGGTGACGCCGTTTTTTTTCCTCCACATGCTGCCCTAGCGACCACGTTTTTTTGTGAAAGCCAGCCGACACTCTACACGTCAACAGAGGCCTCAGTTGGGGCTTTACATCAATTAAACGTTGCGCGCGTCGTGCCGTGTTTCAGGCGGGGAAAAAGGGAGGGGGTGGGCGCTTGTTGTGTTTTGTTACATCGTTTGGGGGGGGGTGGGGGGCAGCCAAAAAAATGCACGTGACCGAAAGCAAGGGGGTGGGGGTGGGGCGCCCCGTTTCCCGCGTGGGGCCGATGATCCCGGTCGTAATTGTTCGAGCGTGAGCATCGGCCACGGGGGAGGGGGCGGTGTTGACAGGGTGGGATTGGTTGAAAATCATGCCGCTGGTACGCGCTGGGGGGAGGGGGGGGGGGGGGCGGTCCCCCGCGCAGCCTAAAAAGGGCCAAGCGCTGGTATGTGTCAATGCTCATGGTATGTGCGTTTGGATGCGTGCCAAGTGGGGGGGGGAATCGTGCGGCCGCCTAGGAACAGGGGGGGGGGTGGGGGGGGGGGGAAGGAGAGAGGGGGGCAACGCACCCTCGACAAAGGGAGTCACGCGCCTCGATTCGCCAGCGCCGTCGCACGTCACTGGCGCGCCCTCGCCTTGCCGCACAGCGCCTGCCACTGGCGTGCTCCCACCTTGCCGCACATGTCGTGGCTCAGTGCAAAGGGGGACACGCTGCCGTGGCGCGTGGGCGGGGGCGCGCCCGGCGGGGGCGGCGGCAGGGGGGGCGGTACCGAGGGCGATGCGGCCGGCGCGGCCGCGGTCGGCTCCTGCATTGGAGGGGGCGCGTCACGAAGCCGGGAGGCGCGCGAGCGCGAGCGGGGGCGCGCGGGCAGAGAAAAAGAAACGTTTTTTTGTGGGAACAAAGCACCACGGGGGGGTGTTTTGTCCTCCTGGAGCCACGCGGGTTGGGGGGGGCGTGACATTTTTTGCCCACAACGAGTTGAGGACGCAGACCAGACAACGCGCACAGACAACAGAAATGAAAACGAAAAAACATCAGAGCAGAAAACCCCTTTGTTTCCCACCTTTCCCACCTCTTCCTCACTCGCGCAGCGGGGGCGACACCAGGATCACGCCGTCCCCCCGCACAAACAGGTAGGGCATGGTGCGCTTGTTGGTCTGTGGGAGTGGGAGTGTGTGAGTGTGAGCGTGGTGTTTTTACCTATCGCGTTTTTTACCACCTCGTTTTTCCTTCCTCCTTTTCCTATTCTCACCTTGACGATCTCTTCGTACGTCTCGTCGTCCACCTCCACCACGGTCACGCTCTCCTCCACATCGCCCAGGATCATGTTGAGGTGCTGGTCGTAGGCCTGTGTGGGAGGGGGAGGGAGGGAGAGGGTAAAAGGAAGAGGAAAAGGGGGTTGGCCTGTGTCATTTCGGCGACTCTCTCTCCTTCTCTCTCTGACCACCCCAGTCAGCCGCAACAGCACAAGGCATGTGTTGGACGCGGGTGCGGGGTGCACACGCCAGCCGGGATCCACGGCGGCACGCAATTGGGACGGCGGCATCATCTCGCCCCCTCCCCCCCGCCGCGCCTCCCTCCCTCCCCACACCACAAGACTCACGTGCAGTCTCCCCTTCAGTTCCCGCTCCCCGCGCAGCTTGACGTGGACGCGTTCATTCAGGGAGAGGCGCACCAGGTCGAGGGGTTCTTTCACTGCGACGGCGGGGGGGGGAGGGGCGGCCGCGTCGACCGGGGGGACGGCGTCAGCCATGGTGGTGTGTTGATGTGTGCGCGCGCGTGTGGGAGGAGAGGAGGGAGGCAGGGCGGCGGCGACAGAGAGAGGAAACAAAAAACAAACGACGACGAGTTCTTTCGACGTTATCGGTGCGCGTTTTTGTTGGCAACCCCGAGTTGTGAGGGTCCCCCCCCCGCGAGAGTGGTCCCCCCGCGTGGTCCCCCCGAGCGGGGGACCATGTCCCTGAGCCCAGGCGGCTCGGTCCCGGAACACTGCGAGCGCGTCTCTTTGTGTGCGCGCGGGCTCGATCGAAAACACGAGCCCCGTCCCCCTCCCCCGCGACCCCCGCCCCTGTTGTTTGTGTGTCAGTGTATTGCACCCACACCTCGTGTACACACACACCACACCGAAATCAACTCTCCCTCCCTCTCTCCCCCTTCACTCATACTTGATGGGCCCGTCGAGTGCTCCATCCCGAAACTGGGCAACGATCGGTTCAGTCGAATTGTCAAACTCCTCCACCGTCCCCTGCCACACGACTTTGCCGCCATGCAGGAAGATCAACCTGTCCACCGCCCGTCGAATGGTGGAGTGTTGGTGGGTGACGACGACGTAGGCGGAGCAGGCGGGGGGGCGGCCCCCGGGGCCGGGCGCGTGCAGCGAGCGAATCAAATCCTCCACGACTGTCGACGCGACTGGGTCCAGCCCCGCGGTGGGTTCATCATACATGATGACTTGTTCGGGGAGGAGGACGGAGTCGCCCAGGGCGGAGGCGGGGGGGCGGACGATGGCGCGGGCCAAGGCCACCCGTTTGCGCATTCCACCAGACAGTTCAGACGGGTACAGATTCTCCACACCCGACAACCCCACCGACGCCAGCGCGTCGGCGACGGCTTCCTTGACGACGGCGGGCGGCAGGGCTGAGTGTTCGTAGAGGGAGAAGCCCACGTTTTCGCCGACGGTGAGCGAGTCGAACAGCGCGCCGTTCTGAAACACCAGCCCCACACGCAGTGTGTCCGCCAGGTCGGGGTCGTCGGCCAGCAGGCCACTCCGGGGTGTGCCCAGCACGCGCACCGTGCCTGCGTCGGGTTCCAGCAGGCCTGCGAGCAGGCGCAGGGTGGTGGACTTGCCTGTGCCTGATCCTCCGATGATTCCCACCGCCTCCCCCCGCTTGATGGTGATGGAGGCGCCTTTCAAGATGGGTTTCGCACCAAACGATTTGTGGACGTCCACCAGTTCCAGCAACGGGGCGTCGGGGGGGGGAGAGGAGGCGAGGGTGAGGGTGGGCGCTGCGGACGACGACGACGACGACGACGACGCGGGGCCGCCGCGGCCGGCATCCGGGATGGAGGGGAGGGTGGTGTTGATGGCCTGGTGTGGGGTGTGGAGGGGGTGGAAAGGGAGGGGGTGTGAGAGCTTGACATAGGGCGGGCGGTCCGAGCGAGGGGTTGGAGCGACGACACGCGAGCGGGTGTCTCCTCTCTCTATCTCGCCTCCTCCCCGCACGCGTCCCACGTCCTCCTTCCCCCTCCTACCGCACTCGACAGCATGCATCCTCCTCCACGACACACGCGCCGCGGGCGGAGGGGGCGGGGAGAGGGTTTCTGGAGAGTGCCCCCTGGGGCAGCCGCATTGGCACCCCCTCCGACACCTGCCGCTCAAACCGCCCCCTTCTCTCTCCTCCCTCACACTCGCCGTCTCCAACGACACGGCAGCCGGCACGCTCAGCTCCCGCGTGCCCCGGGCCCGGTCGGGCGTGGCGGACGGGGGCGGCAGGGGGGCGCGCCTGGTTGGCTGGCGCGTGAGCGTGCGGCGCGGTGGGGGCGTGGACCGCTGTGCCGCCTGTGTCGGCGGTGCCAGGACACGCATTGTGGGTTGTGGGCGTCGCGTGGGTGCACGTGTGACCGTGGGAGGGGGGAGGACGCAAGGGGGAGGCGGCACGGGGGAAGGCACCCCACTCGCGCGCGCTCTTGCTTGTCGTTCCGTGCGCGCCGAGTGTGGGGCTCGCCTGCGACTCGGAACGTGGGTTGTACACGCGTGAGTGTGAGGAGCAGGCGCACACGCAGGGAATGCTGGGGTGTCGCGCGTTTTTTGTGAGGTTGTGGGGAAGGGAATCGGCGAACAACAAAAACAATCAGTTTTCGTTTTTGGCGTCGCGCAAAATGGCGTCCCCCACCGCCACGGCGCCCCCTCCGGCGCTGGCGTTGGCCCCACCATATGGTGGGGCCAGCAGCGCTGACAGCCTGCTGCCATCCATGTCCATGCAGACGGCCTCCACGCTGGCCCTGGCCCGGCGCCCGCGCGGCGGAGGGCGGCGCGCGCACCCCTCCACCTCCCGCGCCTTCACCGCGCCGTCCGGCATGACGGACAGCGAGGGCGACGGCGATGAAGACGGGGAAGAGGTGCAGAGTCGGCCGGTGGTGGCGGTGGCGCCGAAAGCCACGCCGCCCCTGCCTCCGCGCCGCGCGGCCCTGCCCCCCGCTGCTCCCGCCGCCGACAAAGACGCGCTGGCGGCAACTCAAGCGGCGGCTGATGCTGCTGCGACCGCGGCCGCCTTTGATGCTGCCTTGTTAGCGGTGGACGCAGCAGAGGCGGACGCCGCCGCGGCCGCGGCCGCCGCCACCCGCCGCGCCAAAGCCGCAGCCGCGGCTGACGCCGCCTCCCGCGCTGAACGAGACGCTGCCAGGCTGGAGGCGGCTGCTGGCCGCGCCGCGGCTAGATCGGCGGCCGCCGCGTCGCGAGCCGACGCGGCGGCCGCGCGCGCGGCGGCCGCGGCAGAGGCGGCGGCCGCGGCTGAAGCCGAGGCGGTGGCGGCCGCCAGAAAGAAAGCTGACCAAGATGCTCGCGCGGCGAGGGAGGCGGCGGCGGCGCGCGAGGCGGCGGAGGCAGAGTCCGCGCGCGCCGCCACAGCTGCCGAGGCCAAGCGCGCCGCGGAGCAAGAGGCTGCCGCCGCCGCCAAAGCTGCGGCCGCAGCTGTGCCATCGCCTCGCGTGAATGGAGGCGGCGGCGCGGCCGCAGAGATGGCGTGCGCACCGGCCGCAGCGGCGGCCGCAGCAGCAGACGCTGCCGCTCTGGCGGCCGCGCGCACCGAAGTCGCCCCTCTGCTCGCCGACCCGACCACCCGCACCGACCGCCGCACCATCGACAAACGGATCACGCTGGCGGTGCAACAGGTCGCGGCGACACGGCAGCAGGTGGCCGCCAAAACGGGGGAGCTGTCTTCCCTCCTCACCTCCCTGCACGGCCCCCCCCACACCTACGCCGCCCTGGCCCTGGCCGCCCGCCTGGTGGCGCAGTGCGAGTGCCAGGTGGCGCTGAACCCGTCGTTTGCGTACCCTCTGGCTGAGGTGGCGGCGGGCGTCGCGGCGGCTGCACCCGCGCTGGCCCCCCTTGTGCGCGCCCGCCTGGCGGCCGCCACCCCGCTGGCTGTGCCGCGAGCGGCCAAGGGGGCGCCGACGTCGGTCGCGTACAAAACCGCCATGGGGTTTAGAAAGGTGGAGGTGGCGCAGCGTGATGGCAGTGGGGGCGTCGCCACCACCGCGTTCGAGCCCGCGGACGCGGTCGCCGCCCGCACGCGGGGCTACATCCTGTTTTTGATCGCCACGTATGTGGCGGACGCGGCTCCACCCGGCGGCCCGGCGTCTGCTTGGGCTTTTTTGGCGCGCCTGCTCAACGCGCTGCCCCCCTCCCGCCTGGCCGCCGTCGCTCTGGACGCCGCCCTGGAAGCAGGGGGGCACGCCCTGGCCACCCGCTTCGGGCGCCAGTTTCTCAAGCTGCTGGCGGGAGTGGACGCCCACTTTTTGCCGGGGTTGGCGGCGTGTGGTGACGCGGACGCACGTGCCCCCGCGGCGAGGGTGCGGGCGTACCTGCACTCAGGCGCGTTCAGGCAGGCGCCGGAGGGGCGGACGATGCCGCTGTCGGACGCGAGTTCGTATGATCGGGCTTAGAGAGGGAAGGAGGGAGGGAAAAAACTGGTTAGTTGTTAGGCCTCACCCACACTCGTGAAAACAAACGCCCGCTTCCCCCTTCTCTCCCTCCACCCTCTCTCTCCCCACCATCGAATGCTGAAGGCGGCCACCCTGAGCCGCCCCCCGACCGCCGTTCCCCGCGTGTCAGGTCGCCCGCTCCCCCGCGCGCCGCTCCGCGCACCGGTTTCGCTTCCGCGCCGCGCTCGCCCTGTGCGCGTGGCCGCCATGGCGTCCGCGTCCAAGAGTGAGTGTGTGTGAGAGATGGGAAAGCGTGGGCACGCAAATGGCCGGGCCAGCGACGTGGAGGCGGCGGTGGGGGGGCGCAACGCCCTCGACTCTACCACGGAGGAAATTCGATGCGTGCTTTTCCCTCATCTCCCCTCCCCTCCCCACACAGTGCGCCGCGCCACGGTGGAGGACAGGCTGGACCTGATCGACTCGGTGGACACCTTCATCTTTGATTGCGACGGTAAGAGCGTGGGGAGAAAGAAAGAGGGGGGAGCGTTGGGAACGAAAACAAGAAAACGACGCTCACCCACCCACCCCACCCACCAACCACACAGGCGTCGTCTGGCGCGGCGACTCCGTCATCCCGGGCGTCCCCGCCACCCTGGACGCCCTGCGCGCCGCCGGCAAGAGGCTGGTGTTTGTGACCAACAACTCCACCAAATCGCGCGCGGGCTACCTCTCCAAGTTCACGTCCCTCGGCCTCACTGTGTCCGCTGAAGAGATTTACTCCTCCTCCTACGCGGCGGCCGCCTACTTGAAGTCGATCGACTTCCCGGCGGACAAGAAAGTATACGTGGTGGGGGAGGCGGGGATCTTGGAGGAACTGGACAACGTCGGCATCAAACACTGCGGCGGCCCCGCCGACGCCGGCAAAACGGTCGACCTCGCCCCCGGCTACGCCCTCCCTCACGACGCGGACGTGGGGGCCGTCGTCGTCGGCTTCGACCGCCACATCAACTACTATAAAATTCAAACCGCGACGCTCTGCATCTCTGAAAACCCGGGGTGCCACTTCATCGCCACCAACACGGACGCCCGCACCCACCTGACCGACGCTCAAGAGTGGGCGGGCAATGGGGCCATGGTGGGCGCGATCAAGGGGGCGACCAAGCAGGAGCCGACGTTGGTGGGGAAGCCCGCGGAATTCATGCTGGCTGACATCGCCGCCAAGTTTGGGCTCAAACGGTCCCAGATCTGCATGATGGGGGACAGGCTGGACACCGACATCCTGTTTGGGGCTCACGGGGGGCTCACCACCATGCTGGTGCTGTCTGGAGTGACGACGGAGGAGGCGCTGCTGGCGCCCGAGAACACGATCCACCCGAATTACTATACGGCGGCTCTGCCCGACCTGCTGGAGGCGCTGCAGGCGAAGAAGGTGGCGGCGTGAGAGAGGGAGAGAGAGGGATTCTTTTGTCCATTCTTTTTGTAGCTTCTTGCGCGCGAGGTTGAAAAAAAAAACATCAAAGAAAAAGGAAAGCTGCACCACCACCACCCACCCCCTTTCTCTCAATACAGCTGCACCACACCATCCGGCGCCCGCGCCTTGGCGTCCTGGGCGACGCACTCACAGATCCAGAGCAGGTTACGAATTTCTTGCTCCCGTAAACGCAGGTAGGCGAAAAACACGCCATACCCAAACTGCCGCTCAAACGCCAGGCCACAGCGGCGGGCTTCCTCCTCGAACAGGACGCGGTCCAGGGCTTGGGCTTCGCCGCCGCCCAGCTTGGCGAAGATGGCGCGGTACGGGGGGCAGCGCTCCATCGCGGCACGAACGGCATCGAAGTCATCTGCCCCCGCCAATTCGAGATGCCCGTGCGGGTGCAGCTCCCCCAGCGCCGAGTACAGGCGCCGCCTGTCGTCCCGCGTCAGGTCGGTGCCCATGGAGTTGAGGGTGATGTTGAGGGCGCGCCTGTCGGCGTCAAAGGACAGAAGGTCGGACATGACCTCTGCAGTCGCACCCCCTAATTTCGCACACTCTGCGGCGAAACCATCGAGGTAGGCTTTGTAGAGGGTGTTGCGCATGACTTCCACGTTCATTTCGTCGAGGTCGTCTGAGGGTTGGGGTGGGGTGGGGAAAAGGGGGGGGGGGGTCTCTCTTTTTTTACGTGTCTTGCCAACCCCGACACAAAACACCACCCACCAACCCTCACTCTCTCACCTGCCGTCAACTCTTCCGCAAAGTAGGGCGCCAGCGGCGTGTCCACCAGGACGAGCCTGTACAGCTCCCGCATGGAGGAGGCGACCGCGAGCGCGGGCAGCCCGTCAAACACGCCCAGCGGGTGGCACTTGTCCAGCAGTTCCTGCACGTCGCGCTCGTGCAGGGTGCCCGACACGACGAGGACGACGTTGTCGATCATGTGGCCCACGACGCAGAGGTCGAGGAAGCGGGCGAGGGAGGCCGAGGCGGAGGCGCGCAGGGACGTCCAATCATCCACCAGCTTGGCTGTGGCGGAGGCGACGATGGAGGCGGGGGTGGGGGGGCCGGCGTCGTTGGCGAGGTAGGGGCCGTAGTCGGTGGCGGACTGAGTGGAGTGGGTGGAGGGAGGGTGTGTCGGCATCGCGCGCAGTCGGGGAACAAAAAGGAAAACGTGCGCACTCTCCCTCTCCCTCTCTTCTCCAACCCCCCACACGCACCAGGTTGAGCTTGACGTCTTCCAGCGTCTCGCACTGGTACAGGTTGTTGTAGTCGGCGGCGCGCAGGAGGCCCGCGCGGTGGCCGCGCACGATGGCCTCTGGAGAAGGCGGAAAGGGAAAGAAAAAACGTTAGGAAGGGAGTGTGTGCGTGTTTGCTTCTTCGGCTCTGGCTTCGCGCGTGGTGCAAACACGCGCTTATACACACGCGCGCGCGCACGGGGAAGGCCAAGGGAGGAGGCAGAGGGGCACGCACGACGCGCGATGCGACTGCTCTCTCCTCAACACACACACGCGCACGCACCCAGGTAGCCGTCCTTGACGTTGAACAGGAGGGCCTCCATGCCGGCGCCCATGGTGGCTGGCTGTGGCGGGGAAGGGGGGACGCGAGCGCACAAAGAAATGGCCTGAAAACGAAGAGTGAGGCCGACTCGACACACTCACTTAGCTCCATTCGCGTTGCTGGCTTTTGCACTCTCCCGCCGCCTCTCGACACACAAACAGGCCACTAGCGCCTGCGCCCCACGCGCTTCACCTTTCCCTTACCACCCTCACAATGCGCGCCCACCTGCAACGCGCCGCGCGGCGCGGCAGCGTGGCCGCGGCCGCGGCCGCCGCGCCGCCCGCGCGCCGCTCGGCGCCCCGCCGCCGCCCCGCCTCCACCTCGGCACCCTCGCCCTCGCCGTCGACACCCGCGGTGTCGTCAACCGACGTGGAGGCGCCACGGGGGGCCGCGGACGAGGCGGCAGTCGCGCGCGTGCTGGCCGAACCAGCGGCCGACGCGCCCACCGGAGACAAGGACGCCGCCCCCCGCAGGCCGCTGCTGGCGCTGAGCGTGGCTGAACTGAAGGAGGTGGTGGTGGCGCATGGGCAGGTGAGTGTGTGTGTGTGTGGGGGGGGGGGGGGGGGGGGGGGAAGGAGAGTGGGGGGGCTCGTGGCCACCACCACAAGCCAAACAGGCCACCCCCACCCCACCCCCACCCCACCCCACCCCTTCCAGCCCGCCTACCGTGGCCAACAACTCTACGACGCCCTCACCCGGGGCGCGGCCGACTGGGAGTCCCAGTCCATGAACACGCTGCCCAAAGCGTTGCGCGCGTCGCTGGCCGACGCCGGCGTCACGCTCGGCCGGTCCCCCACCCACGCGACCGCGGTCGCTGCCGACGGCACCACCAAGCTGCTGCTGGCCCTGGTGGATGGCCACGTCATTGAGACGGTGGCCATTCCCAGCCTGAGGCGGCCGCCCGCGGGGGCGGACAGGAAATGGACGGTGTGTGTGTCGTCGCAGGTCGGGTGCCCGATGCGCTGCGCCTTCTGCGCCACCGGCAGGGGCGGCTACGCCCGCCAGCTCGCGTCCCACGAGATTGTGGACCAAGTGCTGGCCGCGGCGTCCGTCGCGGCGGGCGCCGGGTGGGCGCGCGGGGGGCCCGGCGGCGCCGACCGGCCCTCGAACGTCGTGCTGATGGGCATGGGGGAACCCCTCCTCAACTTGAAAGCCGTCATCCCCGCCGTCCGCTCCATGGTCGACAGGCTGGGCATAGGTGCCCGCAAGATCACGATCTCGACTGTCGGCGTGCCCAACGCCATCGCGCGGCTGGCGGCGGAGAGGTGGCAAGTCGGGCTCGCGGTCTCCCTGCATGCACCCACCCAAGCGCTGCGCGAGTCCATCGTCCCCTCCGCCAAAGCCTACCCCCTGGACGCCCTGCTGACCGACTGTGTGGCCTACTTTGAGGCGACGGGGCGGCGGGTGACGTTTGAGTACGCGCTGTTGAAGGGCGTGAACGACGCGCCGACACATGCGACCGCGCTCGCGCGCTTGTTGCGGCGCCACGACCTGCGGTCCCACGTCAACATCATTCCCTTCAACGCGGTGGAGGGAGCCGCGTTTCAGTCACCTTCTAAAGGGGAGGCGGCTGCATTCGCCGCAGCTCTGGAGGCGGGGGGCGTGGCAGCGAGTGTGCGCACGCCGCGCGGCGCCGACGCGGCGGCCGCGTGCGGCCAGCTGCGCGCAACGAGCACCAAAAGGTGGCGATGCCTGTTTGATTTTGGTTGGTAATTTGCGTGTGTTTTTAGTGCGTGCGTTGCTTTTGTGCGGGTGTGTTGACAGTGCGTTGCGAGGAAACAAAACAAAAAACAAACAAAACAAGACACTCTCTCCCTCTCTCTCTAGTCCTGCATCTCCACCACCTGATCCCCGTTGTCAGCGTCCACAGCCTCCACAGCCACCGTCGGCGGCAGCCCCGCCAGCGCGGTGCCCGCGAAGCCGCGCTCGCGCGCGCGCGCGCGCCGCGGCGCGCCGCGCCCTCCTCGTCCAAAAAAGACACGTCCTCTCCATCCACGCGCCCCGCATCCACCACGCGCAGCAGGGGGACGTCGCACGGCACGCCCAGCTCGCCCAGAGTGGCGGCGTCGGGGGCCAGCAGGCGCCAGGCGCCGGGAGGGGGGGGGGTGGATGGGGGGGTGGCTGCAGCAGCACCACCCAACGCTGGAGCGTACACGTCTGCGTTGGAGGGGTGCACGCCCAGGGCTTCATACAGTGCCAGTTTGACCTCTTTCAGGGTGTCGCGCGACGACAGGACGAGCGTGCGCGCGCCGCGGCGCGCAGCGCGCCCGACGCGGGGGGGGGGGCGCGCGCGCTGCGGTCGCCGCCCCCTCCACCGCCGCCCGGGCCACGCTCTCGACACGCACGTCGACATCCACATACACCAGTCTGGCGGCGGCCGCCGAGTCGGCAGCGGCCGCGACCGCGGCGTCGCAGACGGGGGGGTGGGTGCGGAGAAAGGCGCCGGACGGGTCGCGCTGCGGTTCGATCAGCTCCACCCTCGCCGTCGGCACGTCCGCCCCGCCATACGCGGCCGCCAGGGCCAGGGCGGGTTCGACCGCGGTCGCCACCCAGGGCGCCCCGGGGCGGGGGGGGGGCAGCATGAGGCGGCCGCGCGTGAGTTCGAGCGGCGGCGGCGGCGCGGCCAGGCGGGGGCCACCGCTGCCGGCCGGGTGGCAATCGCACACCAGGGCTGTCAGGGAGACGGCCAGGGGGGGCGGGCGGGGTGGAGGGGGGGGCGTGCCCCCCGCCACTCCCGGCGAGGAGCGGCGGGGGGCGCGCGCGACGTGCGCGCGCCAGGCAGACAGCCACGCAGCCGGCAACAAAGCAAACTCGTCCCCCGCGTTCACACCCCGCCCCGCGCTCACGGCGCCCGGTCTGGAGGCGGCCGCGAGGGAGGGGGCCAGGGCGCGCTCGGCCGCGGCGGCCGCGGCGGCGTCGGTCGCGTCGGCCTCGGCTGCCGCGGCCGCGGCCGCGCACGCGTCGCAGTCGCCGACGGTCAACACCGGCAGCTCCCGCGGCGGCGGCAGCGGGCGCGGCGGCGGCGACGCAGCGCGTTCGTCATCACCATCATCATCATCCACCACGATGACGTCGTCGTCGCCGCCGCCGGTGGAGGGCTTGGCGCGCTTGGGGGGGGGCGCAGCGGCCGCAGCGGCCGCAGCGGCCGCAGCATCCCCCGCCATCACCTCCCACACGCACGCCGGCACCGCAGCCCGGCGGGAGGGGCCGACATCGGGCAGCAGGCCGCCGTGCGGGCACAGAATGGCGTCGGTGGGGTCGCCGCCGTCGGAGGCGGTGAACCCCCGCGGCGGAGGGCGGCCGCGCCGCTTGAGCCAGGCGGCCGCACACGCCCTCCCCACCCACACGTCCCCCTCCCCTGGCTCGCGGTCGACGCCACCCCCCGCCTCCATCACAGCCACTGCGTCGCCGCGGGCGGAGGCGGCGGCGGCTGCATCGTCGCGGGAGCGCAGGAGGGAGGTGCAGCAGGCGGCGCAGAGCGCGCCAGCGCGAAGCTCTGGCCCCCCCGCCGAGACTGACCGCACTGCGGCCCACCCCGCGGCCGACAGCAGCTTGGTGTCCGCCAGTTTGGACGGGTCGACGCCACCGTGCGCCTCGCAGAGGAGGGAGGCGCAGTCGGCGGGGGGGGGAGGGTCGGCGTCGGTCGCCCAGGCGGAGAGCCAGGGGGACGGCACCCACACGGAATCCAGCGGCACGCCGTCTCCCCGGGTGAGGCGGGAGTTCACCACGGCACGCACCGCGGCCCTGCGCTCGTCGGCAGCCGCGCCGTCGGCGGCTGCCGCGGTGGCGTCCGCGGCCGACGCCACCGCGGCCGTGGCGTCGCGGTCTGCGAGCCACGCCACCAAGTCCGGGGGCAGCGCCGACGCCGCCTCGTCGGCCGCGGCGTCGCCGTCGGCGCCATCGGCGCGGTAGACGAGCATGTAGGCGTTGGCCGAGGTGACGCGGTCGGTGGAGGGGGGGGGGCGGGGGCGGCGTGGCGCTAGGCGACGGCGACGCCGACACCCTGCCTCGGCCGCGTCCCCGCCCCCCCCCCCGGCCTCGGCCGCCGGCCTTCCCCGCCCCCGCCGCCTGCACAACTCCATGGTCTCTGGCGGCGGCGGCCGAGGCGGGGCCGCCGGGCAGGGGGGTGACGCCCTCGTCGTCCAGGCGCCACCACCCCGCCCCCCGCCGCACGTGGGCCACGTAGTGGCCGTGCGTGGCGGCGGACCCCCGGTGGATGAGGACGGCGGCCAGGGAGTGTGAGGTGGTGGGGTGGGTGGAGGCGGAGGAGGCGAGGAGGGTTGACGCGGGCAGGCGGATGGGGAACGACAGCGGCGACGCCACCTTGACGCGCGCGCCACGAGCCGCGTCGTACACAAACCTCTGCAGCGACAGCACGAGGACGGGGGGGAGGGCGACAAACACGTCGGCCCGGATGGCGGGGGTGCGGATGGCGCAGGCGGCGCAGGCGACGGCGTTTGCGCCGTCGAGCCTCTCCGGTGCGCGCGCCGCGGCCAGCGCGCTCTCCAGGCTGCCGTGCCCACTCACCGGCACCGGCACGTCGGTGAACGGGTGGACGACGTTGGAGGAGGGCGACCGGCGCCCGCACACGGTGCAGGCGAGGTCGACGCGCGACCGGCCGGCAAAGCGGGTGGCGACGGCGGTGGAGACGCGGGGGTCTGGGTCGTGGGCGAGGGCCGACTCGAGCAGCGCCAGCAGCAGCTTGAAAAACTCGCCACCATCCTGCTGCTCCCCGGGTTCAATGCCCAGGGACGTGACCAGGTCGGTGGGGTCGGCCGCGGTGGCCGAGGGGGCGGCCAGGGTGGCAAAGAGGCGGCGGAGGGCGGCGAGCGGGGGGGACACGACGGCGGGGGTCGCCGCCGCGAGCACGGCCGCCCGAAACGGGGCGTCCGCGAACAGGCACTGCAGGCCGCCCGCCACGTAGCAGGTGGCGCCCAGGTTGGTCATGCCGACGGGGGCGGTGGGGTCGAGGGGCTGTGGGTGGAGGTGGGTGGGTCGGTGCAGTGTTTTTTGACCGCCGGTCGACGAAAAAGTGAATGCCTCTGCTCCCCGCGCCGCAGCTCCCCCCGCAGCCACACCTGCCACCCGCCACCACCCCCACTTGCTCCACACACTCTCCCCCCACCCACACAAACTCACCGCTTTCACGCCCGCGTCCGCCTTGGCCTTGACCGGGCGCGCCCACAGACCGTCGCGCTTGTGTTTGCCCTCTGCAGGGCACAACCCGCGCAGGCACAGGGGCGCCACCCGCCCACACTGGCACCGCGTGTCATGGGGGGACGCGTCGCAGGCGGGAGGGGCGCCCAGGGCGGCCAGCAGGGTGGAGGGGGGGACTTGTTCGCCGTCGGTGAGAGACGCGAGTGTCCCACGCGCAGACGGCGAGAGGCGGGGTGGGGGGGGTGGGGGGGGTGGCCGCTTCTTTGGGGCCATAGTGTGGCGTGTGTGTGTGGTGGTGGGGGGGGGGGGGGGGAGAGGCGCCCCCAAACGGCGAAAAGGGAGGCGGGTGTGTTTTTTGTTGCTCCGACGTCGAAAACACTCCGAGCCACACAGGTTTGTGTGCAGAACCCACACCGGAAAAAAATGATCCACACACACACGCCAACGTAAATCAATCCCGCTTCACCTCCCCGGCTTGGCCGCCACCCGCTTCTTGGGCGGCGGCTTGGCCGCCGCGGACGCCGCGCGCTTCTTCGCGGCCGCATCGACCGCCGCCCTCGCCGCCTCCCCCGCCCCCGGCAGGTACCAGCACCGTTGCGTCAGGCCGGCGTGCTTCAGCATGATGGACTTGAGGGGAGGGGCGGGGGGCACGCCCCTGTGCATCTGGACCGTGTTGTCCATGTGCAGTAGGTCACCCGGCAAAACGCCGCAGCCGTCCAGCTGCGCCTCACTCGTGACCTCAAACCCGAGCGAGGCCCACGTGCCCCGCGTCACGGGGTCGTCCGTGGAGCACAGCAGGATGAGGGGGAGGGAGAGGGACCGGGCCAGGGTGTCGAGGCACTCCACCAGCGCGCGCCCGTAGCCGCGGTTGCGCCTCGCTTCCTGGGTGGCAAAGAAAGGGACCTCTAGATAGCCCAGGGACGAGCGCACGGTCGCAGCACAGATGGGCTTGCCCGTGGGCAGCAGGGTGGGGTGGGGCGGGAGGGGGGCGCCGAGGGACGGGACGGAGGGGGCGGGCCCGTCCGCGTCGTACGCGCCGGGCGGCGGCCACGCGGGTTTGAACCTGGGGGACAGGACCACCGTCCGAAACCCTCCGAAATCCAGTTCATCATCCTCGAGGGCGTCCTCCGCGGAGAGGGTCCAGTCGAGGTACTCGTGGATCGTGGCGGCGCGCGCTTCGGCAAACGCGCGCGTCCCCGGCCGCGGGGGGGGCGCCTGCCCCGCCTCGAACGCGCGGAAGAGGAAGGGCAGGTCGGCGCGCGCTGCCTTGATGCCAGTTGTGCGGTCGAGCTGGTGTGTGGGGGGTGTGGGGGAGGGTGCGAGGGGTGGGGAGGGCGGCTCGGCGTCCCTGGGCGGCCGCGGCCGCCCAGGGTGGCGGCGGAAAATGGGGGGGGCGATCCCCCTCCCTTTCCCTCCCTCTCCCACCCCCTTCCCCCCCCCCCTCCCTCCTCTCACTCACCTCTCCATACGGCGCGCTGTAGTCCCTCAACTCCCACATGAGGCCCGGCCGCCCGGCAATCTCAAACGTTTCCGCCATCGGGAGCCGCGTCAGCGCGGCCCTCGCGGACGCCAGCTCTTTCAGCCTGGCCGCCCGTTGCTCTGGCGGCAGCTTGGGTTGAGGCTGCGCGTTGACCGGGACGGCGGTTAGCAGTGGGGTGGAGGCGGAGGGCGGGGCACCGCCCGAGGCTTCGGACGCAGAGGGCGCGGCCGACGACGGCGCGCCCGTGGTCGTGGGGGCGGCGGCAGACGAAGGCGCCGGCTTGGCGCACCCACCCCGCCGCCCGTTGGCGCCGCCGCCACCGTCTGACGCGGCAGAGGTGGAGGGGCGGGGCATGGGGTGTGGGAGTTGTGGTGGTGGTGGAAAGCCACGCGCGCGCGCGCGGCGCGCCACCCTCTCTCGGCAAGAGCGCCTCTGGCGGCCGCCGCACACACCCCCTGTGTGTGCTGCGTTCAGAGAGGTGGCACCGTGGACAGAGGGTGCATGTGCCCACGGCCCCGGCCAAAAGTCGGGCTGGTGTTTTTCTCTGGGCCGAGAGAAGTGTGCGAGGCTGCGCGCGAAAAAAAAAAAAAAAGACGCGAGTGCTGTTTTTTTTTCGTTCGCTCGTTATCTTTTTTCGGCACTCCCCCCCCATTCGTGCGCCGTGCGCTTTTCACTGCGGCCCAAACACACACAGGTGAGCTGCACACGCTGCATGGACGGCGTGCCAGGGCGGCACGCGGATTGGTTGGGGGAGGGATCGTGTCGAAAAAAGCCGACGAATGCGCGCGGCATTCGCCGGGCACGCGGGGGCGACAAGAAGTGGTGCGTTCCTCCGCTCCTGCCCCCTTTCCTCACCACACCACCTCCAACAATGAGTGTGTGCACAGACACGTCTTTGCATGGCGTGGGGTGGAGGCGTGGGGCAGGGACTGTGGCCGCCGCCCATTGCCCGACAGCGAGCCGAAAAACGGGGCCCGCACCGTCGCCAACCACTCAACCCACCCGCAGCCCTCCACACCATGCCCCGCCACCTCGCCCTGGCCGCCCTGGCGGCCCTGGCCCTGGCCGCGTGCACCCCCCCGGCCGCGGGTCGGTCTCTGACCCAAAACTTTGCGGACGCGCTTAACGGCGGCGGCAACCGCGGCCAGGGCAACGGCAACGGCAACGGCCGCCCCTGGCAAAACGGCGACAACAACAACAACAACCAGGCGCCGTCGCAGGCGCCCGCTTCCGCGCCGTCGCCGGGGGACGCCCCCCCCGAAGTGACGGCGGGACCGTCTGGCAAGGTCAAGGACGCGAGCGGCGCGGGCACCGACAGCATCCCCTCCAACGACGCAGTCAAGGGCGACGCGCGCGGTGCCAAGTTGGTGGCCCCCACGCAACTGGGCATCAAGGGCACCGGCGCTCAACAGACGGACGAGAGTGGGAAAGGATTGACTGTGGGCACGCCCATCGATGTCAACCAGGCCAAGAGCCAGAACGGCGCCAAACAAGCGTCGTCCGCGTCGTTCACGGATGAACTCAACTCGGCGGGAGACAACGGCGGCGCGAAACCGGAACTGCGCGGCGCCCCCTCCTGGGGCGGTGGCGGCGGCGGGGGCGGCTCCTACGGCATCATGTGGCTGTCTGCCAACGTCTACACCATCCCGCGCTACGACCCTGGATCCCTCGGCTTCCTGGGCGCCATCCTGGGGTGGGGCTCGTCCCAGCTCGTCACCATCGTCCTGGACGACTGGGCCGCCCGCGTCAACGGGTGGGGCCCTCAACCCGTGTTCCGGTCGCCCGCGGTCGGGTTCACGTTTGCGTGGAACCTCAACGAGTACCGGTGGTATGGCGCCAAGTACGGAAACTGGGGGTGGAAGTCGCCCCCGCTCGGCCTCACGATGCGGGACGCGCTCGGCAACAGGCTGGAGGCCGAAGTTTACGTGGGGTTGAACCTCAGAAGCTGGGAGGTTGTCTCGGTCAACGTGCCGAACTACTGGTTTGCGGGCAACAACTGGGGCAAGTGAGAAAACGATGGGAGGAGTTTTGATCGGTTTCGGTGGGGTGAAACCGCCCAACAACCCATGTCTTTGATCGCCCCCCCCCCCCCCCCCCCTCGTTGACACTTTGCATTGACACGAACAAAGGGGCCAAGGCTGCTTGTCTATTCTCGCTGGCATTGATCTTTTTTTGCTTCGTGAAAAACACGCCGCGACTACCCCCCTCTTTACCCCCCGCCACAACCCTCTTTCCCCCGACGACTACCTATCCCCTGCCCGGCATCGCGTGTGACACGATCCATGCAAGAGTGACCAACACATCCCAAGCAAGTCGATCACGAGAGAGAAAAAAGAATGAAGTTAAAAAACAGCCGCCAGCCGACGACACAAATGAAAAAAGACGCGAAAACCAAAAAAAGCGCCACAAGTACACACACCCTCACACACTCATCTCTCTCAAATCTTGATCTCCACGTCCACGCCGGCCGGGATGTCGCACGCCATCAGTTTGTCCACGGTTTCAGAGGTCACGCCTTTGACATCCAGCAGCCTGGAGTGAGTCAACTGCTGAAACTGTTCGCGCGAGTCTTTGTTGACGTGGGGGGAGCGGAGCAGGGTGAAGATGCGGCGGCTGTGATGAGGGGTGGGGGTGGGGGGGGGGGGGGAGCGTTGGAGGTGAGGGAGGGTGGTCGCCACGCGACCGCGGTCGGGGCTGGGCGGCTCTCTCTGTTTGCCTCCCCTCTCCCGCCCCTCCAGCCACCCGCCCTGCCGCATTCTCCCACCCCAGCCCACGCGCGGGCCCAGAATGCGCGTTCCGGGGGCAGCCTGGCTGCAGGAGCGGGAGGTGCAGGGCGGGGCACGCCCCCGCCAAGCGGGCCGCCGCACCCGTTGTTTTTTTCACGCCCTCTCTCTCCCAAACGCACCGCGTCGGCAGCGGCACCGGCCCCGCCACAGTGGCCCCCGTCGACTCGGCGGCCGCCTTGATGGCGTCGGCCGCCTCCACGATGGGGCCGGACCAGTAGGATTTCAGCTTGATGCGCAGCTTGTCGCCGCCCGACGCGGCGGGCGACGTGGCCGCGGCGCGCGCGGGGGTGGGCGCCCGGCGGGCGGGGCGCGCGCCCAGGCCGCGCGACGGGGTGAGGGCGGCCTGCATTTGTGGTTGGGAGGGGAGGAGGAGAAGGCGCGCGGGGGAGAGGGGCGGCGCGAAAAGGAGAGTGTGGAGGCTCGTCGACTCGTTTTGCGCCTTCTCTCTCACACACACCCCATCAACCAGAGACGGAGCCTCGTTGAATCGAAAGAAAGAAAACTATTGCTTGCTCTGCTGAAAGTGCTGACAAAAGAAAGAAAGAAAGAAAACCATCCACCCCCCTCCCTCCCCCAACCAACCACCCACCCTTTCTTCCCCACACTCAGCTGAGCGCGCGCCGCAACCGCATCATGCCGCCGCTGACGCCGCCCCCCTTGTCGCCGCCCGGGGTGGAGGCGTCGCCGCCGGGCGACGCCGCAGCGGCGGCCGCCTTTGCCCCCGCCGCCTTGTTCGGGGGCAGCATGCTGCGCACCTTTTCGCCAAACAGGGCGCGCCTCTTTTCGATGAGGTCGGGGTGCTGAGTGTGAGAGAGTGTGTGGGAAAGGAGGGTGAGAGTGGTGCGGAAAAGAAAAAGACACAACGCCAACCTCCTTTCCTCTCTCTTCTCCTCCAACCCACCCCATCCACCAAGCAACTCTCACCTTGGCCCCCAGGTTGTAGTACTTCAAGTATCCATCCCACGGCGCAATCGTCAACCCCGCCCTCGTCGCGATCATCTTCTGCACCCTCTCCGCAAACGCGCTCGCGTCCTCCCCGGGGCGCCTCGCCTGCGGCTCCAGGAACCACACGTCGCACACGACCGCCCACGACCGCATGAGCTTGGCCAGGTGGGAGGTGAAGGATTGACGCTTGGAGTTCCAGAAGGCGTCCACAAAGACGCGGTCGTACCGAATCGCAACGGGGCACACCACCGCCCCCACGTCAAACGCGCCCCTCTTGAACATGACGCAGTACCGGTTGTTGACGCACGTGCCTTCAGGAAAGATGAGGAGGGGAGTGGCGGCGGGGGAGGCGACGTGCGCGCGCATGCGGGCCGCGACCACAGCCCTGTCCGTCACTTCGGTGCGGTTGAACCACAGGCAGCCGAGACACGACAGGACTTGGGTCTGCAGGAAGCCGACCCACCCATTGTGCAGCTGCATGATCACAGCAAAGGGGGAGCAGGCGGTGAGGATGATGTAGTCGATCATGGAGGTGTGGTTGGAGACCCACACGCGCCCCGTGCCGCGTGGCACGGGGCGGGGACCGTGGTAGCGCACGACGCCCGTCCAGGACGCGACAAAGGCTTGGCACAAGAATTTCACGCAGCCGCGTTCCCAGGCTTGGCGGCGTTCGCCGCGGGAAAAGAGGCGGCACCCGAAAAAGGCGATGAAGAAGACGATGAAGGCGGACGCGAGGAGGAGGGCACGCAGCGGAAACAGGATGCAGTGCCTGAAGAAGACGCCCAGGGCCCACAGGGGGGCGAGGTACAGGTTCCAGTTCCAGGGTTCGTCGGGGGCGGACTGGAAGCAGCTGGAGTGTGTGGGTGGAGTGGGGGGAAAGGTGAGTTTTGGAGCATCAAATGATCCCACCCTCTCTCTCCCCCCTCTCTCTCAACCCCCATCACCGCCTACCGCAAAAACGAGTCATCCACAATGGCGGCCCCTGCATCGTGCAGGAGGGCTGAAATGTCCAGCACTTCATCGCGCAGCGACGCGCCCGCCGGCCCCGCCGCGAGGCGCGACTCTTCTGCCGCGACGTACAAATCCTCCACCGCCCTCTCCAGGTTGGCGCCGCCCGCGGAGGAGCCGGGGGCATCCTCGAAGTCGAGGGTGCGCAGCTCGACGGAGGAGAGTTCGCGGTTGCGCAGGCTGGGGTGGTGGGGTGGTGAGGGGTGAGGTCGGGGAGTGACTTTTGGGGGCACGGCTGTGCCGCCCACACGCCTCCTTCCCTCCAGATCGAGGCGCGCACACCCCATTCCACGCAGGCGCTCCCCATTGGCTGCACACACCTGTTCAGCGGGCCCGATGTCATTCTGCCGAAGCGCACGCGCGGGGAAGACCGCCCCGACGTGCGCGGCGACTCAGCGCCGGCGGGTGGCGCCATGGAGGGAGTGTGTGATAAGATGGGGAGAGACGCGCTGCCCGATTGGAGGGAGGGAGAGACGCGCTGCCCCGGCCTGCACCGAAATAAACAGAACGAAAAATCGATGTGGGGCTGAGAGAAACCCTCGACGAAAAAACGACCGAGCGTCGGCAATGCCGCGCCCGCCCCCCCCCTTCCTGACCTCCGCCCGCCGCGCCGCGTCCAGCGCGGCACCAGCTGTCACACGTGGCGAATACGCCAGTGTCACCCCCACCGATGTGGCCGCGTTTCGAGAGATTGTCGGAGACGCGGGCGTCGTGACCGTCCCGTCTGCCCTCGCCCCGTACAACACGTGAGCGACAGGAGAGAGAGGGAGAAGGAGGAGAGAGAGAACGTGTGTTTTGATGGGTTTAACCAAAAAATTAACCCTTCTTTCCACCCACAGCGACTGGACCGGCAAGTTCACCGGCCATGCCCCCCTCGCCCTCCGCCCAGCGACCGCCACCCAAGCCGCCGCCCTCCTGGCCCACTGCGCCTCCCGCCGTCTGGCCGTCGTCCCTCAGGGCGGCAACACGGGTCTGGTGGGGGGCGGGGTGCCGTTGTTTGATGAGGTGGTTGTCTCAACAGATCGAATGGTGGGCGTCACGTCTGTCGACGCGGCTGCCGGCACCGTGTCCGCCCTCGCCGGCACCACCCTGGCCGACGTGGATGCCGCAGCTGGCACCGCGGGCATGGTCGCCCCCCTGGACCTGGGGGCGAGGGCGAGCTGCGCGATTGGGGGGAATGTGGCCACCAACGCGGGGGGTGTCCGCGTCCTGCGGTACGGCTCCCTCCGCTCCACCGTCCTGGGCCTGACTGCCGCCCTGCCCAACGGCACTGTCCTCGACCTGGACCGTCCCCTGCGCAAGGACAACACGGGGTACGACCTGAAACAGTTGTTGATCGGGTCTGAAGGAACCCTGGCACTCATCACTTCGGTCACGCTCGCCACCCCCCCCGCACCGACCGACCCCGCCCTCGCCCTGCTGGCCTGCCCCTCCTGGTCCGCGGTCCAGGCTGTGTTGGCCACTGCACGCCTCACCCTGGGGGAGGCGCTGTCGGCTGCCGAGTTTCTGGATGCTCCCTCCACCGCGCTGGCTGTCGCCCACGTCCCCGCCGCGCGCACCCGCCTGCCCGGCGCGGGCGCCCCCTTCTACGTGCTGCTGGAAGCGGCGGGCGTGTGCCCGTCCCACGACGCCGCAAAGATGGATGCGTTGGTGGAGAGCGTGTTGGAGAGCGGGGCCGCTGTTGACGGCACGCGCCCCGCGTCTGCTGCACAAGCCGCCTCCCTGTGGTCGCTGCGGGAGGGTGTCCCCCTGGCCCTCAAAACCGCGGGCACTGTGTTCAAGTATGACGTCAGCGTGCCGGTGGGCGAGATGGACGCCGTCGTGCGGGACACGCGGGACCGCGTGGCAGCAGTAGCGGACGCGGCCGAGCGAACCTCCTCCACCCCCTGCACCCGCCCCACCGTCGTCAGTTATGGCCACCTGGGGGACGGCAACCTGCACCTGAATGTGTCGGCGCCGTCGCCCGCCCCCCCGGGACTGGCGGCTGCACTGGAGCCCTGGGTGTATGACAGGGTGGCGGCCACGCGTGGCTCCATCAGTGCGGAGCATGGGCTGGGCCTCATGAAAGCCAGCCTGATCGGCCACTCCAAGCAGCCGGCAGCGGTGGCATTGATGCGAGCGATCAAGGCGGCGTTTGATCCGGTCGGCATCATGAACCCTTACAAGGTGTTGCCGGCGGAGTGAGGATGTTTTGTTGGTGGTGGTGGTGGTGGTGGTGTTTCTGTTGTTTCTGATCAGCCGCGTGCTCTCTTTCTCTCTGCTAACACACTCTACAAAAACATGCTACACTTCTCTCCCCCTGTCAAACCCGCCCCCGCCCACGCTCCGCCTCCCACGCCGCCCGCGTGAGCGCGCGCTCGTGGAACGCGCGCGACGCCGCCAGCGCGCGCCCCCCCCGCCACGCGGCAGTGGCAGGATCGGACACAACGTTCACCGCCACCTCATAGTGGGCCGGCAGCAGGGGTCTCACCTCGGCCGCCAGGCGGGGGGCGAGGCCGGGGCAGGACGCGGCAGCCCCCACCAAAAGGATGTTGGACGCGAGCAGGGGCGCGATCCTCGGGTGGGCGCCGGTCACGGCGGCCGCGACGGCGGACGCCACCCCCGCCTGGTCCAGCCCCAGGTCGGACGGGTGGAACCAGGCCTCCGGAATGAGGAAGCGTTCCAGGGAGAGGGGGACAATGGCGGCAGAGCGAGAACGCTGGTTGCCACCCGCCTGGCCACCATTGTCCGGCAGCTCGCCCTCCAAACACCCCCGCAGGTTGGCCACGCCGTCGGGCAGGGCCCACCGCACCGTGCGCTCCCCCCGCTTGGCCGCCGCGATGTCGGCGGCGACATCAAGGGAGACAAAGGACGTCGCGTCCTTCATGAGTGCCACCGCGGCCGCCTCCCCCCTCACATCCACCGACCGCAGGGACACCGCGTCTTTGAGGGTGTTGGTCAGGGCTTTGCCTCCCAGGTCGACGCGGGAGACGGTGGAGGGGAGGAGTTCGAAATCGAAGACAGCGGCCGCGGTGGTGGCAGAAAACCCGACGTCGACCACAACGGCAGCCCCCGCGGCCGCGGCCGACGGGTGCGCACTCTCTCCCTCCTCCCCCGTCCACGCGCGCACCGCCAGTTCAGCGGGGGAGGCAAGCAGCACGGCGGCGGCACCCGCAGACGTGAAGAGGGCTTCGTGCGTCGCCCGCACAACCGACGGCGGAGCAAGGGGCGGCGACGTCACCATCACGCCGCACGCCTTTGGCGCCCCGACCAGCTTGAAGGCGCGCCCCCACACCGCGCGCTGCAGGGTCCAGTCGACGACGCAGCCGCGGTCGGCGGGGCGGCGCACGGTAACGCCTGCGACGTCGGCGTGTGCGTCCACCGCGTCCGCGAGCAGGGGGGCGGGGGCGGAGGGGGCTTTGGCCACGCCGTTGGTGAGGCAGCTGTGGGGAGGGCGGGGGGGCGGGGACGTGGGGGGTGAGCAGGCAATTGGGGGCGGGGGGGGCGACGTCGGCTCTCCCCCCCGCCCCTCACACTCACCGTGGCTCTGCGTCGGTGGCCAGCCCGATGCGCACAGTGGCCGCCCCGTTGTCCAGCACGACGACGGGGAGCGTCATCCTGGTGCGGCGGTGGCTGTGGGAGAGTGCGGCGACGGCCGCGTTTTTCGTTGTGCGACATTTCAATCTCCGTTTTTTTTCTCTTTTCTGTTTCGCGCGTTCGCGCCACCCGGTGGGCGCACGCACGCACACTCGCCCGACACACATACACACGCAGACAGTGTGCGCGTGTGCGCGAGGCCAAAGAAAAAACACAGCCACACACACACGACCCCACCATCCACGATGCGACGCCTGTGAGCAAACAAAAAGCCCACCTGTTGCTGACACGCAGAAATAAAGATGGTGGCCACCACCACGGTCGACTGGGTGCGTTGTGACGTTTGAGTGTGTGGAGGATTGGTTTTTGTGGAGCCTCGACTCGTTTCCACACCGACCCGTTCCCCGCACTCCCAACCTTCTCTCAGCGCCCCGCCCGCGCCGCCCGACACGTGCGCGACGTGGAAGTGTGCCTGGGGCCGGCCGCCTGGACGACGGCGGCTGGTGACGCAGCATGCGGCGCGACATCACCACCCTCCACCACCACCACCATCACCGCCGCCTGCTACGCCGCGTGGACGCCCGATCCGTCCTCGCCGGCAGGCTGGACGCTACTGCACGCGTCTGAAGCCGCGCACAGGTCGGCGGGTGGCCCTGTCTGGGCGCCGTGGCCTGCCTCTGCGTGGACGCCCCCCCCCTCGGTGGCGGCGGCGGGGGCGCGGGCCATCCACGTGCACGTGTACGGGTTGAGGGATGGAGAGGCACCGCCCAGGGCGCCGCCAGCGCCATTGTGCGGCGGGGAGGGGGGGGCGTGCCGCGGCGTGCAGACGACCAGCCGTCTGCTGCTCGCCGCCACCATCGTCCTGGACTCGGGCGCCCCCTCGGACGCGCCGCTGACGGTGCCGGGCAGTGTGGCGGTGCGGTTGGCGGGGGCGGGGCGGGTGGTGTGGGTGCCGGCAGCAGCGAGTGGGGGCGACGACGACGCAGAGCCTGCCGCCCCTGACGAGACTGACCCACCCGCCGACACCGCGCCCGCCAACCAGCCCACATCATCGTACAATGCGTGGGCGGCCGCCACCCTGACCCACCAAGCGGCGCGCGCGCTGACGGCGGCGCGCGCGCGCGCGCGGCGGCCGCGGCTGGCGCGTTGGAGCGTGCGGCAGGCGACAGCGCGCCAGGCGCCGCCTTGGCGGCCGCCCAGGCGACAGCCGCGACAGCGGACGCCATGGCGGCCGCGACTGAAGCCCGGGCGGCCGCGGCGCGCGGCGCAGCAGACGCGCTGCGTGCGTGCACGCTCGTGCGCGCGCGCGCGCGCTCGCGGCTGCAGCGGCCGCCCTGGCCGAGGCAGAGACCGCCCTGCAGACTGTGGCATCCACGCTGGCTCCTGTCCCTGTCGCTGCTGCGCGCGCCGCGGGCGCGTCCCTCGTCGCTCGCCGCTGCGCGCTGGTCGCGAGCGTCGGCGCTGCGCTCGACGTAGCCCCCGTCGCGGGCGACGCTGCCGCCCGCCCGCCCACCGGATTTCCCTGGGACGCGCTGGATGCCGGCTGGATCGGGGGCGGCAGCAGCGCCAGCAGCCGCGGCGCCCGCACGGATGGCGGCGGTGGTGGTCGCGCGCCGCGCGGCCCGCCGTCGGCCGCCGCGTCGGCGCCGCCCCTTGCGCCACCCACGCCGTCCGCGTCGTCGGCCACGTCGACGCCGTGGCCAGCAACAGCGGGTGATGGCGACACGGGACCGTCACCCCGCCTGACGATCGCGGGGCTGGCCCCTGACGCTGCCTCCGCGCCCGCGCGCACGCCCGGGGACACCGCCGCGACTGACGCGGCCGCCGCGGGCGCCGTCGCGGCCGCCGCCGCCGCCATTGCGGCCATCACGGGCGTCCCCCTGCGCCACCCGTTGCGCGTGTGTGGGTCCACCAGCGCGGCGAAGCAGCGGCCGCCGCCCGCGGGGGGGGGCGCGCGCGCGTGCGCCGGCCGACGCGCGAGGGGATGCTGTCGGCGCCGCCCTCCTCCTCCCTGGCGCCCTGCCGCGCGCCCTGCTGGCCGCCACAGGGCGTGGCGCCGCCACTTCAGGCGACGACCTGGACCCCGTCGCCGCGGCAGCCGCCGCCGATGCAGCGGGGGGGGGGAACGGAGAGTTTGCTCTCTCACCCTTCCGCGGCGCGCGCGCGCCGACCGCGCCGCGGCCGACGGCCGCCGCGCCACGTACGGCGCCTTCCTGCTGTACCGGGACGTGGTGCAGCTGCTGGATGCGCACGGGTTGGCCGCGCCGGGGGGGCGGGGGGCGGCGTTGGCGGGGGTGCACAAACTGGTGGCGGCGGCAGCAGCGGCGGCCGAGAGGCAACAGAGATAGATACAAGAAAAATGTGTGAAACAACCGACAGAGATGCACAAACACCCTCTCTCACAACAAGTCTGCAAAAAAGGAGGCAGCCCCCGGCCTTTCCCCGCCCCCACCGCGCTTGCGCTTGGAGCCGCCGCCACCGCGCGGCGCGCCGTCCCCCGTGCCAAACAGGGCGCCCCCATCCCACACCCTCACCTCGCGGCAGGCGGCGGCCACGGTGGCGACTGTGGAGCCGGTGGCGTCGCCCCCGGCTCGCACCCGCTCGATCGGGGGCGCGGAGGGACCATGCGCTGCCGCGACGCTCGCGACGACCGCGTTCGGCAACACACTCACCACGCGCAGCGCGCCGTCGTCACACCCCGCCAGCAGGACGCGGGACCCGTCCACGCAGCGTGGCGCCAGGGACGCGACCGCGGGGCGGCCTCCTCTGCCCCGGGGCAGGGGCCACCGGTCGGCACACCCACGAGCCGCGCCCCACGCCCACAGCGAGACGACGCCACCCGCTGACCCAGCGGCGAGGCGGGCACGTGCATCCGTCACAGCCAGGCACGTCATCTCGTCTTCGTCGGGGTCGGAGGCGGACTCGTGTTTGGGCTTGGTGGAGGCGGCGGCAGCAGCGACGTCCAGCACGCGCAGCACGCCGTCGCCACCCACGCTGGCGATGCACCCTGTGCCAGGCACGGGGATGACGTCCCCCACATAGTCGCCATGCGCGGCGCGCCAGAAGGCGAGGGGGGTGGGGGAGCGCGGGTCCCACAGGGCGACGGCGCCGGCGTCGTCGCCGGTGATGACGGCGGTCTGAGGCACGCCCCCCCCGACCGCCGCGCCGCTGGCCGCGCGCGCAAAGGCGGCCCCCGAGGCGGCGGCCAACCTCCCCGTGGGCGTGCCGGTGGCCACGTCCACAGCCAGCAGGCCGCCGTCCGCGTCCGCGATGCAGAGGGTGTCGCCCGCGCCGCCCGTGAACGCGACCGCGCGCGCGGGGGCGCGCGACGCACGCAGCGACAGGGCGGGCGCGGCAGCGTCCCCGGCGCGCCACAGCTGCACGCGGCCGGTGACGAGGCCGACCGCGATGATGGGGGTGGTGGGGTGGACGTCCACGTCCTGGGTGTGGGTGGGCGGGGGGTGGGGGGTGGGGGGAAGACCAGAAGCGAGCCGCCACATGCCCGCATTTTCTGCCGGCGTGGCCCCTCTCTCCCCGCCCCTCGCGCCTGGGCCCCCACAGTCCCTCTCTTTCTCTCTCGCGCACGTGTGGCTGAGCCGGCACTCGGAACGTGGACGTGGGCACAGCGTCCGCCATGTGTCTCTTTTTTTGCAAAAAAAGAGCAGCAGAAAACCAAAAAGGAGGTGTCAAAGCCTTTCGACCCGTCTTGAGGGGAGGTTGTCAGGCAACCTCCCACCCCTCTCACAATGCCTCCGGATCCCGCTTGCTCCAGTAGGCAGCCAGCGCGCTCCCAATCAACGAGTGCACGCACGCCGACACGGCGCACGGGGCGGCGGCGCCGATGACATGCGGAAAGTGTTTTAAAACAAGGACAGCACCGAGAGCCGAGTTCTGCATGCCCACCTCGATGGCGTTGGTGCGGGCCTGGCGCTCGGGCAGGCCCAGGGCGCGCGAGGTGAGGTAGCCGCCGGAGAAGCCGAGCGTGTGGAGGGCGACAACAGCGGCAACGACGGTCAGGGAGGCGCCACCTCCTGTCAGCGCGCCCGCGGTGCGGGCCAGGACGGCACCACACACGGCGACTGTTGCGAGCACCGCAGCCAAGGGCGCAAAAGGAGCCGTGATGGCGACCGCGCGGGGCGCGAGGGCGGCCAGGGCGGCCCCCGCGGCGACAGGGGCCAGGACAACTGACGCGCAGGACGCCAGCATCGCCCCCGCATCCACCGGCACGACTGCCCCCAGCAGCAGGGAGGCCAGGGCGGGCGTGGTGACGGCGGCGGACAGGGTGGAGACGGTCGTCATGGCGACGGACAGGGGGACGTCTGCTTTTGCGACAAACGCGACCACGTTGCTGGCGACGCCGCCCGGGCAGCAGGCCACCATGCAGACGCCGATGCGGGCGGGGAGGGGCAGCCCACCAACACTGGCCACCAGGAAGCCGGCAGCAGGCATGAGGGTGTATTGGAGAACGGCGCCCAGCGCGACGCGGGCGGGGGACGCGGCGATCGATTTGAAGTCGGCCTGGTGGTGTGGGAAAGAGGTTTTGTCGATTGTTATTTTCGCACAGCAAAAGTCAGAACACACACACACACACACACACATGCATTCCCAAACAACGCACCATCGTCAGCGTCGACCCCATCAACAGCATGACCGCCGCGATCGCGGGCGTCACGTGGGGTTCGAACCACAGGAACGTGGCGGGGTTCCGCAGCGCTGCTGCAGATGCAACCAGCAAGAGATAAGGAAAGGCGGACGCAGAGGACGCGGCCAGAGTGGCGGCGCGAGAGTAGAGGGTGGAAGGTGAGTTTGCGCCGGCTGGTGTCGCGGACGCGAGCAGCACGCGGCGGGTCGGCGGCGGCAGCTGCACGGCCTGGCGCCCCGGCCGGACGGGCGCCCGGGTGGCTGTTCGTGGACAGCGGCATGCCGACACTGTGGTGAACGCGGGGCGGCACCGTGCCGCCCGCGAGAGGAGAGGAGGAGGCCGCAGAGACCACATTGGACCGGCGTTTTGTGTGGGCGACCCGTTTTCGTCGGTTTCTACTTCAACCCTCTCTCTCTCTCTCTCTCAAATCAAACCACGACCTTGCGCACCGCCCAAAGGCCGCCCGCGCCGGCCGCAAAGGAGGGAGAGGCGGCTTTGGGGCCGACGTTTCGTTGTGTGTTCGTTGTTCTCCACTTTAACCCACCACCTTGCGCACAGCCGCAAACGCGGCCGCAAAGGCCGTCGTCCACACCAGATACGGCGTCCGCGCTCCCGCCGCGCCGATCGCGGCGACAAACCCTGGGCCCGGGCAAACTCCGCCGGCGCCCCACCCCACACCAAACAGGGCGGCCCCAAACAGCAGGCGGGTGTCAATGGTGGTGGCTTTGGGCAGGTCGAGGGGGCCTCCGAGCAACGCGCGGCGTGTGGCGCGCGCCCAGGCGAACGCGGGGGCGGCGAGCGCGAGCGCAGCGCCCATGACACACGCGAGCGACGGGTCCCAGAAAAAGCCAGCTACAGACGCCGGCCCAAAGAAGCCCGCCACGCGGGCAGGAGTCAGCATGCTGGACACGCCCAGGCCGATGGCAAAGGCGGCCGACGTGGCGGTCTCGGCGAGCGCGTCGAGGGTGCGGGAGGGCGGCGAAAGGGAGCGCTTGGCCGCGGCCACCGCCAACCCCACCGCCAGCGCGGCCAGGGTGGCGACGCCAAGCGTGAGAGCGGTGGGGTCGGCAGCTACGGCGGTGGCCAGGCCAGAGCCAGAGAGTCCGACAGCCTCAAACACCCCCGTCACGCGAGCAGAGACGGCGGCCGTGGCCATAAAAGTCCCTGTCGCTGCAGCCGACCGCACCGACCTGCGCGCGAGACCACACACACCATGCCCCGACGTGCACCCGCGCGCCAGAGCCGACCCCGCGCCGACGGCGGTGCCGGCCAGGGCGGCGCGGGTGAGGGTGTAGGAGGCGGGTAACGCTTGGAACGCGGACGGCGTGGTCAAGGACAGCGTCAGCGCGCCCGCAGCCAGGCCCGCGATGGAGGCCACGCGCCAGGGTTCGTGGGAGCCGGCCGCCGCGCCGCCCACGATGCCGCTGATGCCGGTGACGCGGCCGGTCAGGGCGAGCTTGGCGGCGGCGGCGGCGCCCAGGGCGGCGCCGCCGGCGAGGGCGGTGGCGGGGGCGAAAGTGAGAGGCATGAGAAAAAGGGTGTCGTCGTGTTTTGGGGTGGCGGTCGTGCCCGACCGTCCTCGAACTGGAGCCCCAGACGATGGACAACAACTCGTACACGCGCCAAGTGCTCAACAGCGTGCCGCTCACGGCGGTGCGCACGCCGCCCTCGCACTCGTGCGCCGTCATTTTGACGGACACGGTGAGCGCAGCACCCCGCAGCGCGGCCGCGGTGTGCCAAGCGCACCAGTACTGGTGCAGGATCGAACCAAAGGACGAGTGCCTGTTTAGCGACTTGTTTGAGAAGTCCGGGAGCCCTTGGTGGTGCGGGGAAAGAGTGGAGGTGGGTGGTGGGTGGGAAGAGAGAGAGAAGAAGAGGGGGGGGTGTCGAAAAAAAGGGCGTTGATCATCAATCAACCCCACACAAGTCTTTTTTTATTGGCGGCACCACACACACGGCGGAGGGGCGTTGTTTACACACACACAAACCGCGGGCGGGCAGGTGGGGCGCACACGGACCAAAAGCACAGGCCGCGCAGCCGCCCCCTCAACCAACCACACGCGCGCGCGATCCCGCCACTCTCTCTCCCCATCCAAAACACACACACACACACACGCCTCCCTTTTTTATACGTAGAAAAGAAAAGGAAAGAAAAAACGGGGGCCCGTGTGAAGAGCGGGGGTAAAGGCGCGCACGCGCTCGCGCGACACCTTTCCCCCACACACAAAAAGCTTTGCCCGTTTTTCCCCCCGCATGACCAACACACACAGCACGATTCAACGGCACCCCGCAGGCGCGCCACACACAACAGTGGATGGGGGGGAGGGGGCGCAACAAACCGCATAAGGAGCCGTGTTGCGCGTGCGTGCGTGCTTTTCTCTCCAAAATGAAAAAACACCCCACCCACCCACCCCCGCTCTCTCTCTGGGTGCGCCCTGGTCATGGTGCCAAGCAAGCAGCACGCCCCTCGAGCCCAAAGGAAAGAAGAAGAAAAAAACGTGGGGGGACCGCCCCGCACAAGCTTGGTGTGTGTGTTGGAGAGAGGCGACGAGAGAGAGGGGGGACAGGGCACAAAAAACCTCACCCCAAACCCTCCCCCGCCTCCTCCTTTCCTCAACTCATTCACGCCTCCAGCGCCTTGGCCACCGCCACGCGCGACGCCAGGAAGGCGGCCGTCCACACGGCGTAGGGGGCGGCGGCGGTGGTGCCGACCAGGGCGGCCAGGCCGGAAAGCGGGGTGATGCCGCCCGCGGCGAGGCCGGCGCCGTAGAGCGCGGCCCCGCCCAGCAGCTTGGCGTCGATGTCGGTGGAGTCGTCGCCGGCTTCGACGGAGCCGCCGAGGAGGGTGCCGGACGCTTTCTTGAGGGCGTAGTAGGTGGCGGGGCCCGCGACCAGGAGGGCCCCCCCCACAGCAAAGGCCAGGGTGGGGTCCCAGAGCCCAGCCGCCGGCGCAAAGAAGGCGACGACGCGGGAGGGGGAGAGGAGGCCGGCGGCGCCGAGGCCGGCGACGAGGGCGGTGGAGGACGCGGCCTCCGCGGCGTGCTCGAGGGCTTGCTTGTCGGCCGACGTTTTCTTGGCAGCGAGCGCGAGCAGCGCCCCACCACCCACGACAGCGGCCAGCGTCGCCGCACCAGCCGTCACAGTCGCGTCGGAGGGACCCACGGCACGAGCAGTGCCGGAGCCGGTCAGGCCGAGGGCGTCGATGGCGCCGGAGAGGGGGGCGGCAGCCAGGCCGGCGGCAAGGCTCGCGCCCACGAATGCGAGCGACTTGACGGACGCGCGCGCCAGGCCGGACACGCCGTGGCCGCCCCCGCCCAGGGCGGTGCCGGCGCCCACGGCCGCGCCCGCCAGGCCGGCCCGGGTGAGGGTGTAGGAGGACGGCAGGCGCTCAAAGAAGCCGGGCGCCTTCCACGCGACCAGCGCGGCGCCCGCGGCCACGCCGCCCAGCGACACCCAGCGCCACGTGTCTTTTTTGCCGGCCAGCAGGCCGCCCACATCGTCCGCGATGGCGACGGGGCGGCCCACGGTGAGGAGCTTGAGGCCGACGGCGGCGCCGGCGGCGGCGCCGCCGAGGAGGGCGGTGTCGGGGGTGAAGGAGGACATGCTTGTTGAATTGGTGGTTGAAGGAAGGGTGGGAGGGGTCCTGTGTTGCTTGGGCCGCGTGAACACGCGGACTGCAACTCGCGAGTGGGCGGGGAAGGGGGGTGGTGGCAGGCCGGGGAGGCGGCGGCGGGGGGAGGCAAATGGGGAGGTGACAAGGTCGGAGAGATGTGAGCGCTGCTGTCGTCTCGCTCTTTCCCTCGCTTTCCCTCTCTCTTCACCATCTCACTCCCCTCTGTGTTTCTTTCCGTTCCCGCCAAACAACACACCAACACACCAACACAACCATGGTCCTCTCCCTCGGCCTGTCCGCCCTGCTGTGCCAGTTCGTGGGCATCGCGTACCCGACGTGAGTGGTGTGGGTTGGGTTTTTGTTTTTTGGCGGGGAGAGACTGTCTGTGTTTTTGACACCACCGCCCGCTGTGCGCCCCGCCGCGACCACACACAATACAGTGAAATAACGCGTTCTTTGTGCGGTGGCTGGGCCGGGGTGCGGGCAAGGCAGCGGCCGCGTGTGATCCCGCCTGATCGTGGCGCCCAAATGCGAAGAGGCGCGCTTGCTCACCTCCTCTCTCCCCCTCCCCACCACACAGCTACTCGTCCTTCAAGGCTCTGCAGACCTACACCGCCACCGATGATGCCCAGGTGAGCGCAAAGAAGTGGGAGAGGGAGGGCGGGCAGCCACGAAGAAATTAGGGGGCGCGCGCGTGTCCGCGCGTGCGCCGCCCCCTCCTCCCACCGCCCAGGCCACGGCGCGTGCTGACAGGCGCGCGGCAAGGCTCTACCTTGGTGGCCCCCAGCGGTGCGCGCGCTGGGTGTGGCCGTGCCGTGGAGTTGGGGCGGGAAAGCGTTGGCGCGAGCGGGGCACGATGCCGCGGCAGCGCCCGACGCGCGCGCCCGCGCCGGAAAAAAACGCACCCTGCGGCTTTGTGGAGGGGGGCACCACCGCCCCCCGATCGCCAGCAACTGTGGGGATGGGCGCACGAAGGTGGCGCCTCCAGACAACGCCAGTCGGAGCGCAAGATGGTTCAGAGTCGAGAGCACAACATTTTTTTCTCACCCACCCATACAACCCTTTCCTTCCACAGTGGCTCACCTACTGGGTCGTCTACTCGCTGTACGGCCTGGTGGAGGGCGCCCTGCGCCTGACCAAGTGGTGAGAGCAAGAGAGAGAAGGAGAGAGAGAGGTGGCCGTCGCGAGGGTGTTTTTTTGTTTTTTGATCACAACCCACCCACCCCACCTCCCCACAAAAACAGGATGCCCCTCTACTTTGAGCTCAAGCTGGCCCTTCTCGTCTGGCTTGTCGCCCCCCAGACCAAGGGCGCGGAGCTGGTGTACGAGCGCGCCATCGCGCCCGCGCTCAAGACGCACGCTGCCAAACTCGACCCCGTGTTTTCGGGCGCCGAGCGCGCGCTCAAGTCCAAGCAGGTGGGCCAAGTCGCCGACCTGGCCAAGAAGTATGGGCCTGCGACCGCCCAGAAACTGATCGCGGAGGCGAGCGCGCGGGCGGCGGAGATGGCGGCGGGGGCGAAACCGCCGGTCGCCACGTCGTGAGTGCGAGTGAGTGAGGGTGTGAAAAAACAAAAACAAAAGCGGCTGCGTTTTTCATTTTCAATGCCCATGATTTTTCATCTCTCTTTCTACGTGTAGTGTCGATTGTGTGAGAATTTTCTCACCCCAAAAAAAGGAAGAAAAAAAAACAGGTCGATTTTGACACATAAAAACAACACACTCTCTCTCCATCACGCGCCCACAAACCCGCCCTGGTCCCGGCGCACCAGCAGCCGCCGCCCGTCGCACTCGCTCTCATTCAGGGCGGCCACCGCCGCCTCGGCCGCCTCGGGGGTGGGGTAGGAGAGGAGGGCGTAGCCACGCGCGCGGCCGCTGTCAGCGTGTGTGGGGACGTCGACGCTGGCTGGCGCCCCCGCCGCGCCACCCGCCACATTCTCCGCGTGCATGCGCAGGGTGTCGGCGGACGTGGTGTAGGCCAGGTTGCCGACGTAGATGGCCGACTCGGAGGCGGGGGCGCGCACGCCGCGCGGGGGGCGCGGGGAGCGTGAGCGCGAGCGCTGGCGCTGGCGCGGCGGGGGGGGGGGCAGCCGCCCGCCCACCACCACCACCGCCCACCGCACCCACCAGGTCGCGGTCCTCCCGATCCTCCCGCACGCACAGCAGGCGACCGTGCAGCTCTTTGTCGTGCAGGTTGAGAATCGCGGCAGCCGCCTCCTCCGGCGTCTCATACTCCACGATCGCACAACCCTTGGACCTGCCCCCCGCCTCCATGATCTTGGCGAAGACGACCGACCCCGCGGCCCGCATGAAGTCTTTCAAGTCTTGCCACGTGGTGCGCCACGCGAGGTTGGACACGTACACACGGCGCGCGACGTGGATCACCTCCTGCCTGCCACCGCCGCCGCCGCCGTGGTGGACGGCAGGGGGGGCGCCGTAGGGGGCGCCATAACCCGGGGGGGGGGCGACGTGGCCGGGGTGGGCGTGGGGGGCTGGGGAGGAGGGTGTGGGGTGGCAAGGAGGTGAGAGAGGGACCCCACAGCCTGGCGACTGCCGGCCGGCTGGGGGGGTCGCATCCCCCCCCTCCCTCTCCCCCTCCTAGCTTCCTCCCACACTCACCATGGCCACCCCGCCCATAGCCCCGCCCCCGCCCCCGCGGCGCGTAGCCGCCGCCGCGCGGCGGGCCGCGCCCGTACCCGCCGCCGCCGCCGCCGCCGCCGCCGCGGCCGGACAACTTCTGCTCCGCGATGATGTCGTCCAGCGACTTGTCCAGTTTGTCGGTCATGGTTGGGTGTGCGTGTGTGTGTGTGGCTGCTGTGGCGCTCGAAGTGGGGTGTGGGAGGTGCGCGGGGAGAAAAGAGAAAGGTTTTGTTTCAATGGCCTGGTCTTGGCAAAAAAAAAAAAAAAACGCTCTCCCCACAACACCTCTTCCTCTCCCCACAACACGCCCATCATGGCCACCTTCCCCCCCGCCCGCCTGGCCCTCACCCTGACGCCCACCCTGCGCCCGGGAGGCATCCCTCCTTCCCCCGACACCGCCCTGGCGGCGGCCGAGGCGGCGGCGGTGGTAGGGGAGGGAGAGGGTGAGCCGGTGGCGTCTTCCTCCTCCTCTTCCACCCTCTCCTGGTCGTCAGAAGACGATGACGACGCCTACAACGATGAGGAAGACGACGTCCCTTCCGCCTCCTGTCACCCCGCCGCCCGGGCGCCCGCCGCGTGCGTGTCAGCGCGAGCGCTGCGCGTGTGGCTCTCAACAGAGGTCGCCCGTTTCAACGCCGCCCACGCGGCCGGCCCCCCGCACGGCATCCCCGGAGAAGAGTGGTTGGTGGTGGCGGCTCGGCGGGCGCGAGCGCTGGCGGGGGCGGCGGTGGGGGCGGTCGCCGCGCGCGCGCGCGCAGCGGCGGGGGGGCCGCGCGCTGGCGCAGACACCGCCCGCCTGCTGCGCTCCGTGTGGAGCCTGGCGGCGCGCAGTGGGTCTGACGCGGTGGATGGGCTGTACGCGCGGGCGGCGGCGTGGCGGGCGCGAGCGGCGGCGGCGGAGGGTGGTGGGGGTGGGGGCGCGGCGCGGCTGTCGGTAGCTGCCCCCGTCCCCACCGCGGCGCCACCACCCACGGCCCGTCATTCTGTCTGCTGGTCGTTGGCCGCTGTGATCGCTGCGGCCACCATCGATGCGCCGGGGCGGCCGTCGGCTGTGGCGGGGGGGGCACCGCCGGGCCGGCGTGCGTCCCCAGTCTCCGCGCGCCGCCCGTCCGCCTCCCCCCCCTCCCCCACCACCACCCGCCGCTCCGTCTGCAACCCCCCCCTGCCCGACGCCGAGCTGGAGGACGCGTTGGCCGAGTTGAGGGAGTTGAGGGCGGCGGCAGCGGAGCTGGAGGCGGCAGCCGACGGTGCCGCCGCGGCAGAATCACGTGCCGTCGCCGCTAAAGCCGCCGCTGACGCGGCGGCCGCCGAGTTGAGGTGTCGGACGCCACGCCCGCCGTCGTCTGCGGCGGCGCTGGGGGAGGCGGGGGTGGCGCTGGGCGGGCTGGCGGGAGACGTTGCTGCCGCGGCCGACGCGGCGCGCACGTGGAGGCGTGACGACCTGGCGGCCTGGCTGGCAGGGGATGGAGGCGAGAGGCAGCCGCCGCCGGAAGACACGGCGGGGTGTCTGTCCTCAGCACTGGAGGCGGGCACGCTGACGCGGGAGGCGGTGGTGGCGGCGCTGGCGGCACACGACGGCGCGTCGCTCTCGCGCGCGGCGCGCCCCGACACGGCAGCCGCCTGGGTGACGACCCGCGTGGCGGCCGGGACTACCACTCCCATCGCGGCCGCCGCGCTGACTGCGTGGCTGACGGGGGCGACGCCCGGCGGGGACGCCACCGCGCCGCTCGCGCGCTGGTTTGGTGTCGCAGCGGCCACACCCGCTCCCGCCCTGGCCGCCGCCCTGGCGGCCGCCCCACCCTCCACCGCGGCCCGGTTGGCGGCCGCAGAAGCGGCCGTCGTCGCCCTGACCGCTGAAGTCGAGAGGCTACAGCGGGAAGGCGCCCCCCCGCCCCCCCGCTCGCGCACCGCGGCCGGCAGTGTGCGCTCCTCCGGCCCGGGGGGCGCGTCCGCCGACCCACCGCCTCCATCCACCGGCCTTCCCGCTTTCTTAGCTGCCCTGGAGGCGGCGGGCGAGTCCGAACCCTGGAAGGACGGCTTCCCCCCACTCGGCACGGGGCCCGACACCCCAAAGCTCCTGCGCGCCGCCGCCCGCGTCCGCAACAAGGGCATCACCAAGCGCGAGACCGAGCTCACCATCAAGAATGTGTGGAAAGACAGGGTGGCGGCCGGGCTGGCAGCGGCTGCGACACCGTTGATTGATTTCACGTTTGCCCACCTGCAGACGCGGGTGGGTGTCCCCGCCGCCGTCGTGAAGGCGGGATACAACCTGGTGTACGGCCTGTGGAAGTACAGGTGGGATGCAGACTGCGAACTGTTTCTGTGCGTGTTGACGGGGCAGGTGAGTTGAGAGAGGGTTTGGAGGAAGGAAGGAAGAAGACCGAGACTGCTAAGGAGAAAAAACTTTACCTACCAACACTCTGCCCGTGGCACACATCATCGACCACACAAAAAACTCCACCACCCCCCAACCCCTTCCCACAGGTACGTGAAGAAGTGTACCACCAACAAGTCGCCCTGCAGCACGACATCGTGTCCACTCTGGCTGCCGTCGACCGCTCGGCGCACGGCGCCGAGACTGGTACCCTACCCCACGCCGACGTGCGCACCGCGTTGCGCGCTTATTGGCGGGTGGGGGCGCCTGGCGGCAAGACGGAGGCGCGGTTTGACGCGCTGGCTCAAGCACTGGAGGCGGTGGCCCCCCCGGCCGACGGCCCGGTCCCCCTGGCCTGCCTCTTCGCAGAAGACGGCGAGTTCAACCAGGGCGAGTTTGCGGAGGCGGTGCGCGACCAAGCCCTGGCTGAACGCCTGGAATTCTTTGGGGAGGTGGAGGCCGCGTCGACGCGCAGGCGGGAGGGTCGGTCGAAACGCACGTCACGCGCGCGCACGCGGCCGCCGCGCTGGCCGCCGTCGACGGCACCCTCGCCCCCGCCGCCGCCTGGGATGCTGCCAACGCTGCCTTTGCGCCCGGTGAAGTGGCGTCCCCCCAGGCCGTCGTCATGGCGAGGCTGCGCGCGGGGAAGGGGCGGCGCCTTCGCTCGACGGCGGGGGGCAGCGTCGCGCCCGGCGGCAGCGTGGCCGCCGCGCACGGCGCGTCCCGCCTGGGCGTGATGAAAGGGCGGAGCAGTCCCTCCACCACCAAGCTGTCCAAAGCGGGGGCGGCTGCAGTGGATGCCGTGCGCGCGGCGTGGCTGGCCGCGCCCGCGGCCATGCGGGGAGATGGTGGGAGCGGGCCGAGGGCGGGCACGGCTGCCGCGCTGGCGGCTGGTGGGATTGCGTGACTGTGAATGGTGAACCAGGGTGGTTTGAAGGAGAGAAGGAGGGATCGGGCGTGTGTTAAATCACCCTCCCGCAGACAGACAAGCATTCACCTCCCCCACAATGTTGATCTTCCGCCCATTCACCAACGCGCTGATCCCCGCTTCAGCTGCCTCCTTGGCCGCCCGCGTGGCGGCCAGGGCGGCGGCCAGCTTGGGCGCGTCGGCCGTCAGTTGTGCGGTCAGCATCGCCGCGCGGTCATCCAGCTGCGCCGACAGGCGCGCCACCTTGGCCCCCGCTCCACCCTTGGCTTTCAGCCCTGCCGCCAGACGAGCCGCAGCCGCCCCCCCCGCCCGCAGCAGCAACAGGGTGCGGGCGCGGTCGCCGGAGAGAGCGTCAGCGGCGGATGATAGGCCGGAGCGCGCGGAGGCCAGCACGTCGGCGGACGGCGGCGTGGCCACAATGTCTGGCGCGTCGTGGGGGAGGGTGAGGGCGCCCCCCCCCTCCAGGGCGGTCAGAAAGGCGGCCAGTTCGGCCACGTCGTCGCCGAGGGCGGCGCGCGCGTCTGCGTCGTCGGCGAGCGTGACGGCTGCAGAAGGAGCAGCAGTCGTGGTGGCGTCAGCGTCCCCGCCCACGACCCCGATGTCCCACTCGATGTCGATGGGGGCGTCGGTGGAGGCGGCGGCAGCGGCGGCAGCGGGAGGATCCTCTGGCTCCACAGTGCCGATATCCCAGCTGATTCCTGCGCTGTCGCCGCCACCACCGCCGCCGCTGTCGCCCGCGTCGTCCACGTCCCACGCGATCTCGGTCACCGCGTCCGTGGCCGAGTCGGCGGCAGCGGGGGCGGCAGCCGCGGCGTCGTCATCAAAATCGGCGGCGCGAACCGCGGCCAGTGCCGGCAGCAGCTCCCCCGCGGTCGCCGCGGGCGCGCCACTCTTGCCGTGCGCGTAGGCAGTAAACGCGGCATAGTAGTCGGCCGCCGCGCCCACCGCGTCCGACCGCAGGGCGGCCGCACCGGTCCGAAACTGGGCGGGAGCAGACGCCGTCAGGGCAGCCAACTCTGAATCAACGTCCACCCCCTCCACACCCAGCGCGCCGCACGCCGCCACAAACTCTTTGGCGGCGGCCGCCCCCGACCTCGCCAGCTCGCCTTTTTTGCGGTCGATGTCGATCAGAGCCGCGCGCGCAGCGCGCAGTCGCCGTGCGGAGGGCGGGCACCTCAAAGTCCACGTTGTGGGCTAAAGCCAACGCGGCCTCCCCTACCGCTCCCTTGCACCGATCATACGCGCGCACCAGTTTGTGCCAGTGGGCGGCGGGGCCGGCGTAGCCGCCGAGCAGGGTGCGGCCGCCGCGCGTCGCGAGCGCGTCGCGGGTTGAAACGCAAAACGCATAATCGATGGACTGAGCGTCCACGGGGGCTAGATCAGCAGGCAAGTCGGCTGCGGCGGCGACGGCCTGCGTCTGGATGACGGCCAGGCGGGCGCGCCAGTCTTTGGGGATGAGCTTGCGGTCGGTCTGTGTGGGTTGGAGGGAAGGGAAGTGGGGGTCGAGTGTCGGACATTCAGGGGTGGCGCGCGCCTCTGCTCCCTCTTTCCTGCTCCTCCCCACACATGCAAGCACTCACCAGCCATGCCGCCAGCTTGCCGTAGTTGATGTCGATGGGCAGGTCTTCGTCCGCCATTTGGGATAAAAGCGCGATACGTTTTTCAATGGAAAAAAGCGGGGGAAAACCGCGCGCAAAAGACAGAGCTCCTAGCCCTGCTTGTGCTTTCAGGGGCAGGGAGCGAGGGTCTGCGCCTGGGAGTGGGCGCCACGCGGAGAGGGGGGCGCAAGGAGAAAAAGAGAGAGTGATTGGGAAGCGAGAGAAAACGTTTTTTTCTTCTCTTCACGTCCCGCGCCTCCCCTCTCTTCCCCCTTACCTGCTCGTACAAATCTTCGTTGTGTTACAAAACTCAATGACAAACTCAGGCAACGTGTGTTTTTGTACAACAGTGAATGTTTTTGGGTCGTGTGTGTGTGTGTGAAAGAATGCAAATGTTTTTTCCCTCTCTCTCTCCATCACCACCACCTCGCCGCCGCCCTGTCCACTGCGTCCAGCCCAGCCGCCACGCACGCGTCCCGTCCGGGATCGGGAGTCCCCGGACCCGATGGCGTGCCCTCGCACCGGGCGTCGGGGGTGAGGCCGTGGTCGGCGGTGGGCTGGCGCCCGCGCGGTGTCGTGTACGCGCCAACAGTCACGCGCACGCCGCCACCACCAGTGGTTGATGGTGATGATGATGGTGTCCCCGTCGCCGGCAACGGAAAGTAGTACTGGACGACGCCCTTGCCAAAGGAGCGCTCCCCCAGCAGGGTGGCGTGGAGGCGGGAGTCCGCGAGCGCGCCGGCCACCAACTCTGCTGCGGACGCGGTGCCCCGGTTGACCAGGATGGCGAGGGGGGCGTGGGTGGCGACGGTGCGGTCGGCAGGGGTGGCGGCAGCAACACGGCTGCCACCGCCGTTCCCGCGCCCAGCCACAAACTGGGTCGTCGACCCGCCGCCGCCGCCGCCCCCCCCCCCCCCGATCAAACGACGCGATGGGGGCGCCATCCGGCAGCAGCAGGGCGGCAGTCGCGACACCCTCCTCAAACATGCCGCCCGGGTTGTTGCGCAGGTCGAGGACGATGCCGTCGACGTGTTCTGTTTCGACGTGTGCCAGCGCAGACGCCATCGCGGCCGTCGCATCACCAGAAACGTAATGCAGCCGCAAATAGGCCACACTCCTCCCTCCCCGCGTCGCCAGAGTGGCCGCTTTGACGGGGGGCTGGGGCAGGGGGCGGCGCTCCAGGGTGAGGCGGCGGGGGGGGGCGCCGTCGAAGGGGGCGATGGTCACGGCCACGTCTGCGCCCGCCGGACCCCTCAGCAACGCGGCCACCGCACTGTCAGGCAGCCTGTCCACCGCGTACCGGTCCACCTCCAGCAGGGCGTCCCCCGCGCGCACGCCGGCAGCTTCAGCGGCTGATTCGGCGGCGACCGCCGCCACGCGCGCGCCGCGCGCGCGCGACGGGTGGTGCAGAAACCCCCCGCTCACCCCTTCCGCCGGTCCATCCACCACGATGCCGACGCCCCCACCCGCCTGCGCGGTGGCGTACGCCAGCTCGCCCGCCGTGGGGCGGCGCAGGGCCAGTCGATACGCAGACGGCGGCAGGAACTCTGTGTAGCGGTCGCCCAGGCTGGCTGTGAGGTCGGACGCTACCGCGTGCAGCTCGCCGTCAGAGCGCAGCAAGCCGCCCGCGGCCTCCAGGGCGGGCTGCAGGCGGGCCGCCCAGGCAGCCACCGCAAAGGGGCGGGGGTGGGCGGTGCGGGTGGGGGGGGGGGGACCATTCTTGAGCCACCGTCTGCCACACCTTTTCCAGGGCTTTCCGCCGGGCGGTGGCGCCCGGGACGGAGGCTTCCAGGTCGGTGAGTGTGTCGACGTAGCGGGCGTAGGTGCGGAGGCTGTGGGAGGAAGGGGTGGAGTTGGACAAGGAGGAAGAGGTGGAGGGCGCGACACACACACACACACCACACCATCTCTCCCTTCTCATCTCACATCTGCATCGCGGCCCACGCATCCTCCGTGAATGATGACCGATCGTACAGCAGGGACATGGCGTCCGCCTCGTCGGCGGACGGCAGCGGCGACGACGGGCGGCGGGAGGAGACGGGGGTGGTGGTGGCCGCCGCGCCGCCTTCGCCACCTGCCGCCGCCGCGTCATTCTCCTGGCGCCAGCGAGACCGCACCGCGGCGGCGCGTTCATAGCGGTCGCGCACGGCGGCCAGCTCTTCGAGCGGGGGGGCGGGAGGGAGGAGGGTGGCGAGGGTGGAGGGAGAGGTGGCGGCCACTTGTGGCTGGGGCGCCAGCTGCTGCGCAGTCACCGGCAGCACGGGGCCCGACAACGAGGCCAGGGCGGCCAACAGGCCGGCCAGGGCGCGGGAGGCAGTGCGCCCGTGTGGCGACGCGAGCGCGGGGGGTGGTGTCGACGATGGCACAGGAGTGGAGGCGGCCTCGGCGCAATGTGTGTGCTTTCCAGACGGTCCCTCATCTGCACTGCAGGCGCGGGAGGCGCGCACGCGGCGTGGCAGGGGCGGGGCGGCAGCGCGCCCCGCATGCGGGGCGCGTGCGGCGCGCGGGGCGCGGGCGCGCATCGGGGGCCGGATGCGAGGGCCGGGGATGAAGGAGCGAGTTTGAGTCACGCGTGTCGGCCGACTGGGAGCCCACGGGGCGCGGCGGGGTGGTGGTGGTGGCGCACGCTGGCCACGCAAAGACAAAGCGCAGAGTCTTGTTGTGCGGCGAATTTTCAGTCTCTCTGCCGCTCCAGCTTTTTTTCGGTCGGGTTGGGGAGTGTGTGGCGGTCCCTGCGCACCAGAGACGCGCGTGTGGCACACACACACACACACACACAGACACACGACCCTGCACTTGCACCAATGGGCAAGTCCCGCTTCTCCACGCTCGACGTCGCGGCCGTCGCAGCCTCGCTGCGGGCGCGCGCGGTGGGGCTGCGCGTCGTCAACGTGTACGACGCGCCGGGCACGCACAAGGTGAGTGTGTTGTGGATGTGTGCACAGCGCCATCGGGAAGGGAGAGAGGAGGGAAGAGGCGCACGCTGGCCGACTTGTTTTAACCAATCCCCAACCAACCCCCCCTAGGGCGTCCTCTTCAAACTGGCCCGCTCTGGCGACGACGGCGACAAGCTGTGGCTGTTGATCGAGCCGGGAGCCCGCGCCCACACCGTGGTCGAACCCCCGGGTGGCGACCGCGACGCGCGCGACGCACCCTCCCCCTTTGCCCTCAAACTGCGCAAACACGTGCGAGGCCGCCGCCTCTCGGGCGTCACCCAGCTGGGGTGCGACCGCTTGCTGGACCTGGCGTTTGGCACGGGGGATGCCACGCACCACATCCTGGTGGAGTTGTATGCGTCGGGAAACGTCGCCCTCACCGACGGCGCGTTCACCGTGCTCACCCTGCTGCGGTCGCACAAAGATGCCGCCACGGGGGCAGCGGTGCAGGCTAATAGGCCGTACCCGCTGGCTGCACTCGTGCGGCCGCGCGCGCGGCTGGACGTGGAGGGTGTCGTGGCCGCGCTGTCCACCATCGCCGACGCCTCCACCCTCCCTCCCACCGTCAAAGCCGCTCTGTCGCGCGCCATGCCACACGGCCCCGCGGTGGCGGAGCATGTGGCGTTGACGGCGGGAGTGGACCCGGGGAGTGAAGCGGCGACTGTTGCAGGCAACTCGGCTGCTGTTTCACGCATCGTCGCCGCCGCGGCCGACGTGGAGGCCTGGATCGATGCGTGCGAGGCCGGCACCGTGCCCCCCGCCTTTCTGACGGTAGAGGCGGACAAACCCAAGAAGAAGAAGAAAGATGAGGGTGGTGGGGTGGCGGCGGCGGCGGCGACACACACGCCACCCACCATCCTGGACCCCTCCACCACGCCCGACCTCGTCTACGACACCTTCGAAGCATTCCCCCTGGCCCAGCTGACAGGCCGGGACCGTGTGCCCTCCGCCTCCCTGGATGCTGCGGCCGACACCTACTTTTCTGCCATCGGCGGCCAGCGCGCGGCCGCCGCACGCGCGTCGCGCGAGGCCGCCGCCCACGCCCGCGTCGACCGCATCAAGGCCGACCAGGATGCGCGTTCGGGTGAGCTGATGGCGGCCGCGGATGCGGCTGGCGCGGCTGCAGCAGCTGTGGAGGCGGCGCCTGCGGACGCGGACGCCGTGGTGGACGCAGTTAATTCAGTCCTCGCGCGCGGCACCCCCTGGCGCGACGTCGCCCGCCTCATCGCTGCGGAAGCGGCGGCCGGCAACCCGGTGGCGGGGCGGGTGGCCGGGCTGGCGCTGGAGCGCAACGTGGTGACGGTGCGGTTGCCGCGCGTGGATGGTGGTGGTGGTGGTGGTGGTGGTGGTGGTGGTGGTGGTGGCGATGATGATGCCTCCACCGCCCCCACCCCCACCACCGTCTCCGTCGACCTCGACCTCTCCCTCAGCGCCACCGCCAACGCGCGCGCCCTTTACGCCGCCCGCCGCGCCGCCCTGGCCAAGCTGGAGAGGACGCGGGCGGGGCACGCGGCGGCGCTGGCCGCGGCGGCGGCGAAGACTGAAACCACGCTCGCGTCCGCCGCCGCGCGCGACGCGGCGCGCGACGCGGCGCGCGCCTTCAAACCCCTCTGGTTCCAAAAGTTTGACTGGTTTGTGACGAGTGAGGGCTTTTTGTGCCTGGCGGGGCGGGACGCGGGGCAGAATGAGCTTCTCGTGCGCAAACACTTGAAGAAAGGGGACGCGTACGTGCACGCCGACCTGCATGGTGCAGCCACGGTTGTGCTGAAGAATGCGCGCGGGCCGACTACCCCTCTACCCGCCCTGTCTCTGGCCCAAGCAGGCGATGCCGCCGTGTGCCGGTCGGCCGCGTGGAGCGCCAAAGTCGCGTCGCGCGCGTGGTGGGTGAGCGCAGAGCAAGTGACCAAAACCCCTCCCACCGGCGAGTACCTCCCCTCTGGCTCGTTCATGGTGCGCGGCAAGAAGAACTACCTGCCACCGTCCCGCCTGGAGATGGGGCTGACCTTTTTGTTTCGGCTGGACGACGAGTGTGTGGCAGCCCATGCGGGCGAGCGCGCGGTGCGTGGGGCTGAGGCTGAGGGTGGTGGCAGTGAAGCTGCCGCGTCGGACGCTGGCGCTGGTGCTGGTGACACTGACGCGTCTTCTTCCTCCGATGGTGGTGGTGGTGGCGCTGAGGCTGCCGACGCTGGCGACGCCTCGGACAGCAGCCACAGCACCGTCTCCACATCGGACGCCGCCCTGCTGGACGCCGCGCTGGCGGCGCCCGACCCCCTGGCCCGCGTGGTGGCTGGCGTGGCGGCGTTGACGGTGGACACGGAGGAGGAGAGGGAGGAGGAGGCTGCGCCGCCGCCACCCTCCACCAAACCTTCACCCACCACCGCCACTACCCGCCGCAAACCATCCGCCGCCGAGCGGCGCGCCATGAAGAAGCATGGCGTGACGGACGTGGCGCACCTGCCGCCGGACGCGCTGGCGAAAAAGGAGGAGGTTGAGAAACCTGCTGCGCCACCTCCACCCAAACAAGCCACCTCCCAACCCCCTCCACCACCACCCACTCGCGGCAAAAAAGCCAAACAAAAGAAGCTGCGCGACCGGTATGGCGACCAGGATGAGGAGGAGCGGGCGCTGGCGACCGCCGCGCTGGCGGCGGCGGGCGCGCAGCGCGGGCGGCGCGAGCGGCGGGACACGAGGAAGGCGGCCAGGGCGGCAGCCAGGACTGTGGATGTGACCGGGCCGACGCAGGAGGAGATGGAGGCGGTGGGGGCGGTGGGGAGGGTGGAGAGGAAGCGAGGGGAGGGAGGGCCGGTCGCCACGGTTGCTGCCCCCGATGCGCCACCCCCTGCCACCGACCACCCCTCCTCTGACGACGACGAAACCATCGCCGCCGCGTCCTCCTCCGACGCCGCCCTGCTGGCCACGCTGACGTGTGTGCCACTGCCGACAGACACGCTCCTCCAAGCCATCCCGATGGCCGCCCCCCTGTCCGCGCTATCCACCGCCCCCACACCCCTGCTGCGCGTCAAGCTGACCCCCAGCACGGGAAAACGGGGCCGCGTGGCCAAGACGGCGGTGGAGTTGATGCTGCAGACCAACCCCACACTCACGCCCCACCTGCGCCAACTCATGCGCGCCGTGCCGGACGCCGACCTGGCGGCCGTGGTGCCGGGGGGGACCAAGGTGTCGGCGCCCGGGGTGGCCAAGCTGGCGGCCAAGGCGAGGCGGGTGAAGAAGGAGGGGAAGAAGGGGTGAGGAAAAGTCTGCCTTTGTTTTGTTTTTCGTTTGTGTCGTAGTGTGCGTTTTTTTGCAAAGCAGGTGTTGTTTGGTAAGAAAAGGCATGTGCGGGGGGGGCGGGGGGGGGAGGGGACGGGGAGCGAGGGGGTTGGTGAAAAAGAAGGGGGAGGGGGCGAGGTCGGGCAGAAGAAAAAAAAACACCCATTCTTGACCGCGGTTGCCGGCTCTACCCACACTGGCCTGCGCCACCACAGTGGCCACAAGCCCTGCCTTGCCGCCAGCCAGGCCAGCGTCGCCAGCACCACCATCAGCAGCGGCGTCACCGGCCGCCGCGGCCAGTCACACGTCCCGCGTTGCACGGCCGCCTACACGCGCCCCCCGCCAGGGGCTCGGGGGAGGTTCCCCTGTTGGCCGCCAGTGGCGCACGGGCGGTCGAGCAGGTCACACGGCGGCAGGTCGCCACCTGCCCGACACGGGGAAACGACGGCGCTTCCGCGGGCGGCCGGTTTCCGTCGGGCTCCTCGGCGGACGAAAATTCCCACGCTTCGGCGCGCGCCACGGAAGCAGGGTCGGCGGCGCGTGGGTCGGGGCACAGCAGGGCGCAGGGGAGTTGCGGGCCGCGACAGGGCCAAAACGAAAAAAAATCAGCCCCCACGGGGGCTCGAACCCCGGGCCTTGCGATAATTCGTGTCCCGATTTCAGGAAGTCCGCGGCCGTCCGGGGACGGCCAAGGCAGGACTCTCGTAAGAGTCGCACGCACTACCAACTGTGCTATAGGGGCTTGGGGGGCTGGACTTGATCCGGCAACCAAGGTTATCCGGTGTGTTGCTTGCCTCCCGAGCTTCTTGTCACGATACTATTTTTAAGGGTATATGAACGAGTGCTAGCGCGGAAAATAGGAACACGCCTTGGACGGGAGTCGGAAAATAGAGAGAGCTACCGCGTGACTGCAACAGTCGCACAACCCTCACTCTTCCCCCAATGTCCCTCATTTCGCTCGCATCCACCGCCGCAGGCACCCCTCCCATCCTTCTGGCGCCATCCCTGCGGCCGGATGGTGTGTCCGGAGTCGCCTTGGCTCTGCATGCCGCCGCGCTGAGGGCAGGCTTTGCGACGCCCCGACGCCCGCTCCCCTCACCCTGCCCCTGGCCCGGCGGGCGCACTGCCACTGAGTGGGTGTGGACCTACCGCCTGCGTGGTGCGTCCAACGTGTTTCAACTGCATGTTTCCCTGCAGGCGGCGTCGGGGCGGTTGCTGGTTCAACTGAGGGAGATCGTGGAGCGAGAGAACGACGCCACCTCCCCTCCCTTCATCGCGGGCCACGCCTACATGGGGGTGCAAGCGCCCCGTTACGTGGGGTGGGCGCCGTTGGGTGATGGCTGGGAGGGCGCGTTGGTGGGAGTGGACGCGTTGGAAGCGATGGCGCGGCAGTTGTTGTTCGATCCGGTGAAAGCAGCGGCAGCGAGGAAGAGAGGGGGAGGGGGACGTGCCAAGGAGGCGGCTGCGGTTGCTGTGGCGGCAGCAGCCGTGGCGGCTGTGATGGTGCAGAAGCGGAGGTGAGAGAGGAGAGAGAGGTTGACACTGTATCGACTTTTTCGGGGACATTTTTGTGTGTTTGTGTGTAGTGGTAACAAAGCGGGCAGCCCAGGTGAACGGGCCACCCCCAAACAAAGAAGCAAAATGAAACAGCAAAACAAAAGGGGAGGGAAGGAGAGGGAAGGGAAGCGGCGCGCGCGGCTCTCGCGCACACCCCCGCGAGCGAAAAAACAAAAGCACCAGCGCGCCAACACCCCAAGACGACGTGTGCAAGACAACACACAAAGCGTGGGAGGCGTGGAGTAAAAAAAAGGGGGACACACCATTTTATTTTTTGCTTTTTTAGTGGCAAAACCACCACACACTCTCACTCACCCATCCCGCCCCAGCCACCGCCTCAACGCGTCCAGCGTGGCCGCCTCCAGCGACTGCCGCGCCAACGCGTCGTCCGCGGGGTCGGGGGTGGCATGCGCGTCAGCACCGCCCTCCACATCGCGCGTCCATTCACTGCCACCATCACCATCATCATCCCACGCGCGCGCCGTCGTGCGCAGCAGCAGGCGGGACGACAAGGCGGCGCAAGCGGCGGCAAAGGAGCCGGCGGCGGCGTGGGTGGGGGCGGCAGCGGCTCCCGCCAGTCGGGCTTTGCCGAGGCGCGAAGGAGGCAGCGTGGGCGGCGCGCGCACGCATGCGGGCGCCGCCGCCCACCTGCCGCCACGTCCAGCCGCCGTCCAGCAGCCGTCGTCCAGCAGGCGGCCGCCCTCGGCCGCGTGCACGGCGCGCAGGGCGGCGGCATCGGCGGCCAGGGTTTCGGCGAGTGAATCGGCGACGGAGGGTGCGCGAGCTGCGGCGGCAGCAGCAGCAGCAGCCGCCATCGACGACGATGACGACGCAGCCGACCGGGGGGACAGAGGCGATGGCGACCGCGCGCCCGCCCGGTCGCCGTCGGAGGCGGCAGAGCTGGTGGAGGCCGGGTGGTGGTGAGGGGAAGGGACGAGAACCCCACACCCATGACCACCACCACTGTCCAGCACCCGCAGCGCCGCCAGCGCGGACGCCAGCGGCGGCACCCGGGCGCACGCGGGCGGCGGGCGCGGCGGCAGCAGCCTGCCAAAGCGCGGCGTGGCCAGCGCACCAGCCTCATCATCGTCGTCGTCAGACCCATCCACGCGCCGCGCGCGGGGAGCACCCGCCGTCGCGGGCGTGGCAGCCGCACGCGACCCTTTGGCCGCCTGCAACCCCCCCGGCGTGCGCGGGGACGCGGGGCGGCGGGGCGGGCGCGGCGCGCGCGGGCGGGGCGCGCGCGGCTTGGGGGAGGCAGCGGCGGAAGGGGACGCAGGCGCGCCAGGCCCGGCAGCCGCGCGCCTGGATTCCTCCAACGCCAGCTGCAGCATCTGGCGCTCCGTCATGTGGGCTGAGGGTGGGAAGGGGAGGAGGTGTGAGTTTGGGAAACAAAGGGAAGCCGACACGCGCGCCCGCGTCGTGATGGCGGCGCGGTGAGGTGCCCTCTCTCGCGCCCTCTCCCCCCCGCGCGCGCGCCCCCGATCCTCCCCCTCTCCCTCCCTCCACCCCCCCAACCACACACTCACTTGGCACCAGCGCCGAGTCGCGGCGTGCCAGTGCCGCCGGCGCCGAGGGGCGCCTGTCCAGCGGCGCCGGTTTCTTGGCGGCCGGCGGCGACGCGCCGCTGTCGTCGCCGCGCGCCCGCTTGCCAGGGGACGCCGGCGCCGCCGGCAGCGACAAGGAGGTGGCCAGGCCGACCTGTGTGAGGGGTGAATTGGGGGTGGGGGTGAAACATCGGGCGCGTTTGAGCAGGCGGAGGTGTCCTCTGTCGTCGTCGGTGGGAGGGGCTTTGGCGGCAAACGGTGCCCCCGCCCAGCGCCGCCCCCCAATTGTGCACCCCGCCCACGGCAAGCGCGCTCGTAGTCACGCCACACACTCCGCCAGGGGCGGAGCCGCCGCAAGCAGCCCGCAAGGGCGGCACACGCGCCCCCCGCAGCGCCCTGCTGTCGCTGCTCGAAAACAAACGGCGCGCCCCCCGCGCCCCGCACGCCGCCGCCTCCCCACCCTACCCACCTGGCCAGCGGCACCCAGGCCGTCGGGCGCGTGGTTGGGCGCCATCGGGGGGCAAGAATCCGCGCTCCTTGTGTTTCTTCTATTTTTCTTTGCACTCGGCCCGCTTGGGGCAACTCGGAAGAGTGAGAGGGGCCTTGTTTTTCGTTTCCTCTCCTTGTCGACCAGATCCTCTCTCTCGTTTTCCCCTGAAACCAGCAGCGTTCCACCTTCCCCACACACACACACACACCACCATGGGCAACTGCCTGTCTGGAGGCAACGCCACCGACCCCGAATCGGTGAGAGGAAGAGAAGGGGGCAGAGAGCGCAGGTCGGCCGGCCCGACGTTTGGGCGAAATGCCGTGGTCCCCTCCCCCGCCGCCCGCCCGACTGCCGCCTCCCACGTGCCAAGCACAATAGTCTTTGTGTGCTTGCCGGCGACCGGGGTGGCCTGCCTCCCGTTCGTCGCCGGCCGCAAAGAAAACAGACTGTCCACGCATGTGCCCGCAAAAACCGCACGGAGGCCTCCCCCCCTCTTTTCAAGCCGCCACACGACGCCTTTTCTTTCCGCACGTGCCACCACTGCATTCTCACGCGTCGATGGGGGGCCGGCGCAAGAGAAAAGGAGCCCGCGATGAAGGCGCACTGGCCAGCACGCTGCCGGCACTGCGGGCGTGGTGCCGACCCCCCCAAACCAACAAAAAAAACACCCCCACCCCCACCCCACAGCCTGCCGCCGCCCGTAAGTCGGCATCCGGCGTTCTGGGCAAGAACACAGACGTGAGTTTTTGTATGATTTTGGGAGAGATAGGGGCAGCATAAGAACAAAAAACGACACCACGGCGCGCACACACCGCAACCCCACACACCTCACCACCACGCCCCACACTGCACACTCCTTAGGATGTCACCACCATCTACAACCTGGGCCGCGTCCTGGGCAAGGGCCAGTTTGGCACGACCCGCCTCGCGGAGGAACGTGCCTCCGGCCGCGAGATGGCGTGCAAATCCATCGCCAAGCGCAAGCTGACGACGCCCGAGGATGTCGAGGACGTGCGCCGCGAAGTCGAGATCATGCACCACCTGAAAGGGTGTGACCAGATCGTGGCGCTGGACGGCGCGTTTGAGGATCGGCACAGCGTGCACCTCGTCATGGAGCTCTGCTCCGGCGGCGAACTCTTTGACGCCATCGTCGCCAAGGGCAAGTACACGGAGGCCGACGCCGCCTCCATGTGCCGCTCCATCGTGCGCGTCGTGGCCCACTGCCACTCGCTGGGCGTCATCCACCGCGACCTGAAACCGGAGAACTTTCTCCTCTCCTCCAAAGACGACACCGCCATCCTCAAAGCCACCGACTTTGGCCTCTCCTCCTTCATGAAGCCCGGCCAAGTCTTCACCGACATCGTGGGGTCGGCGTACTACGTGGCGCCCGAAGTTCTCAGGCGTCGCTACGGCAAGGAAGCCGACATCTGGTCGTGCGGCGTCATCCTCTACGTCCTGCTGTCCGGCGCCCCCCCCTTCTGGGGCGAGTCCGAGCAACAGATCTTTGACGCCATTCTCAAGGGCGACCTGGACCTGGAGTCCGACCCGTGGCCCCAGATCTCGGACTCTGCAAAGGACTGCGTCCGCCGCATGCTGGACCCGAACCCGAAAACGCGCGCCACCGCCGACCAAATCCTGCACCACGCCTGGATGAAAGAGAATGGGACGGCGTCGTCCGAACCCCTGGACAACGTGGTGTTGACCCGCATGCGCGGGTTTGCGGGCATGAACAAGCTGAAGAAGGAGGCCCTGAAAGTGATCGCGACGGGGCTCTCCCCCGAAGAGATTGCCGGCCTGCGCGCCCTATTTGAATCCCTGGATGCCGACGGGTCCGGCACCATCACCGTGGACGAACTGCGGGAGGGCCTGGCGCGCCAGGGGTCGAGCGTGGCCAGCGCGGAAGTGCAAGCCCTTTTGAAACAGATGGACGTCGACGGCACCGGCACCATTGACTACCCCGAGTTCCTGGCCGCCACCCTGCACCAAGCCCAGCTGGAGCGGGAGGACAACCTGGCGCGCGCGTTCGCCAAGTTTGATGCGGACGGGTCGGGGAGCATCACGAAAGAAGAACTCGCGCAGGGCCTGCGCGAGTCTGGGGTGACACCCGCCGAGATCGACACCATCGTGGAAGAAGCCGACGCCGATGGCGACGGCAAGATCGACTACCACGAGTTCTGCGCCATGATGCTGGGCAAAGCGTTGAAGGATGTGCCCAAAACGAGGAAGGGGGCGTTGTGAGGAAGCGAGAGTGTGTGTTCCTTCTTTTTCCTTTTTCTTTTCTTTTGTTTTTCTCGGCCCCCGCTCCATGTGGCTCTGCTCACATGGGGTCGCGAGTGTGGGATGTGGGCGCCCCGGCGCGGGCGCCCCGTCTTCTTGTTGGGGTGGGAGAGAGTGTGGGACAGCGGAAGGGGGGGGGGGGGCGTTTCCTACCCCTCCCCACCGCCAAAAAAAGGTCGTGCACCATTGCACTGGGCGCACGGCGCGTGCGTGTGATGCAAACAGAGTGCGCGATCAATACACATATAAAAAAAAACGGGGAGAGAAAAAACACCCTCTCTCACACTACTCACCCCCCACCCCACCCTCCCTCCTCTCCGCCATGGCGGCCCTCGCCTGCGCCTCCAGCTCCCCCCACGCCGCCGCCCGCCTCTCCTCTACGGCGCGGCCGACGGCGGCGAGGCCGGCCAGCATGGCGCCAAAATCGCGCCTCTCCGCCTCCTCGATCCGATCCAGCTCGGCCGCGTTGCGGGCTGCGACGCGGCGGTACTCGGCAGCTGCTGAGCGGGATGCGAGATCCAAAGCAGCAGCCGCGTCCGCGGCGGCGGGGGCGCCAGGGCCGCCCGCTGCGACCGCCGCGCGCGCTGACGCGAGTTGCGCATCCACGCTCTGCCACGTCAGCAGGGCGGCCTCCCGCTCGCGTAACGCTTTGATGGATGGGGGAACGAGGGCGAGGGCGGTGTGGAGGGGGGTCAGAGCTTTGACGTTTTCGGCGGCAGCCGCGCGCGACAGGCGCGACGCGCGCACGGCCGCTGCCCCCGTGCGCCGCGCGTCGGCGGCGACGGCCGCCGACGCGGACGCGGACGCGGTGTAGCGGCCGGCCCGAGCGGACGCGTCGTCCTCCGCGCGGGCGAGTTTGAGGAGGGCGAGGCCGACGTCGCCGAGAGCAGCGGCGGCACCCTCGGCCGCAGACACCGCGGCCTCTGCCGCGCGAGCAGCGGCCGCCAGGGCGCCGGCCCGGGCGTCGACATCAGCCCGCCGGGCGCGCAGACCCGCTTCGCCGGGGGGGAGGGAGGGAGGGGCGTCTCCAAGTTCGTGCCTCAGCGCTGTTCCCAACTCAGCCAACCGCCGCGCCACATCCCCCGTGGCCGCCGCCGACCGCGCCACGTCAGCAGGCGACGGCGGCGGCCGCCCCCCTCCCAACAACGCGCGGGGAAGGGAGGCGGCGGCGTCCAGGAGGGAAGGTCTGAGGGGTTGCAGAGTCGTCCAGGCGGGCGCATTGGACAGAGGCCCCTCCACACTCAGCCAGACCCTCAGCTCCCGCGTTCTGTGGGCGGCGGGGTGGGACGCCAGCGCGGTGAGCCACGCGGCAATGGCGGCGGCGCGGCCCGCGGTGAAGGGGTCAGGCGGGGCGGAGGTGGTGGTGGTCGTCGCCCCCGCGCCACCACCGAGCGGGGGCGGCGCCGCCCCCCCACCCAGCGGGTCCGCCACCGCGCGGTCGGGCCTGGGCGGCAGGATGTACCCCCTGCACGCCAGCTTGAGGGCGTCCGCCAGGGCGACGACATCGCGGAAGCGGCGGCGGACGATGGTGGGCATGTCGTTGGGCAGGCCGAGCGCGCCCCCCCTCGCCGTCGTCACTTTGTAGGTGACGTGGGTGGCGCCGCCCCCCGGGCCACCACCCGGCCCTGGCACGGTGGCGGGATCAGAAACGGTGATGGTGGGGAGGGGGGAGGGGGGCGCCGTCAGCGGCGTGTCGGCCGGCGGCGGCGCGGGGGGCGGCGGCACGCCAGACAGGGGCGGCGGGGGTGGCTGCACGCGGGGTGGGGCCACAACACTTGGCGCAGGCGACGTGACGTGGGTGGCGGCCAGCGACGCGGAGAGCGGGTCGTCGGAGGGTGGTGGTGGTGGTGGTGTGGGGGCTGTCGCCGCCGCAACTGGCGCCGCGAGCTCGGCCGCCGACGCGGACAGCGGGTCGTCCGCTGCTGCCGATGCAGACAGTGGGTCATCGTTCACCGCTACAGACGCGGACAGAGGGTCGTCAGGCACGGTGGGTGCGGGGGTCGGCGAGGCGTCGGCGTCTGAGCGCGCCGCAGACTCCTCTGCCCCGCCCTCCATCAGCTGACCATAGCTGGCCACCGCGGCGTGGGTGACGCCAGGGTCGTCGTTTGTTGGTGGCGCGGCCTGTGTGTGTGTGTGTGGAGAGGGTGGGCCATCGTTTCACGCCCTTTGGCCCCCTCCCCTTTTCTCCTCCACAAAACGCGACCACCCACCCGCCCAGGCTCAGTGTTGGTGATGCTCCCGCCATTGTCGGATGCCGCCAGCTGGGACAGCGGGTCGTCGGGGGTGGGGGAGGACGGCATTGGTGTGATGCCAAGCGCGCGCGAAAACAAAAGAAACGGAGGACGCTGGGTGCACACGCGCGCCGGCACACGCGCGTGTGTCCCGGTTGTGTGTGTCCGTGTAACCGCGGAGCGAGGCGCCGCGGCGTGTCGTGTGTGCCGCGCGGTTTCGCGGACCCCCGAACAAAAAAGTGAAGAGCATTGTTTTTTTTCTCTCGTCACACCTCTCTCTTGCCCCGCGCCTCCTCCTTTGCGCATTCGTGGGCGCGCCAGTGTGTACACAACACTCATCTCTCTCCCGAATGCTGACCCCCACCGCCACAAGGCCACGCGCCGTGGCCGGGCGCGCCGCCGCCGCAATTCGTGTGCCGCGCCGCGCGCCCCGCGTCGTCGCTCGCGCGGGTGAGTGTGTGTGTGGGAGTGTGGAGCGCAATTGCTCGAGCAGAGGGCCAGAGGAAAGAGGCGGGGAGTCGGGGGCAAAGCACAAACAGCCCGACCGCCAAAACAAAACGCCCCCGGCGCGTGGCCTCTTTCCAACCCGACCCAATCCCTCCCTCCCCACACAGCCGACACGCCGCCCCCTCAAGACGCCGCCCCTGAGGGTGGTCCATCCACGGCATCCACCGCCGACCTGGACAAAGAGGTGTGAGAGAGAGGTGTGTGTGTGAAGGCTGAGTTGTCGTTTCGCGTTTCCCTTTCCAAACCACCCCACCACCCTCCACAGGTCACCCGCTTTGCCCGCGGCGCGGCCGCCACCTTTGCCCCCCGCCCCTCCACCCCCTCCGGCAAGAATCCCGCGGTCAAGGGTACCCTGCTGTACGACATTTTCGGGGCTCAAGCCTGGCTGTCTCTTGGAGTGGGTGGCCTGCTTGCCTGCAACATCATTTTTCCGTCCGACGACCCCTCCATCGCCCGCCTGATGGGCATGTGGTCGGTGTGGATGTTCACCGTGCCCTCCCTGCGCGCGCGCGAGTGTGGGCCCAAGGAGAAGGATGCGTTGAACCTTCTTTTCCTTGTGTTGCCGCTCGCCAACGTCGCGATCCCGTTGGCCATCAAATCCTTCGCCGTCGTGTTTGCCGCGGATGTGGCGTTGTTGGCGGCCGTGCTGGCGTGGAAGGGAGCGCCCCCGTTTGGCGAGGCAGAGGTGTGAAGAGATGGGCACCTCCACGACCGCTGCTGTGGGGCGCAAGCTGTCGCAAACACGGCGGTGTGGCTTTGGTGGCGGCGTGTGTGTGTGTTTTCTTTGCGACGCGCGAATCTTTTTTTTGTAATGAGGTTTTTTGCACTAACGGCTGGGGGGGGGGGGGGGGGGTGGCTGGTCGCTAGCGTGTGTGTGTCTCTGTGCCCGGAGCGGGAGGCTCCAGGCGCGGAAAACAGACGCGGGGGGCGGCGACAAAAAGAAGAAAACAAAACAAAAAAGACGACAACGGGAAAGGAACGTGTTTTTTCTCTCTAGTGGAGTGGGCGCAGCACCAAGAATGATGATGGGGCGCGCGTTTCCAAAGAAAATAGGGCGGGCGGCGGCGGCCGACCGCCAAAAAAAAGGACCTAACGAACGCACACACACACCTCTCCCTCCCCCCTTCACTGCCACCCCTGCCCCGCCACCCGCCGCTTGTACGCGTTCGACGGCGGCACCTCCCCAAACACGTCCGCGCCTTTGGCGGCGGGGTTGGGGCCCAGCCTTTGCCCCACGGGCTCCACGTCGCGCAACCACTCGCCCACGTAAATCTGTTGCGGCCTCGCGATTTTGAGATCGGGGTCCACCAACTGTTCCCGCCAGTGGGCCAGGTAGCCGACGACGCGGGGCACCGCAAACAGCACGGTGAAGAAGGCGGGCGGGAAGCCGAGGGCGCGGTAGACGAGGCCCGAGTAGAAGTCGACGTTGGGGTAGAGGTTGCGCGATTGAAAGTAGTCGTCCGCCCGCGCGGCCGCCTCCAGTGCCACCGCGACATCGATCAACGGGTCCCGCCCCTGAATCTCAAACACTTCCTCCGCGATGGTGCGAATGATCTTGGCGCGCGGGTCGAACGACTTGTAGACGCGGTGGCCAAAGCCGAACAGTTTTTCGCGTTTCGCTTTGACGCCCGCCAAAAACCCTGGGATCGCGTCCACGGACCCGATGCGGGCCAGCATGCGCAGCACGGCCTCATTGGCGCCACCGTGCAGGGGGCCGTAGAGGGCGCCGATGGCGCCGCCGACCGCGGTGTAGACGTCGACACCCGAGGAGGCCAGGTGGCGCGCGGCAGCTGTCGAACAATTCATCTCGTGCTCCGCGTGCAGCGTGAACAGGATGTCCAGGGCGCGAGCCAGGCGGGGGTGGGGGCGATAGGTGGGGGAGGCGCCCGCGTCCAGCATGAAGAGGAAGTTGTCGGCGTAAGGGAGGCGCTGGTTGGGCACCGCGGCCGCGCGCCCCGACGCGCGGTGGTAGGCAAGAGCCGCGATGGCCGGCATCTTGCCGATCAGCCGCGCGATCTGTTTATCCTGGACGGCGGCGTCGGCGTAGACGGATTGACCCGCGAGGGCGGGGTTTTGTTCGGGGTGGCAGGTGGACAGAGCGTTGATGGCTGGAGGGAGGGTTGGACAAGGGGGGTGGTCAGGGTTTTTGGGGGGGGTGTCTTTCGGCTCCTCCTGGTGCGCTGGTGGCGGCACACAGGTGCACACGCACACGCACACCACACGCACACCACACGCACACACCACACGCACACGCACACCACACGCACACCACACGCACACCACACGCACACACCACACGCACACCACACTCTTTGCTCACCCGTCAACACCGTCCCCATGAAGTGCGCGTCGTGCGGCAGCGCGGCCACCGCCCCCACCACGGGCGGCGGCAGCGCCGAGTGGCGGGCGAGGGCGTCCTCCCACCCGGAGAGCTCTCCGCCCGTGGGCAGGCGGCCGTAGACGACCAGGTGGGCGACTTCGGGGAAGGTGCAGTGTTGCGCGAGTTGTTCGATGGGGTACCCCCTGTACCTCAGGATCCCCGCGTCGCCGTCGATGTAGGAGATGGAGGAGATGCAGGCCGCGGTGTTGACGTAGCTGGGGGGAGTGGGAGAGGGAGGAAGGGAAGGTGAGTGCTGCGTCGTCGTTCCGAGGGCGCCGGCCTCGCTAGCCCCCTTTTCGTGTCGCCCCAGTCTCTCTCCCTCCCTGCCCCTGTGCGCCCCTTGCCTCTCGCCTCCACCCCCGCCTCGCGTGTCGACGCGACACGCGCAAGCCGTCCCTATCGCGGGCCAGAGGAAAGGGGCAGCCGACGCAACGGAAAACGCCCGCTCCGCAACAACAAAAACGCGCCATGAGCCGCCCTTTCGTTTCGGCCATTGGCCGCCGCCCGCGCCTCTGCCAGCCTCACTCTGCCCCTGCTCACCCCACACACTCCCACACAACACTCACCCTGGGTCGTACGTGCGCAGCCCCATGCCGTCGCCGCCCGCTTTGATTTGTTTCAGGTCGGTCGCACGAATGACGCCGCCCTCCCGAATCGGGACTTCATACCGCTTGCCCGTGCGCGAGTCGACCAGGGTCAGGGTGCCGGGGCCGCCCCCCGCGATGGGGCGGGTGGCGGTGGCGGCGGTGGGGACGGGGACCTGAGAGAGTCGGGCGCCTGAGAGGGGAGGAAAGAGGGTCGGCGCGGTTTCGCCCTCGACACTTCTCGTTCCCCACACCAGTCCCCTCTCTCTCCACTCACCGTTGGTGGCGGCGCCTATGTGGCGCGCCAGAGCGGCCAGGCGCGCCGCGGCGCGGTCGTCCATGGGATGTTTTGGGGGAAGTGGGGGTAGAGGAACAGGTGTGGGGAGAGAAAAACGACGAGTTGTGATCAAACAAAAAAAAACGTTACAAAAGCAACGCCTCTCCCTCTATTAAACTCTCTCCGCCCATCACACCAGGGAGAGAGCAACACAGTCTCTCTCTCCTGATCATGTCCATCGGCTTCTGCGCCTTGGCGCGGGGGCTCGTGTGCCCCCACAACCAGTCAACAAAACAACACACATACACCACCCCCCTTTTTGCATCACTCATTTTTCGCCGCCTCCCTCACCGCCACGCGCAGCAGGTAGTCCAGGTAGTGCGTTCCCCCATTATAAGCACAGGCACCGACCAACGCGATGACAAACAGGGAGTGCGCGGTGTACGAGTGCCACCAGATGTTGGTGAGGCACAACGACAGCGTCACAGCGACCGCGTGGAAGCCCATGTACACGACTGGGCCAATCGCGGGCGGGACGGACGACACAGCACGTGCCAGGGGCGTCGTCGGCCGGGCAGCATAGTACTTGTACAGCGTTTGCAGCCCCTTGCGCTCGATGCGGCCCGCCATCAACCAAAAGATGAGGAGTGAATAGAGGACGACCCACTCTGCGTACCAGGGGAACAACGCCCCCAGCACGAGTTGGGACAGAGTGGCGTCATTCCAGCCTGCAGGCAGGGACGACCGGCCGCCACCGTAGCGGCAGGCGGCGACCGTGAAGGGGGACCACCACGGTCCGCGCGCGGTGGCGGCAGCGCACGCGCGCTCCGCAGCTGACGAGGCGGCGGTGGGGGCCACCCCTGCCAGCGGACCTGGGTGCCAGCGCGCTGCCCAGGCGACCAGGGCAGGCCCTATGTGAATAAACAAGGATGTGCACTTATCGGCCGAGTGAAAAACGAGGGAGTTTCGGAAGGTCGGAACGGACAGGGCAAGCGGCCCTGTGGCCAGCGCAAAGCAGGCGCGGCGCAGGGGGAGGGAGGTGGGGCGGAACCACAGGTGGTACAGGTAGAAGAAGTTGGCCAGGTAGCACAGGTCCAGCAGGTAGAGGTGCTGTGGTGTGTGGGAAGGGGGAGGCAAGGGAGAAAGGGGGAGTCGGTGCGCGGCGACACGCGAAAAGAACGCGGGCACGCGACCGCGGCACCCCCACGGTTTCAAACCCATCTTCCCCCGAATCCTGCTCCTTCCTCTCTCCTCTCTCTCACCGTCTTGGCGCGGCGGTACAAAAAGAAACGCGTCACCAGCAGCGCCACCGTCAAAAACGAGTAGAGTCGAAAAAAGGTCGTCGGATGCGCTCCCAGCTCGAACGCGGACACGAGTACAAGAGTCACGCCGGAGACGTAGGCCGCGACCGACGGTCTGTCTGTGGATGAAGGGCGGCGAGGCTGTGTGGCGGTGGCGGCGGTCGGTGGCGCGACGGCGGGCGCCACTGCCCCCGCTCCACTCGCCTCTGCCACCCCGGTGGCCGACGTCGGCCTGGATGTCGCGTCCTCGGTCAGCAGGGCGGACGGGTCGGCGAGGAGCTCGACGTCGGAGGCCAGGGCGGTGGCCGCGGTCGACAGTTGGCGCGCAAAGGTGGCCATGGTGGTTGTGTAGGGTTGACACCAGCTACGGCGTGCTCCTGAGGGGGCAGGGAACAAGCACTAGGCCGCGGGCGCGTGGCCAAATGCTGCAGGAAGGTGACTCGCGGGTCGTTTTTCAGACAACTTTTTTTCGACGTCTCTGCACAACTCAGAATCAAGGCACGCGCGCGGCGCCGGCGCCCGTCACACGATGGCCACGCTCGCCGAATCCTTCCTGGCCGACCTGGACGACCTGTCCGACGGCTCCGGCGACGACGACCGCGGCCGCAACGAGGGCAGCGATGCTGAGGAGCTGCCCGATGCCGCGCCCTCCGTCGCGCCGGGCGCAACACTGGCGTCCACCGCTTCTCTCGAACCCTCCCCCCGCTACGCCTCCATCATGCAGCGCGTGCGTGACGCTCTGACCGCAGGCGACGCCGCGGCGGCCGCCCCCGCTGAAGGCGCGGCGGGGCCGGAGCCGACCCCCGGCGCCGCGCCGCCCCCCATGCCGCCCCCCCCCTCCCTCCGCCGTCACTGGAACCGTGGACGCCGACCCAGCCTACCGTCTGCTGATCGACTGCAACGCGTTGGCGGTGGACATTGAGGGCGAGATTGCGTCTTTGGCCGCCCTTGCGCGCACTCTCTACCGCCCCAAGTTCCCCGAACTCGAGTCCCTCGTCCACCACCCCGTCGACTACGCCCGCGTCGTGCGCGCCCTGGGCAACGCGGACGACCCCTCCACCGTGCCGCTGGACGGGTTGCTGCCTCAGGCGACGCTGATGGTGGTCGCGGTCACCGCTGCCACGACGGCGGGGCGGCCCCTGGCGGAGGCAGCGCTGGCGGAGGTGATGGCGACGTGCGACATGATATTGAGGGTAAGAGTAGGGAGAGAGAGGTGGGGGGTGTGTGAGGGGTGGATAGGGGAGAAAGTGGGGAACAACCCACCCGACACCCCGCCACGCCCACATCCACTCACCCACACCACACACTCCCACTTCCACACACCCCACAGCTGGACGCCGACAAAGCCACCATTCTGAACCTCGTCACCGACCGCATGGCCACCGCCGCCCCCAACCTCACCGCTCTAGTGGGTGCTGACGTGGCTGCCGCCTTGATGGGCGTCGCGGGTGGCCTGGCCCCCCTCGCCTCCATGCCCGCCTGCAACCTGCAGCTGCTGGGCGCGCGCAAGGGGGCGCTGGCGGGGCGGTCGTCCCGGGGCGCGGGCCTGCGCGACGGGTTTGTGGCGACGTGTGCGATTCTCCAAAACACGCCCCCCGCCCTGCGCCAGCGGGCGACCCGCCTGGTGGCGGCCAAGGCTGCTTTGATGGCGCGCGTGGACGCGGCGTGGAGCGATGGCGTGGGCGCGACGGGGGCGGCCATGCGGGCAGAGGTCGACACCAAGATCGCCAAGTGGCAGGAGCCGCCCCCCGCCCGCGTGGCCAAGATGCTGCCCATTCCAGATGCGGGGCCGAAACAGAGGCGGGGAGGGCGGCGGGCGAGGGCGGCCAAGGAGAGGTACGGGGTGACCGACCTGCGCAGGGCGGCCAACCGTGTCGGTTTCAACGTGGTGGAGGAGGACGTGCTGGCGGGCGATGAATTGGTGGGTGTGGGCCAGCTGGGGGGGCCGGGAGGCGGGGCGGGAACTCGCCTGCGCCTGGCTGCGAAAGCCGGCAAAGTGAGGATGACGAAAACGGCACAGAAAAAATACGGCCGCGCCCTGGCCGCGGGCGCCGCTTCCTCCCTCGGTGGCGGCGTCGCCGGCACCGCGTCCAGCCTGGCCTTCACCCCGGTCCAAGGCATCGAGCTGGAGGACCCCGCGCGGCGGGCGGCGCTCGAAGCGGCGGCCGACGCGGCGCGCGGTGGAAACGAGAGCTATTTTTCTGCGTATGGCGGGTTCAAGAGCGCGCTGCCGCCGAAGCGAAGCGGCGTGGGAGGGTAGAGAGAAGGGAGGGGGTGGGTAGAGAGAAGGGAGGGGGAGGGGATATCTCCGTCCGCACTCGGGACATGACAAAGACGAGAAACAAAAAAACGGAACAAAACCTGCGCGCCAGTCTCTCCCCCCCCCCCCTCCACATCACACCGCGTCCGCGCCACTGCTGGGCTCGCCCACTGCGGCACCACTGCCGCTGCCACCACCGTTGCCGTTGCTGCCACCACCCACCACAGCCAGCGACGCCGTGTGCGCCTCCCCCGCGCGGCGAGAGGTGAAACAGTGAAACGACTGCCGAAAGCACAGGTAGGAGAGGGCAGCACCAAGCGCCAGCCCACACACCACGTCCTCCACATGGTGCCAGGCGTCCGCCAGGCGGGTGATGCCGACCCAGACCGCGATGGAGGTGGGGGTGGCAGCAACCACCAAACGCCACGGGTGGCCTGCAGCATCCGGCGACCACACGCGCAGCTTGCCGGCCGCCCACCAGGAGAGGTAGCCCAGGCCGGAGGCACACCAGGAGGAGTGGCCCGAAGGGAAGGATTTGCGGCCTTCCGCGGGGCGGACGGCGCCAGGGGAGCAGACCGGCACGCCCGCTGTGTCAAACACCGGCGTCCCCCCCCCAGGCCAACACCTCTCCACAAAGTTGGGGCGGGGCCTCCCCACCCCCAGCTTGATGGCGTTGGTGGCGGCCCCCGTGGTCAGCAGGGCGGCGGCGAGAGCCAGGAACGCGGCGTGCGCTTCGGCGCGGGGCGGGCGGGCGAGCAGGGTGTGAGCGAGTAGAATGAAGGCAGGGCCCCCCGCCGCAATGATGAGGACGGCGGGGGCGGGCACGCGTTGGGCGGCGCCGAGTTTTAAAGGGAAGGAGTAGCGCCACCACGTGTCGCCCGCCACGACGGGCGCGAGCGGGCGGCCGGAAGGAGGCGCATTCTCCGTCATCACCACGATGACGAAGAGCACAGCCAGCGCCAGGTAGTCGGCGACATGGGTGCGTATGATGACGGACCAGGGCAGGTCGGGGGTGGTGGTGGGGCGAGGGCCGGTGGTGCGGAGGGAGGAGTAAGGCGCTGAGGACGACAGGTCGGCCTTGGAGCCACGGCGGAACAGGCCGCCCGCGCGGGGCAGGTCCAGGCCCAGGGCCGACATGGGTGGGCGGGGAGAGAGCGAAAACGAAATGGGGGGATCGAAGTGAAGAAACGACGACACAGACGAATGCTGCCCTGAAACCGACCGCGCTGCCCGGGCCTGGGCGCGTGGGCAGCGGCCCACTCTCCATACACACTCGATGGGCCATCCCACACACCCTCTCCTCACCCGCGCGCGTCGCGCCGCCTCCTCCCGCCGCTGGCACCTCGCCGTCACCGCCATCGTCATTGCCGACCTGGCCGTCGTCCTTTCTGAAGTCGCGCTCTCAGGAGTGCACCCCTCCGTGGCGGCCTGCACGCCCCCCCCCCGTCGGCGGAGGCGGCCGCAGAGGGGCTGCACGCTGCCACGCTGGCCCTTCTAGCAGCCCTCAACTTGGACTGGTTGCTGAGGGCCCTCATCCTGACACCCTTCACATTTTTCTCCCGCGCCTCCCACTGGGCTGATGCAGGCCTGGCGGTGTCCGCGCTGGCGTTGGAGGCCGCGCTGCACGGTGCAGCCGCGGTCGGCACAAATCTCGTACTCATCCTGCTCCGCCTGGCGCGCGTGGGGCACGCCTTTGCAGAGCTGGCGGCCGAGGATGCGCGCGCCAGGGCCGCAGGTGCCGCGTCCCGGGAGAGGAGGCGGGGCGCGGCCCGCGCGTGGAGGATGGCCGTGGTCGCGGCGCTGGCGTCCAAAAGGCGACGCGCAGATGGCGATGATGGCCTGGTGGTGACAGCAGTTTGAGCTTGTGTTTTTATTGCGTGTGGTGTCCTCTGTTTACACGAGCATCGGGGTGGGGTAGGGGGGGTGGATCGGGGGTTGTGTGAAAGAAAAAAAAAAGTGGGGGCGACAAAAAAGTTGAAGAAAATGCCAAAAGGAGGGGGCGCACAGAGGTGTGCGACCCGACACCCCTTGCGCACGAAAAGTCGTTGGAGGGGTACGTTAGGCTGTCCTGCGGTGTCTGGGGGAAGAAAAACAGGGGGGCCAGAAGAGGCAAAAACTCCCTCTTCACAGTTCGTCCTTGGACGGCTCGTCGTCGCCGCCCGCGGGCTCCAGCACGCCGCCCGCCTTGACAAACTTGGCGATCGCCTCCTCCGTCCTCTCCCCCGTGTACACGGTGTGCTTGCCATCCTTGAACAGGATGATGGTGGGGAAGCCTTTCACCTCAAATGTGGACCCGGGAGGGATGTCGTTGGCCGTCATGTCGTACTTTGCGACAATCACTTTCTTGTCCGACTTGAAAGACTCGCCCAGCTTATCCCAGATAGGGGCCAGCGTCTTGCAGTGGCCGCACCACGGCGCGTAGAACTTGACGATGGCGGTCACGCCCTTGGGCGCGGTGATCAGCTTGTCAAAGGTGGTGGCGGTCGCAATAGTAACCGGGCCGTCGTTCTTTTTGGGCGGCGTCTCCGACTTGACGTGCGGCGACAGCTTGCCCGCGCCAAACGCGGTCAGGAAAGCGGCCACGTCTTTCGGCGCCACCTTCTGCTTCAGGTACTTGGCGTTGGCCTTCGGCGCGTGCAGGGCGAGGGCCGGCATGTCGGCGTCAGTCAGGCCAAAGAACTGGACCGCGCCCGCGTTGGCGGCCGGGTCGGTGTACAGCACCTGCGCCGTCTTGCCGCCGTCAGCCTTGCGCAGCTCGATCAACGCCGCCCTGAACTCAGCCACCTTCTTGTGGTCTTTGGGGACAAAGGCCAGCAGCTTGGGGTCGTCCGCTTTGAAAACTTTGGCGAGAACCTTGCGCATGCGCGGGGTGGCGTCGAGTTCCGGCAGCCCGGGCTCGGCCGTGGACTCGACAAACGAGGCCAGCGCGTCCGTGTCGGCGGCGTCGCCCTTGTACACCACAGCTTCAGGCTTGTCCTCAAAGTTGGTGTGCACGGTGATGGAGGGGGCGGAGGCACCCGCCACCAGCTTGGCGTCAAAGGTGTGGAGGAAGGCCGCGTCCTCGCGCAGGCGGTCGCCCGCGGCTTCGAAAGCCTTGAAGGCAGCATCCTTGACAGACTTGAAGACGCCCAGGACGACGACCTCACCCTCCTTCTTGGCTTTGGTGAGTGCGTCCGCAGACTTGACTTCGACGGAGGCGGGGCCGGCCAGCTTGGTGAGGTGGGACACGATGCCGGCCGCGTCGCGCGGGCCCTGGTAGTCGACGGGCGCTTCGACCGACTTGCCCTTGAAAATCTTGATGGTGGGGAAGCCGCGCACCTCGTACTTTTCGGCGAGCGCCTTGTTGGCTTCTTCCGTGGCGTCGATCTTGATGAGCTTGATGCCGGTGTTGGCTTTCTCGAGCTCCTGCGCGGCCGTCTCGTATTCGGGGGCCAGCGTCTTGCAGTGGCCGCACCAGGGGGCGTAGAATTCGGCCACCACAAAGTCAGCCGACTTGACGAGCTTGTCGAACTCTTTCTGGCCGGAGGCTGGGTGGGAGTGGGGGAGAGAAAGGGAGGAGGGGGTGAGCTTTTTCGCGCGCGGCGAGTTTTTTCGAACCGAAAGGAAGCCGACGCGCGGCCGCGCGCGCGCTGGCGGGAGCCCACACCGGCTGGCTGCCAGCCCGCCCTGTCGACCGCGCGATCCACTCCACGTGCCGGGCGCACCACCCAAACTCGGTGCGGCCAGTCCGGGGCAAGGGAGGGGGGCGGAGGGCCCAGGGGAGCGCGGGAGGGGCGGTCGCGAACACCCGATCGCGTGGTGGGAAAAAAACACGCATCGCCCGAACACACACCACGCCCCACGTGCCACCAGCCCGCGACCTCCTCCCTCCCGTCTTGCCCACGCGACGAGGGGAGGTGAACACGGCGGCGGGGGGGGGGGGCGGGGGATGGGGCGACGCTCACGTGGGCGCGCTGGTGGCGGGATCGCGCCATTGCGACGCATATTTGCGCTGCGGGCCATCGCTGCGTGCGCTCCCCGCCGCCGTCGCCGACGCCGCCCGCTCCCCGCGCGCCCCGCGCGCCACTCGCACGCCGCCAACGAGCCGCCCGCGCTCTTCCCCGCATCGCGCGCACACACACACACACACACACACACACACACACACACACACAAAGCACTCACCCGCCAGCACGGCCTCCTTGGTCGACTTGGCCTTCTTCTTCTTGGCGTCCGCGACGCCGGACGAGGACGCCACCGCCAGGGCGATGAGGGCGATGGCGAGGACACGCTTGGACAGCATGGTTTCGGTGGGGTGTGGGGTTGGAAAAAGGGGGGGGGAGATCGTTCGGCGAACAACGAACGACAGAGTGACGCTGAAACAGAACGCGTTTTTTTTGTTTCGTCTCTCTCTCCCGCGGGGGCGCCCGCCTCCCTCTTCCGCAATGTCCGTCGTCTCGTCAGCCGCCGGCCCCGACCGCGGCGGCGGCCGCGCCTCCACCGCCACCGCGGCCGCCCCCTCCTTCCGAGCGCTGGTGATGGGGGGCGGCCCCGCCGCCATGGGCCTCGCCGATGTGCGGGCGCGGGCGACCGAGTTGAGGCGCACCCTGGACGAACTGGCTCAAGTGCTGGCCTTTCGGCCGGAAGCGTTGACCTGGTGAGGGAGGAGGGGGAGGAGGGGCGCGAAAAACTGTGTCTCCCACCCCACCACCACCCCTTTCACACCTCCCTGCTTTCCCCACACACTCACACCCGCAGGCACGACGCCCTGGAGAAGTTTGGCGTCGCCTCCGTGCAGGCCGCCTCCCTGCGCTCCTCCCTGCGCCCCCTGGCCGACGCGTACGCCGTCCACCCCTCCCCCGCGGGCGCCTCCCCGGCCGACGCAGCCACCCTGCCCGCCCTGGTGTCGTCTCGGGGGCACCCCGACGCGGATGCCGCGTGCGCGGCCGCGTCCGAGGCCGCGCTGGCGGCGGCGACGGGGGGGGGCGGGGGAAGAGGTGGCGGCGCAAAATCCTATGTCGCCCTCGGCGCCGCCGCGGACGCGGTCAACGCGGTGGTGGACCACTTGATGATGGCACCAGCGCCAGGGGAGTCGGAAGAAGAGGATGGGAGGGGTGTGCTGGCCCCCGGCTCCCGCGCGCGGCGCGCGCTCGCGGCGGCCGCGCACGCGGCGGCCGCGCCCGGGGCGGGCCCCCCGCCCGGTGGCGGCAAGGCGGCGCCGTCGGACGCCAGGGCGGCGTTGGTGACGGCGGCGCTGGCGGGAAGGCTGCCGGCAGAGTAGAAGGTGTTTTTTGTTTTGTTTGTTCAACCCACCGCCGTTCCACAGTCTGAAAACAAAACAACTTTATTTGTTTTCTGTTACACGAAATGAAAAGCACTCACCACACACCCCACACTCCTCCTCTCCTCAAAACCCGGCCGCCGCGATCTGGGCCCTCAGCTTGGCCGCCTGCTCCAGCACGCTGCGCCGGCTGGCCCCGCCCTCCGTGTCCCGCCTCTCCGCGGACGCATCATAATCCCACACAGCATTCACGTCATCATCAAACAGGGGGTGGATGGTGCGCAGGTCGGCGGGCGTGAGGGAGGAGAGGGGCACGCCGCGATCTTCCGCCATTTTGACGGCCGCGCCCGACAGGTGGTGCGTCTCCCGGAACGGCACCCCCTTGCGCACCAGGTACTCGGCCAGATCAGTGGCCAGCATGTCGGCTGATAAGCCCGCCCGCATGCGGTCGGGGCGGATGGTGAGGGTGGAGAGGACGCCCGTTGCGATTTGGAGGACGGCATCGAGTGTGTCCACCGTGTCGAAGAGGAGGGGCCAAGCCTCCTGGAAGTCTTTGTTGTAGGTGGTGGGGGTGCCCTGGGAGGTGTGGGGGGGTGGGGTGGGGGGGAAGAGTTGGTGTCGTTGTGCGTGTCGCTTTTTCTCTCTCTCTCTCTCTCTCCACTCACACACCCTCCCTCTCTTCATCTCACCTTGGCCACCGCCAGCATGCCCATCAGGTTGCCCGTCACCCGCCCCGCCTTACCCCGAATCAGCTCCAACGCGTCCGGATTCTTTTTCTGGGGCATGAGCGAAGATCCCGTTGCATAGGCGTCCGCACACTGCACGTATCCAAACGCGCCCGACGAGTAGATGATCAGATCCTCAGCCCACCGCGACAAGTGGGTCAGTGTCACCGCCCCGATGTAGAGGGTGTCCAGGACGTAGTCTCGGTCGGACACGGCGTCCATGGAGTTGGGGCACACGCGCCCCTCGAACCCCAGATCAGTCGCCATCGCCCTCCGGTCCACGCCAAACGGGTTGCCCGCCAGGGCGCCCGACCCCAGGGGCAGGGTGCCGACGCGGGGGAGGGCGTCCGCCAGGCGGGCGTCGTCGCGCGACCAGGCGGCCGCGTGGGCGAGCAGCCAGTGCGACAAGCGCACCGTCTGAGCGGGCTGTAAATGCGTGAACCCAGGCATCACGACGTCCACCTCAGCTTCTGCGCGCTCGACGGCGGCCTTGATGAGGGCGATGAGGTGGGACCGCGTGACGGTGGAGAGGTGGGTGTAGAGCCACAGCCGCGTGTCGGTGGCCACTTGATCATTGCGCGACCGCCCCGTGTGCAGCTTGCCGCCGACGGGGCCCACCAGCTCGGTCAACCGCCGTTCATTGGCGGTGTGGATGTCTTCGTCTCCCGGTTTGACGGTAAACGTGCCGTTGGCCCACTCGGCCGCGACAGCGTCCAACCCCCCCACAATCTCGGCCGCCTCCCCCTCCGTCAGCACGCCTGCTTTGGCGAGCGCTCTCGCATAGGCTTGGGAGCCGCGCAAGTCTTCAGCCCACAGGCGCCGGTCAAAGGGGAGGGACTCGTTGAAGGCCTCCATCAGAGGGTCGGTCGCCCCCGTGAAGCGACCCCCCCACAGCTTTTTGTCGGAGGGGGGGGCGGTGGGGGCGGCGGCCGTGGTGACGGAGGGACGGCGAGGAGGCTGCTGCTGCTGTGGAGGGGAGGGGCGCAATTTAGGGTTTTCGCGAAACCTAGCCGTCGGTTTCGGGCGGTGCCTTCCCGACACGCACACTCAACACTCACCATGCGCGCGCGCGTGGGCGCCAGGCTTGGCGCGACAGCGGTGACCGCGGCTGTGCGCATTTGTGAGGAGGGAGAAGGGGGGAGGGCGCAGCAAAAAACGTCGAAACAAAAACGACGCGAGTGTCGTTTTTGTTATGGAAGGACGTTGCGTTTTTGCGGCATTCACACCTCCTTTTTTTTGTGCGGTGCGCGCTCCCACGCGCGTCCCACAGACCGTGCTATCATCTTGCGCACGTTTGTGTGTTCTCGCTCCCCGCGCGCCGTGGGGAGAGAAAAACACACCAACCACCCCACACCGTATGGCGGACACCGCGGCCGAGGAAGCCGCCCTGGTGGACGCGTACACTGCCCAACTGGCCGCGCTCAAAGGGCTCCTGGCTGACAAACACTTTCGCGGGCGCGACTTGGCGGACAAAGGTGAGAGAGGTTTGGAGTGTGGGGAAAGGCTCGCGTCTCGGCGTAGTTTTTTTCTCTCCACCCACGCCTGCGACCTCCCACCCCTCTCACCACCCCTCCCCCACCCCCAGCCGATATCCACGACGCCGCTGCAGCGGCGGGTGGCGCCCACTTTGCGGTGTCGGCGACCCACCCCCTCAAAAAATTCGTCACCGCGGACCGGTTGCCAGCCGACCTGGCTGCACACCTTGATCCCACCTCCACCGTCGCCGCGCCGCCGCCGCCAGTCGCTCACCCTGAGCCAGTGGTGGTTGACCCGCCAGCAGAGGGTGAGCCCGTGCCGAAAGTGGAGGGCGCGGCCGCGCCACCGCCCGACGAGGCGGCATGAGCGATGCGGCAGCTGACACCGCCGCCCGACGCGCAGCCGCCGCCGCCACCCCCGCCGACGCAGCCGCCGCCGCCACCCCCGCCGACGCAGCCGCGTCCCTGGCGGCGCTGCCGCCCGCGGCGCGGCACGCCGCCCTGCTGGCAGCGGCAGTGGTCGACCCCGCCCGCCCGCCCCCGCTCACCGACAGGGCCGCGCTGGAGGCGTCGCACCGTTTTTTGCGCACGCCAGCCGATGATGACGCGGCCGCGAGGTCCGGGGGCGCGTGGCTGGCTGACGCCGCGCGGCGCTATTACGACCTGCTGCACCGCGAGTATTGCGTCGTCGACCTCTCCCGGGCGCGCGATGCAAGCGGGGAGGGTGGGAGCGGGCCTATCGGCCTGCGGTGGCGCACCGCGGCTGAAGTGAGGGCGGGCAAGGGCCAGCTCGCGTGCGGCGCGCGCGGGTGCGGCGAGACGCGCGGCCTTGCCAGTTTTGAACTGAATTTTCGCTATGTGGAGGCTGGGGAGAGGAAAGCGGCGTTGGTCAAGTGTCGGGTGTGCCCCCCGCACGCGGCCGATATGGCGGCGGCGGGGGGCGGCGCGCGGCGGGACACACGCCGCCGCCACCGCTCCCGGTCTCAGGAGCGGCACCGGTCGCCCAACGACCGCCGGCGCCGGCGCAACGCGTCGCGCTCGCCGAGTGAGGGCCGGGGGCGGCGTGGTGAGAGGCGCCACAGGTCGCGGTCGCCGGGTGAAGCGCGGCGTGGAGCGCGGCAGTCGCGTGAAGCGCGCGCGCCACCTCCGCCCGGCCGCGCCCAAGCATCAGACATGTTTGACGGCTTGTTTGACTGATGTTGTGTAGGAGAAAGAGAGACTTTGACGAAGAAAAAGGTTATGTTTTCTCGCTCTCAACAACACATCACGATTTTTCGCTCTCACTCAAAAACACTGTCCATCCAAACCTCCTCTCACTTGGCCATCACCAGCGTCAACTCCGCCTCGCAGCACAGGTCGGCGCCCACGTACGCGGTCGCATGCATCTTGGCAATGCCAAACCGTTTGTTGAACTTGGTCAGTTCGACGCGCATCATGACACAGTCGCCCGGCACCACGGGGCGGCGAAACTTGCACCCCTCAATGCCGCCAAAGAAGAAGTTTTGTTGGGAGGATTTGTCGGCGGGGTCCATCATGACGATGCCGCCCAGCTGGGCCATGGCTTCGACTTGGAGGACGCCCGGCATGATTTTGCGGTCGGGGAAGTGCCCCGTGAAGAAGTTGTCGTTGGCGGTGACGTTCTTGTATCCGACGGCGTACTGTTGGGGAACGAGGTCGACGACGCGGTCGACGAGGAGGAAGGGGAAGCTGTGGAGAGGGTGGGGTGGGATGAGGGGTGTGTTTGTGTGCGATGTCCCACTGACACACAGGCACCCCTCCTAAATCCCAACTCACCGGTGGGGCAGCACCTCCTGGATGGCTTCGATGTCTTTGACGGCGGGGAAGGAGTTGCCCGACTTGGCCAGGGCGACGCCAGGGGCGGGGTCGGCCGACGCGGCGGCGGGCGCGGCAGCGACCGGGGCGGGGGCGCGGCGGGCGGTGGTGCTGTGGTGTGGTTGTGTGTGTGAGAGAGAATGAGTGTGTGAGAATGGATGGATCGGTCTGGAAGGGAGTCAGCGCGACTGGTGGCGCCAGCCGTCGACCGAAGAACACGCGACGACGCGCCGACGGTTTTTTTTGTGGTGCCCTCTTTTCCTGCCCCCCGCGCCTCTCCCCCGGTGTGCCTTCCCCTCATTGCCCCCCTTGCATTGAGCCAAATTTGAGCGACACGTCAGCGTGGCCAGGACGCGGGCCCCCCGCAGGCAGCCAGCGTTTTCTTTCACACAAGCGGTGACCGGTCCGCGACCCTGTTTCGATCGCGGCAACGCGCGGCTCAATTGCCACGCCCTCCACCCCTCCCATCCCCCCCTCACCTGCGCGCGCGCAGGTGCGACGCACGCGGCGCGACCGAGGCGCGGGTGGCTGGGGCGGCTGACAGCATGGTTTTGATTTATGAACGCAAACAAGAAAACGAGAAACAAGGTTTGTCGAAACGCAGCCAAAAACCAGCCACACAACCACCCCGTTTCTTTTTCCCATCCCTTGCCCTGCGGGGGCAGCCCACACACGCGCCCCGCCGCCGCCGGCGACACTCCCCGCGTCACACGCCGGCACACACACGCTGCCTGACACGCCGACACCGCTCGGCCCTCGTTTTGCCCCCGCGCCGCGGTCACAGCGTTTCCGCGCCCTCCTGCGCCCCAATGCGGCTCGCCGCCGCCCCCACCCGCCCACACGCGCGCCGCGTCACGCTTCATACAGTCTGCCTGGCCAGACTGCGGCCGGCGGGGCGCCCCCGCGCGCGGCGCCACCTGCGCGCCACGCCAGAGGACAGCGCCTCGACCGACGCACCACCCCCACCCCTTCTCTCGCCTCCCGCCGAGCTGGCGTCCATCCTGGCCAACGGCACCGCCTGGACGGCGGGCGCTGCCCTGTCCTCCCGCGGCCGCGTGGCGGAGAGCGCGATGGCGGCGGCGCTGGCGCGGCTCGCGTCCACGGCCGACGCGCCCGCCGCCACCCCGGCCGATGAGGAAGCGCTGCTCCTGGCCCTGCACGCGGCTGGGCGGCACGAAGACGTGTGCGCCCGGGTGGAGGGGCGGGCGACGGTGAGTGGTGGTGGCAGCAGTGGCAGTGCTGCTGTCCCGCCGTCTCTGCGCCCGCTCACCGACACCGCTGCGACTGCCTACCTCTCCTCCGCTGCAGCGGCCGGCACCCTCACCCCCGGCCGCCCCCCCCCGGGCGGAGGCCCCCTGCCCGCCTGGTTGACGGGGGTGGCGGCGCGCGCGTCGCCCGGGGGGGAGCTGCCCGAACCCGGCGCCGCGGCCGCGCGCCCGCTGCACGTTTTGGTGTCATTACCGTCCACCTTCCCCCTGCCCCGGTCCCCGCCGACTGGCCAGACCTCCCCCCTGGCCGCCGCTGTGTCCGCCTTTGCGACGGCAGTCGGTTTGGTGGCCCTGTTCATGCTGGGCGCGTCCGTGTCCCGGCGCGCGGCCGCGCCGACCGCGTTTGGCGGCGGGTCGTCGATGCCGACTCACTCGTCATCCTCCGGCATGCCGTCCTCCGCTGGCCTCAACCTGGGCGGCGCCGAAGCCAGAGGCGGCGCCTTCGCCCCCAAAGAGTACGGCGGGGAGGATGTCCCCGAAGCGTCGCGCGTGCGCTTTTCGGACGTGAAAGGGTGTGACGAGGCAAAGGGCGAGCTCGAGGAGGTCGTCGCGTACCTTCGCGACCCCTCCCGCTTCACCGCGCTCGGCGGCAAGCTGCCCAAGGGCGTCCTGCTGACGGGGCCTCCCGGCACCGGCAAAACCCTGTTGGCTCGTGCTGTCGCGGGTGAAGCCGGCGTCCCCTTCTTCTTCCGCGCTGGTTCTGAATTCGAAGAGATGTTTGTCGGCGTCGGCGCGCGCCGCGCGCGTGCGCTGTTTGCCGCCGCCAAGAAGGCCACCCCCTGCATCGTGTTCATCGACGAGATCGACGCCATCGGCGGCCCCCGCAAAGCCGCCTGGGATAACGCTGGAGGGCGCAAAACGCTCAACCAGCTGCTGGTGGAGATGGATGGGTTTGAACAAAACTCGGGCGTCATCGTCATTGCCGCCACCAACATAGGGGACGCCCTCGACTCCGCCCTCACGCGGCCGGGGCGCTTCGACAGGCACGTCGCCGTCCCCCTGCCCGACGTGCGGGGGCGGCTGGACATTTTGACCCACTATTTGGGGCGGGTGCCGTTGGATCCAAGCGGCCCCCCCCTCCCCGACGTCGCGGGCACCCTGGCCCGCCGCACCCCCGGCTTCTCGGGCGCCCAACTCGCCGCCCTGGTCAATGAGGCGGCGCTGTCGGCTGCCAGGACGGGGGCGACATCAGTCGACGCCACGCGGCTGGACGAAGCACGTGACAAACTGTTGATGGGCACCGAGCGCCGCTCCCTCGTCCAGTCTGCTGCCTCCCGCCGTCTCACCGCCTACCATGAAGGCGGCCACGCTGTGGTGGCCATGACGACGCCCGGGGCACGGCCTGTGCACAAGGCCACGATTGTGCCACGTGGACACGCGCTGGGCATGGTGGCGCAACTGCCGGATGGGGATGAGACCAGCGTGACGCGCGCGCAGCTGCGCGCCCAGATCGATGTCGCCCTGGGCGGCAAAGCCGCGGAAGCCCTCGTCTTTGGCGAGGACGCGGTGACGACGGGGGCGAGGTCTGATCTCGCCACCGCCACCGCGGTGGCGAGGCACATGGTGGCCGAGTGCGGGATGAGCGACGTCGTGGGGCCGCGGTATGTCGGCGGGGGCGACGACTCCCCTTCCTCCTCGCCCCGCGCCTCCCCCGACGTCGCGCGCGCGGTGGACGCCGAGATCGGCACGTTGCTTCGCGACGCGTATGCCCGGGTGAGTGGGTTGCTGAAAGAAAGGGAGGCCGACCTGCACCGGTTGGCAGCTGCTCTGCTCGAGCATGAAACCCTCACGGCCGCAGACGTGCGGGCCGTCCTGGACGGCACGTTTGCGCGGCCGCCCCCCACCCGCCTGCCTCAGGGGGAGGGGGATGAAGCGGCCACGCTGGCGGCGCTGGGGGTGGATGTGGGGGGGGGGGGCGGCGCCGGCGCAGTTGAAGGTGGGGAGGAAGAGGTGATGAGGAAGAGAAAAGTGTTTTGCTTCATTTTGCATTCGTTTTCGCCCGCCATCAGCTGCTGACTAGTGTGTGTGTGTGTGTGTGTGTGTGCCCTCAATCTTTGGTAACATCCACGAGACACCCAACCGACAAAGAACGTTTTCTCTTTTTCAAATGTCGACGTCACCGCCGCAACCCGGGCACCAACGTCGGCGGCGGCCCCAACCGACGCCTCCGTTTGCCAGTCTGGCCGTCGTCTGCATCATCCATAGCATTAACAACCGGGGACGCGGTCGCGTCAGCCAGCGGCGTCGGCGCCAGGCGCGACGGCGCGGCCGCCGCGCGCCGCCGCGGTGGCCGCCGCCGCGCCGACACCGCGGCGGCGGCGGCGGCGGCGGGGGAGCCGTCGAGCCAGGGCGAGTCGACCGCGTCGGACGCTGCCCCCGGCGTCCAGTCGGAAGAGGAGGGCGGGGAGGAGGACGTGGACGGCGGGGTGGAGGCGGCGGGGGACGCGTCGGCGGGGGGGGCATCGTCATCACGGGCCGCCGCCGGAGAGCAGCCATCGCCGCCCACCGCGTCCGGCATGCCTCCGTCGCCATCACCCCACACGGGCGGCGTCACCGTCACCGCGCGCGGCAGGGGCGTGCCGTCGCCGTCGCCGGGGGTGGCCGACGCGAGCCGCGCCGGCACGTCGGCCCCCGCCCACACGCCCGCCAGCGAGGGCGACCGAGGGCGAGGAGGCAGCGTGGCAGGCGGCACGCTGCCGCCATCGTCCGCGGCCACGGTGGCGGCCAGGGAGGGGGGGGAGGCGGCGTCGTCGCCTGCCGCGAGCGTGGGCGCGGGCGACGGGGAGGCATCCCCCGCCGCCCCCACCGCGGGAGACGCAAACAGGGCGGCCGCCACGCCGGGGGTGGACGCCGCGGCCAGGCGGGTGGGGGCGCGTGCCGCGCTGGGGGGCAGGGTTGACGTCGCAGGTGTGCCGCGTGCTGCTGCTGCGGCCGCAACGGCAGCAGCAGCAGCATCCTCTGCCCGCACCGCCTCCCGAGCCCGCGCCAGCGCGATGGCGTGCGGTGTGCCCGCATCCCCACGCCCGCCCGCCGCCCCGCTGCGCGGCACCGACCGCGGCGGCCGCCGCGCGGGCGGCGCCGACGCCGGCTCGGGCGCCAGCCGCCCTCCGCGCAGTGACGCGCGGGCAGCGGCGACAGCGGCCGCCCGAGCCTCACTAACCTCTCGCCGGGCGCGGTCCAGCTGGTCTTGCAGGGCGGTGATGAGCAGGTCAGCGTTCGCGGTCGCCTGTGTCGCGGCGTCACTCACCCCCGCCTCGGCCGCCGCCGCCCTCGCCTCGGCGGCCGCCGCCCGCGCCTCAGCTTCATCAACCCGCCTGTAGGCAGCTGTGGCGGCCGCCTGGGCGGCGTCCGCGTCGGCGGCGGCGGCTTGAGCGTCGGCGATCGCGTCGGCGGCCGCATCGGCGGCGGCGGCCGCGGCCGCAGCGGCCGCTGCTTGTGCGGCCGCCAGGTCGGTGCGCAGGGTGGTGATGGTGGCAGCCAGCTCGTCGCGGTCGGCGACGGTGGCGGCCGCGGCGGCCTCTGCCGCCGCAGCGCGCGCGTCTGCGGCTGCGGCGCGCTGCTCGGCGGCCGCGATGGCCGCTTCGTCGCCTGCGCTGCCGCCAGCCGCCGCTCGCACCCTGTCCAGCTCAGCCTTGTGCGTCCTTTCCGCGTCCTCCAGCAGGGCGGCCGCTTCAGCCACAGCCGCCGCGCGCGCCGCGGCGGCCGCCCGGCTCTCGGCTTCGCCCGCGGCGGCCAGCTCTTCCTCCAGCTGGCGCACGCGGCCGCGCAGCTCCAGCAGTTCGTCCTCTGCATCCGAGTCCAGGGCGGGGGCGGGGGCACGGTCGCCACGGCTGGCGCGCGAGGCGCGGCGTGCGTTTTGTCCGCTGGACCGGGACACCGACGACAGGCGGGACGAGCGTCTACCAAAGACGGCGGTCAGGTTACTGTGTGATGGTGTGTGTGTGTGTGGCAAGGGTGAGAGGCGGTGTGGCGGCAAGTCGTTTCTCCGCATGCGCGCACACGCACGAACCCCTCTCTCTCCCTTCCCCTCCACCACCCGTAACGACCACGCCTCACCGTGGGTGCATGTCCGAGACGGCGCCCTCGGACCCTTCCAACGAGTCGCGGCCGCCCAGCGAGCCGCTAAGCCCGCTACGCGTAGAGGGCATTGCGGTGTGTGTGTTTTGGGGCGCAAAAAGCGAGACAGGAGAGCGCCCCCGGCCGTGTGACTGCGGTGGCGCGTGTGTTTGCGTGTGAGCGTGCGCGTGTGGGTGGATGCGCCACACCGCGCTGCGACGAAAACAAAAAAGCGAGTGTGGTGAGAAAACAGCCATTGGCTGGCGCTCACACCAAAAAAAGCGTGCGACCACTCCTGCTGTGTCGTGCGGCGCGCCACGTTTTCCCCCACCGCGTGTGAAGCACGGCGACCACACACACGCACACACATTCCCACACAATGGCGACCGCCGCCCTGGCCTCCCTCTCCGCGTACGCGGCCGAGCTGTCCACCCCCCTGCCCCCCCCCCCCGCCCTGGACCCCGACGTCGACGAGCTGGACGACAAGCAGGCGGCCGAAGTCAAGTGAGTTTGGGTTGTGGGAGGTTGTGCAGGCACGATGGAGAGGGGGGCGGGGGACGCCAACGTTTTTTTCGCTCAACCATGTTTTTTTTTTCGTTTTCGACCCACCCCACACCCACAGAGAGGCAGCCGACCTGGCCGACGGAGCCGTCCAGATCGCGGTGCTGCGGCCTGGCACTGGCGCCCATCCGGTGGACGGCGACTTGGTGAGAGAAAGGAGAGGGAGGGATGTTTTGTTTTTTGTTCGCCTTTGTCTCTTCCTCGTTTTTCGAACCCCTCCCCCCTTTTCCACCACCCCAGGTCATCTTTCACGTCACCCACCGCCGCCCCGACGCCCCCCTGGACGCCCCCCCCCTGGCCACCACGCGGGGCGGCCCCCCCCACGCATGCGTGCTCGGGACCACCGGCCGGCCCCGGGCGCCGAGAGCGTTTGAACTGGCACTTGCCTCTGTCGCCCCGGGTGCGTGTGTCGCCGTTCGCTGCGCCGCCTCCTACAGCTACGGCCGGGGCGGGGCCACGTTGCCACCCCCCCTGCAGCTGGCGGGGCAGGCGGACGCCGACGTGTGCGCTGAGCTGGACTGCGTGGCGGTGGTGGGAAAAGGAGACGTGGTGTCTCTGACGGACTGCAGTGAAGGCGACGGCGCCGCCGCCTCCTACCCTCTGACCCACTGGAAGGTGACCCTGACGGAAGGGTCCACCTGGGAGACGCCGAGGCCGCCGTTTGAGGTGACGACCCGCATCGCGGTCCGCGTGCCAGCGGGCGACGTGTCTTCATCCACCGACCTGCCCCGCGCCTTCACCTCCCACCCTCCCTTCTGGACGGCCGACGCCCTCACCGCCACCATGGGGGACGGGTCGCTGCCCCCCGCGCTGGAGGCGGCGTTGGGGAGCGTGTCGCCTGGAGAGCGGGCGATCGTGTGTGTCGACGCGTCTCGCTGCCTCGGCGGCACACCCTCCATCCCACCCCCACCCACTGACACCCCCCGCCTCGAGCTCGACATCTCCCTCACCCGCATGATCCAGGTGCGCGACCTGACGGGCGACGGCGCCGTCACCAAGCGCCGCGTGAAGGAGGGGGTGGGCGAGTTTCCGGCCGACTGCCCGCTGCAAGACACAACAGTGCGCATCCGCGCGGCCGCCACCAACGAGGGTGATCCCACCCTCTTTTGGACGGTGGGGGGCGGCCCCGACGTGGATGATGAGGAGGGCGAGGATTCATCGCCCCCTCCTCCTTTCGCATTTGTCACTGGTACTGCAGCCCTGCCCGACGCGGTCGACGTCGGCGTGCGCCTCATGACCCCCCGCGAACGGTCCACCCTCACGTCCGCCCCCTCCCACGCCTGGGCGACACGCGGAGACGCACCCCCGGGGTATGATCCGACTCGCACCACCATCTTTGACGTTGTGCTGACGTCGTTTGACGCCCCCGTGCGAGACGCAGAGGCGGCGCCTGGTGACCGCCTCGCGCGCGCCTCCACCCTGCGCGAACAAGGCAACTCCCTGTGGGCCGCCGGCGGCGCGCGTGCAGGCGAGCTTGCGTCCCTCAAGTGGAAGGCGGCCGCCCGGGAGCTGGGCAACGCCCTGGATTTTGTGGGGGCGAGCGACGAGGAAACGGCTGCCGCCGCCGCGTGCCGCGCGGCCGCGCACGCCAACCTGGCCCTCGCCGCCTCGGCCGAGGCGGCCTGGGGGGCCGCCCTGGACTGGTGCGACAAAGCGCTGGAGGATGATCCGGGGCACGTCAAAGCGTTGCTGAGGAAGGCGCGCGCAGCGGCCGCGCTCGGCCGGCGTGGCGACGCGGACGCCGCGCTGGCTGCCGCGAAGGCCGCCGACCCGGGGGCCGCGGCCGACGTCGCCAAAGAGAGGGCCAGGATCGCAGCGCGCGCGGTGGCGGACGAGAAGAAGCAGAAGAGAGAGATGAAAGGGTTTCTGGGGTGAAAGAGAGCTGGCGGCGTGCGGTGGGGGGGCGGGGGGGGGGGAGAGAGGGTGTGTTGAGACACCGGTGCAGAAAACACTCGCAGACGACGTTTTTCCTTCTTCCTCCTTCACATCACACCAAAAACTAAAACCATGCAGACCCTGCGCTTCCGTCCCTCCACCCTGGCCGTCCGCGCCGCCGCCAACGAGCGGGCGACCCCTCGCGCGCCGGCGCGCCGCGCGCTGCTCGCGGCCGCGCCCGCGCTGCTGCTGGTGGCGCGTCCGGGTGAGTGGGTGTGGATGTGGGAGCGTGGAGAGCGCAATGCTCGATTGTACACAAAAGGGGGACGAGGCGGAGGGCTGAAAGGAGCGGGGGGGGAGCTGCGCTCTCGCACCGATTTCGCGGCCGACGGCGAGCGAGCGCGCGTGGCCGCGCGTGTGTGCGTCGGCCCGCAATGCGCCAGGCGTTTGGCGGCGCGTTTCGCCGGCGGCTGGCCACGGTGAGACGTGGGGATCAGCCACATCGTTTGTCCACGCCGCATTGCTTTGACCGGGGCGTGGCGGCCGAGGGCAAGGGGGGGGGCACGTTTCGCTGCCGCTCCGTTTTCCTCACTCTCACCACCCTTCCCTCCCTTTTTCCCAAAACCACCTCCAGCCCTGGCCCTCATCCCCGACGACGACGACGTTGAACTCATCACCAAGGCCCGCGCCAACCGGACCAAGCGGCTGGCCGAGGAGAAAGAGTCGGAGGTCAAGTTCACGGCGGGGGCACGTGGCTCCCCGCTGGCCGGCGCCCAGGCCGCCGTCGCCACCCTGCAAAAGGCGGGCGCCCAGCTGGACTCGGGGGATGCTGCCGGCGCGGCCGCCACGCTGGAGGGTGGCACCTGGGTGGCCGGCTTTGCGACCAGCGCGGCGCGCGTGGGGGGCGCGTCCGCGTCGGCCGCGGCCGCCGAAAAAGCACTGGCCAAGCTGCAGGCTGAGGCGGGCGGCGCCGGCGTCAAGCCCGCCTACGTGGCGGCCGCCAAGGCGGTGGCCGGGTGGGCGGCGGACGCGGGGGTGGCCGCGTCGCTGAAGGGGCTGTGAAATGATGAGGAAGTGAGTTGCTGGTTTTTCTTCTTCCGCGGAGAGAGAGAGAGAGAGAGAAAGAGAGAGTGATGTAAAGCGCGACACAAAAAACAACACAGGAAAAAACCGTGTCTTTTTTCACGACTGCGGCGTGCCGCGCCCGCGCCCGCGCCCGCGCCCACGCCCGCGCCCGCGCCCACGCCGCTCGCCGCTTGGCGGCGACGCGGGGGACCTCCCCTCCGCCCAGTCGTCGTCCTCTCCCTCCCCATCAAAGGCTTCATAGTCGCCAAACAGGGATGCATTGAGGGCGGCGTAATCGACGCGCGCGCCGTGGCGGCGGCGCTTGCGGGAGGCGCGGGGCGCGGAGCCCGACCCACCGCCAGACGCGGGGGACGCGGGCGTGGCGTGCGCGCCATCACCAGCGTCGTCGCCGCCATCGGGTGACGAAGAGGGAGGCGGTGACGGCGAGGGATCGGAGCGGTCGTCATCGGAAGGGGTGGGGGACGGGTCGAAGGTGTCATCGTCGTCGTCGTCGTCGTCGTCACCACCACCGCCCGGCAGGTCTGGCCCCGCCAGCAGGGCTGTCGCGCTGGCTGGCGCAGCCGTCACCGTTGGTGCGGCACCGTCTGACAGAGCGGTGGCGGCGCCACTCCCCCCCGGCGGCGAGGCGGCCGCCTCCCACGACGGCGCGGGCGGGGGCGCCGCAAACACCTCCCCCCACGGCGTCTCCTGCTCATACTCGTACCCAAACTCGGCGTTGATGGCGCGCAGAACGTCGGCTTTGACGTCGCACGCGGGGCAGAGCCAGCCGTCGTCCGGGCTGAGAGCAGCAACATCGATGGGGGGCACGCAGCACAGAGCGTGGTAGGCGCGGGAGCAGCCGCCGTCGCACAGGATGATGTCGTTGTCCTGGAGTGTGGGGAGGGGCGGGGGTGGGGGTGGGGGTGGGGGGGGGGGAAGAGTTGGGTTGAATGATGAAAAAAAATGACACCCTTTCTTGAACCTCCCAAGCTCTCCCCACCCCACAACAAAACTCACGTCCGTCGAGTCATACTTGCCGCACTTGCCGCAGAACACGTGGTGTTCCTCGATCTCGCCCTCGGCGTCGAACAGGGCGTCGTCGATCTTGCGGTCGCCGGACTGTGGGGGGGGAAGAGAGGGGGGGATGGAATGTGTGAGGGTGTGAGGGTGTTTGCGACTGGCTCCCACCCACTCCCACCCACACCCACCCACACCATGGCTCACCGCTTCATCCAGCAGCCGCACACACTCTTTCAGCGTGGCCACCGCCTGCTCGCACGCCCCGCGCGCCCTCTCCACCTCCGCGTCCAGCCGCACGCGCTTTCCACCCCCCGCGCCGCGGGACGCGTCCGCCTCGTACGCCGCCACCAACGTCGCCTCCCGCCGGTGGCGCGCGATCTGGGACCGCGCCCGCGTCAGCAGGGCCCAGTACTCGGACTTCTCGGCGCGCTCTTCCCGGGCGGCCGCGCGCGCGTCGGCGGTGGCGGACGCGCTGGTGCCGTCGCGCGTGGCGGCCGCCTTGGCCTTGGCTTTGGCGGCGGCGGCGCGCTTGCGCTCGGCGGCGTCTGAGTGGGTGTGTTTGGGAGGGTGGATGGGTGTGGTGGGAGGGGCCGGAAGCAGGGCGCGTGTGCTGCCTTCCCCCACCCACCCCACAGCCGCGGCTGAGCCGCCCGCCCCTCTTCCCCGTCGCGCACCCCCGGCCCGCGTTTTCATCTAGCGTGGGGGGTGGGGGGGTGCGTGTGTGCGCCTGGGCCACAAGACTTCCTCTCGCGGGTGGCGAGAGGGTGTTGGGGGGGGACGGTTTTTTCTCACGGGTGCGTTTTTTTCCTGCAAACTCGCAGCGCCTGCTTCTCCTTTTTCTTTCGCCTCCTCCTCTCACCCCCCTCTCCCTCTCCCGCCCCACCCCATCCCAAAATATCGACCCCCCGGTAAGCGCAAGCTGTGACCCTCGCGCGCCAGTGTCGCGCGCGAGGAGGGAAACCCCTTTGGAAGCAAGGTGTGTGTGCGGGGGAGAGAAGAGAGAGGGGAGAAGAAAAACAAACAACGGCAAAGTAAAAAAGGAAAAAGGAAACAGGGGCGCGGCGCGCGCGAGAATCAGCAGAGTCCGCAGGCAGGGAGTGGGGCCTGTTGCAGGAAAAGGAAACAGAGAAAATGGGGCCGAAACGTGGCAAGTTTGGGGGGGGAATAGCACGGAGGGCGCGTTTCGTTGTTGTGTGGGTGTGTCCGAATAAAGACGGGGGGGGGGGCAGAGGTAGTCAGTGGGGTGTCATTGTTGGTATGCGGGGAGGGGAAAGGGGGGGGGGGGGCACGTTCTCAGAGCGGTGCAGCGTTGGGGGGGGGGGGGAGGGGGGAGGGGGGCGTGCGCGTGGTGCGGCTGGTTTCCCAAACCACCCTCCTCCCTCACACCAGCCGCGCCCGCTTGGACGCACCCGCTCCCTCGATGGCGAACGCGATGTCGGCGGCCGCCGCCATGGTGCTGTAGTCGACGCGGGGTCCCTCCCGCCGGGAGCGGCGGCCGCCGCCGCCGCCCCAGTCGTCGTCGGCGTGCCCGCCGGGAGCGCTGCGCGGGCGGTCGTCGTCGTCGCCGCCGTCGCCACCACCACCGCCGCCAGGCCGGCCCACGCTGGCGGGCGTGCCGGGCGCGGCCGACGTGGCGCCGGCGCCCCGGTCGGAGCGCGCGTCGCCCGAGCCGCCGCCGCCCGACGCGCCGCCGCCGCCACCGCCCGACCGGCCGGCGTGCTGGCGCGCGCCGGAGCCGCCCCACGCGGGGAGGGGGGGGGGAGGGGGCAGCGGTGGTGGCAGCAGCCGCATCCACGCCGCCACCACCAGCCTCGCCTCCACACACAGCCGGCCCGCTCCCCCGCCGCCGCCGCGCGTCGGCCGCGGCCGACCGCCCCGGCACCCCCAGCCTCGACCCGGGGGCCGCCCTCGGCGTCGCCCCGGGCACCAGCCCCACCGACCGCACCGCGGCCGCCACCGACCGAAACCGGCCCCCGTGGGGGGAGTAGAAGTAGACGTCGGCCGCCCCGGCCGACGCGCCGTCGCGGCGGGTGCGCACGTCGGCGACCCACCCCGCCTCCAGCACGCCGCCCGCCGCCCGCGCTGCAGCGTGCAGGCGCCCGAGCTCGGCGGCGGCGGCCCCGGTGTCTGAGGCGGACGGGGGGGGGGGTGCCCCCCCGGCTGGCGGCCGCGTCGGCCGCGGCGGCCGCGGTGACCGCGGCCGCGGTGACCGCGGCCGCGGCGCGGTGCGGCGGGGGCGGCACCACCGGCGGCGGCGGCGGCGCGCGCGCCCCGCCCGCCACCGCGGTGATGGCGATGCGGCCGCCACCCGTTTTCGCCGGGGCGGACGCGGGGGCGGCACCAATGATGGCGTGAGTCAGGGCGGCCGCGCGGGGCGGGGGGCGGGGGGGGGGTGATGGTGGCGGCGGCAGCGACGACGGATTGAAGGCCCGCAGTGTCGTCAACGGCGGCTGCTGTGGTGGTGGCGACAGCAGGGGCGGGAGCAGCCTCCGCCTCTGCCTCTGCCGCCGCGCGCGGCGCGGCGGGCGGCGCGACCGCGGCCGCCGCGGGCGCACCCGCCACGCCCCCCGGGTGCCGCTCCTTGGGCCAGCCACTGCCCAGGTTCCACCCAACGGGGAGTTCCAGCAGGGCGGCCGCCACGGCGGCCGCGTCCGTGCCCTCCGCGAGGCGGGGGGAGGGGGCGCTGGCATCCACGCCGACCGACGCGGCTGCATCGGCACGCGAGGAATAGGTCGCACCATCAGGAGCCACATACGCAGCAGCATGGTCGCCCCGGGCGTAGGTGACGACGGCGGACCAGCCCGCGAGGGCGGTGGCGGGGGCGCCGCGCACCGCGAGCGACGAGCGCAGGCGCGCGGTCAGCAAGTCGGCAGCCTTGGCCTCCACCGCATCGCCTTCATCGTCAGCCGTCGAGTGCAGGGACAGGGGCAGGGGCGCAGACGCTGACCGCCCCTCGGTGAAGAGGGGGGGCACAGTGGGTGTGCGGTGCGCGCGCGGCGGCCGGTCGGACGCGTGCCGCGGCGGCGGCGGCGGGCCGCCGCGCTCGGCGCGGGCGGGCGGAGGGTCGGTCAACCATTTGGCCACCTCGTGACGTGACCGAAAGCGGGCGCCGTCGGGGCCGTAGAAGTACTGGAGGGTGGAGGGGAGAGGCGCGAGGCACATGGGTGGCGATGCGACGGCCGCGAGTAGTGGAGGCCGAGGCGCCGGACCGACCGTTCTAAACCCTGGCCTTCACCCCACACGCCCACCACCACACACGACTCACCACATCATTGGTCCCCTTGCTGGCGCCATCCTTGCGGATGCGCAGGCGCACGGAGAAGCCGACGGGCAGGGTGACGCCTGCGTGTGGGAAGAAAAGGGGGGTTGGGGCGGTTGGTCTCAGGGTTGTGAGCAGGGGGGGCGCTCTAGTCTCTCCCCGCCGCCGCGCGTCGCTGTCACGCCCCTCTGTATGAGTGCTGGAATCAAGGTCACACGTATGTGACGACGCGAGGGGGGAGAGAGGGCTGGACCGCGTCAGGAGCCGGCAGCCGCGCGCGCGTCGAGAGCGGCACATGGGCGCGCGACTCTCCCTCCCTCCCACACGCACCTTGGCTGGCCAGAAACGACCGCAGCCCCGCCAGCGCGACGCGGGAGACTTCCGGGTCCTGTGGTGAGGAAACGGGGGGCGGGAATTGGGGGGCGCCAGGGTGAGGGAAGGGCGCCGTTTGGGGGCTGCGCGCGACGCGCCCGGAGCGGCGTCGGGCGCGGAGTGTGGGGGGTCGTCCCGTGTCCTTGGCCCCCCATCTCCCGCACTCACGATCACGCCGACTGGTGGGCGGTAGCGCCCTCCCAGTGAGACGTCCGACTGGGGGGGAGGGGGGGAGGGGAGGGAGGGAGAGGGGGTGAGTTTTGGGGGCCATTGGGGTCGCAGGTCGGGCGGCAAACCGTTGCCCGCCGCGCGCTGCGGCCGCCCTTTTTGCACGCCATCCCCGGCATCTCGTGGAGCGTACACTCCCCGACCAGACGGCGGCGGCCGGGGGCGGGGCGAGGGCGGGGGGTGGCGGTGGAAGGAAGGCATGTGGGAGGCGCGGTCGGTTTTTTGGCGCGCGCGCGGTCGTTGCGATGGGCGGCGGTTGGAGCCCCGCTGGCTGGCGCACACGGCCAGCTGCCCAGCACAGGGCAGGGCTGTGGTTGAGCTTGTCGCTCGCGAGGGCGTCGCACTCACCATGGGGGGGAAGAGGACCGAAACACGGGCGCGGGAGAATGAGAGTTTGGTTGTGGGCGACGAGACAAAAACGACCGGTCGGTTCGTCGGCCTCTCTCCTCCCCTGCAAAACGACACACGGGCTTTCACGCGCCTTGTTGCTGCTTACACATGCCTCTGCCTTTCCTGCATCACTTCAGCCCAGCCCCGTCCCCCCTGTCCGTCCATTCGTCGCCGTCGGGCGCAGACGTGGCCCACGCGCCGTACCCGCCCGTCAGAATCGCGACATCCAGGGCCGGGCCGTCACCCCAGCCTCCTTCAACCTTGTCGCCAGTCTTGAAGCACACGCTGGGCCTCTAACTTGAGAGAGGGCACAGTGGACGACGATTGACGTCGCGTCCGCGGCCGCGGCGGCCGCCAGCACGCCGTCCACCGCGGCGTCATCCTCCTTGAGCAGGGACGCGGGGACGTGGTGGGAGTTTCTGATGGCGCCGTCGTAGGCGCGCTCCTCCTGTGGTTTGTGTGTGGGTTGGTGTCAGAGAGGGTTGGTGGGTTTTGGTGGGTCGAGAGCGACCCGCATTCGTGCCCCCCCTCTCCCCCCGACCCACGTCCCTTTCCGCCCTCCCCCCACACACCTCATCCCGCACATCCACCACCAACACTCTCTCCTGCCCGCCCGCCAGCTTGGCCCGCAGCTCGGATGGCGCCACGCGGGGCAGCGCGTGTGGCGGGACGTGGTGGTTGGACGCCATCGCGATGATGCGCAGGGCTCGGGGGAGGATGGGGCGCAGCGTGGTGGGCGAGGTTTGTGTGGGTGTGTGTAGGAGGGGTGAAAGAAAATAGGCAGAGCGGGAGTGTGACTGAGGTTTTTTTATTTTTTGTTTTTCGGTCGACCGACAAAAAAAATCGTGTTTACAAGCGTTTGAAAAAATGAATGTTTTGTTCGACACGCGTGTGTTCGAGAGTGATTTATGTGTGAAGAAAGGGAATAATAAAATGGCATCGGCGCGTCCAACCGGTTATGAAAAGAATGGGTGGTTAAGCAGTGGCAAAAAAATAACTTTAGCGGATCGAAGTTGCGCCCTCTTTGGCCCGTCCGTCGTGGGGCAAAGGAGGGCGAGCGTCCGCACGCAACAGTTTCTTTTTTTCATTGGGGAAAGGGTTTTGGGGGGGCTAAGAAGGCTTGAACAAAAAAATGACGCCACACACTACATCACGCCGCCCGCTTGCTGTTGTCCTGAAACAAGCAGGACGCCGCCGCCGTCGCCGCCAGCGCGTCCGCCGACTTGCGCGTCGGCGGGGGCGGGGCGGGGGGGAGGGGGTCGGCGATGGACGCCAAACGTGCCTCTAAGTCGGCCGACGAGAACACGGTGGCCAGGCCAGACACGGTGGGACCGCCCAAAGAGGCAGGGCGGGATGATGGGCGGGACGACGAGCGCCGGGCGGCGGTGCGTGGCGTCGCGACGCCGCCGCACGGCGGCGACGTTTCCCCCGCCGCCGCCCACGCCGCGTCCGCGGTGGCGCGCCGGCGCCGCCCTCTATCGCCGGCGGACGAGCAGGAGGACGCGCCAGAGGTGCGTTGAGCGGAGGCGGAGGTGCGGGTCGCGTCGCCGAGGGAGGGGGCGCGCGGACCGCCTGGGCGGGGCGGCAGCCCGGCGCCGGACGCTCTGCGCGCGACGCGCCCGGTGCGCACCGACGCGTAGTCGTGCCCCCTCCGTGTGCCGCCGCTGCTGCTGGCGCCGCCCTTCGCCCCCGCGCCCCCCAATCGGGGGTCGGGCAGGGAGGGAACGTCGGAGACGGCGGACGCGCGCGCGGAGGAAGACCGGCGCAGGCTGGGCGCTGCCACGTGGTCGAGGGAGGAGGAGGCGGGGGTGGCGGTGGGCACACCCCCCCGCATGAAGCCTTTCAACATGCCCCACCGACTGGCGGGTGCCATGGGGGGGCCGAAGGCGAGAATTGTGGGTGTGGGGGCCGGTGGGCAGAGGAGTGTGTGTGCGTGTGTTTGGTGGCTGTGTGTGCGCGACCGCCGCTCACGCAGCAAGTTTGCACGCGGGTGTCGGCGCGGGATGCAGCGTCCGCGATTGGGGGGCGCCGAGGGGGCGGGAAGTGCGGGTCCGCAGGCAAGAGGGGGGGGCGTTGCGCCACGAGAAGGCTTCCTTGCCGCGCGAAAGGCGGCAAGGAAGTGAGTGGTTTCGCTTCTATCCACCCCTGTGGTGTTTTTTCCCGCCTCCCCTCCCCACACCATGCTGAGTTTCAAAGGGAACGGTGGCGTGAGTTTCACAATGAACAAAGATAAAACACAGGAAACTAGGGGGCAAGCAAACCAACAAACAAAACAACTAACGCTTTTCCTCCGCCTGCTGAAACGGAGGAAACACGGCCCCCCCCGTCAACGCGTCCGTCGCCGCCCGCCACACGGCAGCCACGGGGCTAGAGCCGGCCGCAAACGCGGGGGCTCGTGACGGTCGCGGCGGCTGTGGCGGCTGAACGGAGGAGGAAGGGGCGGCAGGCTCTGTGTCTGCCGGTGGTGAGGCTGCCTCCATCGCCGCCTCCCTCGGCGCCACGCCAGCCTGTCGTGCTCGTCCCACCGGCAGCAGCACCGCGCCCTCGCCGCCGCCGTCCTGCGCCGCCCGCGCTGCGTCTTCCTCTGCCTGGCGCGAGCGTGCGGCAGACGCGGCCGCCCACACAGCGGCGGCGGGCAGGCACGCGATGGCCAGCTGGATGGCGTGCCAGTCCCACCTGAGTAGTGTTGTGTGTGTTTTGAATGAGGAAGGCGGGTGAGAGCGGGGGTGTGGGCCGTGAGCGCCCTATCAAGCCTCCCCTTCCACACTCTCACCTGCCCACCACCCGCTTCCTGCCGTCGATCTCGGGCTGGGTCAGCAGGCGTGCATTCTCCCAGAAGCCGCGCTGTTCGGCGGAGGGCGGCGGGAGAGGCGGCGGCGCGCGGCGCGCGAATGCCGCGACGGTCGGCCGCATTTGGAGGCGCCCGGCCCCCCCCCTCCTGCGGACGTGAGCAAAGGCGGTGGGGAGGGAGAGAGACGGAGCGCGCGTGTCGGCCCGCCGTCCGGGCCGCACCCCGCGGTTTTCCGAAGCAAAAGCAAAAAACAACGTTTTGTTTCTTCTTCTCAACCTTTCGGCTCCCACACAAAAAACACACGACCTCTCTCTCGCCTCTCATGCTTCCCGCACCGTAGCCCTGTCCCACACACTCCCATTGATTCGCAAGCCACGATGGAGGTGCGTGTGTTGGGGGGAGGACGGTTTTTTGGGGGGTTGATCGAGGACGAAGAAAAAAAACTGAACCCCCCCTTTCCTCTCTCTCCACCCCACGCGCACACAAAGATAGTGCACGAGATCACGCGCCCCGCGCATCAGTGGGGACGCCCCGTGGTGGTGGTGGCGCCCCCGCCTCAGGTGTGGGGGGGGGGGGAGAGAAGGGGAGGGAGGAGGGACAAACACGGCACGTGGCTGTCCCTCTCCCTCCTGTCACCCACAGCACACACGCCACCTCTCCACCCTCCCCCACCAGATCCTGCTCGACTCACGCCCCGATGGCGACCTCGCCCCCCGCTGGCGCCCGTCCCCCACGGTGGACGCGGCCGTTGGCGCTTCCCCCTCTGTCGCCTCCGCCTCTGCTGCTACCCTCGCCCCCTCCCTGTCCTCCACCGCCGCCCAAACGGACGCCGTGGCCGGCGATGGCGACGCCTCGGGTGGCGGCGACGGTGACGGTGACGGCCCCGCGGACGGCGGCGGCGCCGCGGCCGACGCCGCCGCGCGCGCGGCGCGGTGCGACCGCGACTCCGTTTTCGTCGCCTCCCTCCGCACCGCGGCGTCGGCGGCAGCGGTCGCCTTGATCGACAATGAAGCGGCCGACGTGGGGACTCGCCCCCTGGGCCGGCGCACCGGCGCGGTGGCGCGGCGGGGGGGCGGCAGCACCCTCCGCGCGGCTGGGGGGCTCGCGCCGCCGGCTGCAGCGTCGGCTCTCCCTACCACCTCCCTCGCCTGGGCCCCCGACGCCGCGTCCACAGGGCGCCTGGCCGTGTCTCACGCTCCAGAAGCATTGGCTGGAGGCGGCGGCGGGTGCGTGGTCCTGTGGGACTCTGCTGCTGCGCGCCCTGCTTCAACCACCCTCCTCCCCACAGGCGCCGCCTCCCTCACCCCCGCCCCCCGCGACGCGTCCCTCCTGGCTGCCGCCCTGGATGATGGCGGTGTGGCCCTGCTGGATGCACGGCTGCCGGGGGGGGTGGCCCAGCGCAGCGCGCCCGGGGCGGGGCACGCCGCCCCAGCCACCGACCTCGCCTGGCCCCCAGCCCGCGCCCCCGCCGACTGGGCCAGCGTGGGCGCAGACGGCACCATCCTGTGGTGGGATGGACGAGAGCTGGGCCGCGGCCCCGCGGACAGGGAACGCCTGCGCGGGCGCGGGCGCGGCGGCGCGCCGCCCGCGGGCCGCGCGGTCGCCGCCACGGCGGCCGGCACGTCCCGCCTGCTGGTGTCCACCGACCATGGGACGGTGCTGCCGGTGGCGCGGGGGGCACGGCCGCCTGCGGACAGAGTGGGGGCGCCCCACGCAGGGGCGCGCGCAGGCCCTCTCTCGACCCTCACCCCTCACCCCGTTTTACCCCGCTTCTTTCTCACGGCCGGTGACGGCGGGGCCGCCGTGTGGAGCAAGGACGCTCGCTGGCCGCTGCAACCGCCGGGTGGAGGCATGGCCGCGCGCTCCTTCGCCGCGCGGTGGCTGCCTTCCCGCCCCGCCGCGTTTCTGGATCTCTCACCCGACGGCACCCTCACCGCCCGCGACGTGCGGGCCGCCCCCGGCGACGTCCCTCCCTCCCTGCGCGTGGGGCGGGGGGCGGCCGCCACGGCGCTGCGCGTGGTGGCGCCCGCCGCGGCGGGCGGCCCCTGCCCCCCGCTCGCCGCCGCCTCCTTCTCCGACGGCCGGGTCGACCTGGTGCGCTGGACGGGCGACCTGGCTGAGGGTGAGGATGGTGGGGAGAGGGCGGCCGCGGCCGCCCTGCTGGAGAGGGAGGCGGAGAGGGAGAGGGCGGCGGACCAGGCGGCGCGCGACGCGCGCGGCGGCGCGCGGCGGCGCGGTGGCGCCGCCACGCACCGCGCCGACCTGACCGCGCGCGCGGAGGCGGAAGCGGTGGCGGCGGAGGCGGCGTTGCTGGCGGCGGTGGGGGGGTCGGTGGTGTGATGAGAGTGTCTGTGTGTGTTTGGTGTGGGCCCGGCCGGGGCGCGCGTTGTTTTTTTTTGTTGCAACACTCGCGCTCGCGCTCGCTCGCTCGCTCGCTCTCTACGGATAGTGGGGATGAGGGGGGGGGGGGGGTCTGCTCTGTCTCTGTGTCTCTCTGGCGTCCCCCTCGGAGGGGGGGGGAGGGGGCCGTGATTTGGGGGGGAGGGGGGGGGGGGGGGGGGAACGGGCGTCGTTTTTTTTGTGCGGCCCACCGCCACCCCTTAAAAAGCCCGCCACGCGGAGGGCGGGCGGACTGCCGCCTTGTTGAATGAGCTGGCAAAGTCGGGCTTGTTTTGGGGGAAATCAGAGCACCACAAACCAGTGGTTTGTGAAAATGAAGGCGAAAGAAGTTGGGAGGTGACCGCGTGGTGTCATTGGTGGGGTTGAATTTTTGTAATGGGAAAACAGGCGCCCGGTGCGAATGGCGCCAGCGTTCTGCCAAAAGCAAGGGGGGTGGGGAAGGGGGCACGCCTGCTGCGAAAGGGGGTCTGGGAATTGAAAAAACAAAAGGGGGGGGGGGACGAGCGCGGAGGGCACACTGAAACACAAAACGAAACGAAAAAAACAAACCAAGAAAAACCACAGACGTTGTTTAAAAAAAGAACGCGGCCGGAAGGGGAAAGGTTGAAACATCAGACGGAAAAAAAAGAAAAAAAAGAAGAAAAAAAACGCGCGCGCGCGCGTGTTTTCTTTCCTTTTTCTTTTCCATCAAATCATCAATACGGCCGGTACCTCTCCCCCCGCGGCCTCCCCACCAGCGGCGGCCGTCCCGCCAGCAGGTCGGGCGGCGGCGGCGGCGGGTGGCCGCCCCCGGGGGAGGGAGGGGGGTAGTAGTGGTAGGGCGACATCGGGGCGGCGCCCCCGTGCGCGGGCGATCCGGGGGGATACCCCGCCGCCGCGTACCCGTAAGCCGCCGCGGCAGCAGCCGCCGCCATGGAGGCCGGGTCGGAGGGTTGGGGCGGGGCGCCAGGGCCGCCGCCGCCGCCGTGTGGAGGGTGCGCGCCGGCGGGGAGAAGCATGGGCGGCATCCCAAACCCGCCAGGGTGCAGCACGTAGCCTGGAGGGACACCCACCCCTGGCGGAGTCCCTGCAGCCCACACGGCAGCAGTAGCGTAAGCTGCGGCGGCAGCGTGCGGGTCCGGGGGAGGGTGAGGAATGCCACCACTCGCATAGAGCAGCTCGGTCCCGCGCGGCGGCCGCGGCGCGCCGCACCGGTTGCACGCCTCCCGCCACCCAAAGTTCTTGTTGGCGCAGCGGGGGACGTGGCACACCCAGTCGCCCGCGCGCCCGCCGACGGAGGGGGAGCCGCCGGTGGAGGAGCGCAGGGGGCCGCCCGTGCCCGGGCGGCCGAAGAGGGGGGGGGGCGGCATGCCGGCTGCCGCGGCGGCGGCGGCAGCGGCGGCGGCGGCAGCAGCAGCAGGGCCCGCGGCAGCTGCGTACGCGGCTGCAGCGGCGGCGGCAGCAGTCGAGGAGGTCGAATCATCACGCCGCAGTGCCCTTTTCGCGTCCAGCGCCCTGCCACCCACAATGTGGGGGCCGCCGGCGACGGCGGCATCGACAGAGGTGGCGTCGGCGTAGGTGATAAAGCCAAAGCCGCGGGAAGCGCCGTCGGGCTGAGGATAAGGAGAGGAGGTGGGGAGGTGAGCGACATCAAAATCACCTCCCCGTGTTGTTCCTTCCCTTTTTCCTTCCACACCACACCAACACCTCTCACCTTGCGCAGCAGGACACAGTCCTCGATGTCGCCAAACGCCGCAAAGTGGGCCCGAAACTCGGCGTCGTCCACGTCGCCCGTGCCGCCGACGAAGAGTTTGCGCCCGCCGCCGCCGCCGCCAGAGCGGTCGGCGCGGGGGTCGCCCCCCGCGACGGACCCTGAGGCGGTGGAGCCGGAGGGCTTGGGCACGGCGGCCTTGGCTTCCACGCGCTTGCCGTCGATGACGTGGTCGCGGACCTGTGGGGGAGAGGGTGGTGGAAGGTTGGCGCTTTCGTGGGCGTTTTTTTTTTTTTCTGATTGTGGCTCCCCCCCCTCTGAAAAAACGCGTGTGCAGCCGCCCGGGCCCGCTGCCACCATCCCAATTTTGCGCCGCCGCCAATGCCAGAACGATCGGTGGACGGTCCCTCGGGCGTCCGGGTGGTGACCGGCCGGACGGTCGCGCGGCGCAGCGCCAGGGTTTTGGGGGGAGGAAAGCACCTGCGCCGCTCGTCGCTCGACGCCGTCCGTCCGTCTGCGCGCGCGCGGGCGGCACCCGCGGGTCCATGAAAAACCAGCGACCGCCACCCCACCACCCCGTCCAGCCGACAGGTGGCAGTCAGGAATGCGTGCCAGGGCGGCGCGTTCGCGGCGGGGGGGAGAGGGGGGCGCGCGGGCAACCGCGCCACGCTCTCAACACATGCCTCTCTCGATCCAACGCACCTCCAAAAACCGGGCCGCAGCCGCCGCGTCCACAAAGGTGACGAAGCCAAACCCCCGGTTCTCCATCAGCACGTGGTCCGCCAGGGCGCCGAAGCGGGCGGCGTAGGCGCGCAGGGTGGGGGCGGCGGTGGTGGAGGAGAGGCCGCCGACAAAGATTTTCGTCGGGCGCAGCTGAAGAGGGTTTTTTTGGGGGGGGGGAGGCGCAGGGTTGGTTGGTCGGGTGTGCACGCACTGGCGCGCCAACGATTGGAGGCTCGTGCACACGCCAGGCGCGGGAGAGGCGGCTGGGGAGGGGGGCGGGCGTGCGCACCACCGCGCGTGCGCCCCGGGGCTGCGCCCCCATGTGCCCTGCGCCTCTCTCGCCCCGCCCCCACACGCACCACCACAGCCTCGGCGTCCACCTCAACCTCGCCGCTGCCCTCCTCCTGGTCCTCCTCCTGGTCCTCCTCCACGTCAGCCGGGTGGGACGGCACAAACGGCTCCGCCTGGGGGGACAGCGCGGGCGCCGCTGGCGCGCCGTCCGACGCGGGCGGCGGCGTGCCGCCGTCGGGCGCGTCGGAGGCGGCGCCCATTGAGGGTGGGGGGCGTGTGTTTTTTGGCTTGTGAGAGGGGTGGTGCTTGCTTGATCCCGGTGGGGAATCAAGGCGGGGACGCCGCGGAAAAAAGCAGCGAGCTGTGTGAAGCGAACTCAATCGCGGCATTCCTGTTCGCCGCATTCCTGTGTCCGCGCGGCGCACAAGCCGGCGCCTCTTCCCTCTCATCATGGCCCGCCTCCTGCTGCGCCTGTCCCCCCTCACCGTGGCCGCCATCCTGCCCGCCGCCGCGGGGGCGGCGGCCGCGGTGGCCGACCCGGAGGCCGCGCTGTCAGCAGTCCACGTCCCGGTGCGGCTGGCGAGGTCGGTCGCGGCGGCGGTGGCGATTGTGGCGGGTGAGTTTGTGTGTGTGTGTGTCAGTTGAGGGACGGCAGGTCGTGCAATGGGGGCAAAGGGAGGCGGCTGCCGCCGCGACGGCTCTGTTTTTGCGCCCTCTTGTTCCCTTTCCTGTTTGCGTCAGTCTTGCCCACCCACCCAAACTCCCCACTCACGCACACGCAAACACGCCAGACTACAAACGCACCACCGCCTCCACCGCGGGCGCCCCCCCCGCGGACGCGGCCGCCGCGCTGCGCGCCGCGCACGCGCGCGGTGCTGCCCGCTTGCGCGACCTGTGCCACGCCAACGGGGGGGTGTACGTCAAGCTGGGGCAGCATGTGGCGACGTTGGTGAGTGGTGAGAGGAAGGGGAGAGTGGACCACCACACACACACACACACACACAGAATCAGATCACCCTCTCACACGCTTTCGTTCCCACCCACCCAAAACCAACAGGACCACCTCCTCCCCCCGGAGTACGTCAACCTGATGAAGGCCACCATGCTCAACGCCGTCCCCCCCGCCCCCTTTGCCGACGTGCGGGCGACGGTGGAGGAGGACCTGCAAGCGCCTCTCTCCTCCACCTTCCTCTCGTTCGACCCCACCCCCATCGCCGCCGCCTCCCTGGCCCAGGTGCACCGCGCTGTAGTGGTGGACGGCACCTCCGTCGCCGTCAAGGTGCAGCACCGGGGGTTGAGGGAGGCGTGCGCCGCCGACATCGCGACCGTAGCGGGCCTCGTGGCTGCGGGCGGCCTCCTGTTCCCTGGCTTTGACCTGTCCTGGCTGGTGGCTGAGATCAAGGCCAACCTGCCGCGCGAGCTGGACTTCAGGCTGGAGGCGGAGAACGCGGAGCGGTGTGCGTCGAACCTGGAGGCTCCCTCGTCCTCTGTGCGCGGGCGGGTCGTGGTCCCCCACTCCCACCCCCCCCTCCCCCCCACCCCCCGCGTCCACGTCATGGAGTGGATCGATGGCGTGCCTGCCGCGGATCCACAGGCGCTGGCGACGATTGGGGCGTCGCCGAGGACGGTGGCCACGTTGATCGCGACAGCGTTTTCCGAAATGATCTTCATACACGGCTTTGTGCACGCCGACCCACACCCGGGCAACCTGCTGGTGCGGAGAGGGAGGGATGGCAAGGCGCAGCTGGTGCTGCTGGACCATGGCCTGTATCGAGAGTGAGTGATGGGTGGTGTGGGTGGGGGGGGGGGGTGTCGGCCAACAAAGCATCCGCGTTTCCCCTCTTTTTCCTCACCAACACCTCCCACCCAACACACCCCACACACAGCCTCGACCCCGCCTTCCGCCTCGCCTACGCCTCCCTGTGGGACGCCCTCCTGGCGGGCGACGTGCCCGCCATCCTCTCTTCTGCGCGCGCCATGCACGCGGGTGAAGCCGCCCCCCTGTTCGCCTCCATGCTGACCCTCAAACCCTGGCGCGCCATCTCGGACGCGGGCAACAAGGGGCAGGTGGACAGGCTGGCGGCAGGCGCAGCAGATGCAGAGGAGGCACGCGAGTATGCTTCGAACCATGCGGCCGACATCAACGCCCTGCTGGGGCGGGTGCCACGTGAAATTCTGCTGTTGTTGAAGACGGCCGACTGTTTGAGGTCGATTGATCGGTCGTTGGACGAGGTGAGAGGAGAGGAGAGGATGGGGTGGGGTGAAAGGAAGGGGGGCGTGTTGCTCACACTCTCTCTCTCTCACACGCACACACACCACCCACCAACACACCAGACCACCAACACCTTTGTCGTCACCGCCGACGTCGTCGCCCGCGCCCTGGCAGCCGCCCCGGGCGCCGCGCCGCGCGGGTGGCGGCGCGCCGCGCGCGCTCGCGTCGCCGTCACCGCCGCTCGCGCGGCGGGGTGGGCGCGCCGGTGGAGGCGGGGGGCGGGGCAGCCGACAGCGGCGGCAGGGTGAGAGAGAGAGGGAGGCAAGGAAACTAGTGTCTCCTGTTTTTGTTCCAACTTGATTCTTTTTTCTTCTGTGTTGTGTTAGCCACCACCCCCCATTCTTTTTCACAAAAACGCGCTCTCTCTTTCTCTCTGCTACAAAGAACTGGCTGTGTCGACCCACAAAGCACAAAAGAAGATGAAGAAAAAAAAGGTTGAAAAAAAAAAACATCGTCACCCCTCTGTCGCCGCCATCTTGTCTTTGGCCGCACGCAGCAACTCCCTCACCTCCCCAGGCTTGACTTCACCATGCTGCATGCGTTTGACGAGTTCCGTGGCTTCCGGGCGGCGCAGCAACCCGCGCACGTTGCGCAGGCCCGTGCCAAAGCACACGCCACAGATGCGGGTGCCGCGTCCATAGCACTGAGGACATTCAACGAATTCATATGTGTCCTTGGTGCGCTTGCGGTTCAGGGCGCGCCACTTGCCGGTGCCACCACACATGTCGCACGGGGTGACGCCCGTGCCCGCGCACTCGCGGCACTTGGCTGGTTGGATGACAGCGGCGAGGGGTGCTGGGGTGGCGGCGGCAGCGTCGTCGTCGCCGTCACCCGCGCGCGCGGGGCAGGGTGACGACGTGGACGCGGCAAACAGGCCGGTCAGCAGCAGGGCGGCGCGGCGGGGCAGGGACGGGGCTGTGTGGGGATACGAGAGGGGTGGGTGAACCAAAACGCGAGCCACGACGGTTTTCGTTTTGTTTTTGTCTGCTCTCCTCCCCCACAACAACTCACCGTCCTCCGATTCGGGGCGCGCAGCTGCACGCACAACACGGCGCGCCTGTGTGAAGGGGGGGAGTGGGGGAAAAGAGGGTGAGAGACGGAGGAGGAGGCGGGCACGGGAAACCAGCAGACGGCGGCGCGGGAGCAAACGGTGGAGCGGCCGCACGCCTCGCACCCACCCCCCAATTCGTGCGGTGTGAGCATACGCGCGCACACACACACACCGGCCGAGTGCAGGGCGCGGCGGCGCCGGTGCCGCGGCAGGCGGGGCACCTCATTTTTTTGCGTCCGCGGCAGTCGAGGGAGAGGACGGCGAGTGGGCGGCGGCCAACGTGCAGCACGTCAAGCCGGCTGGTTGATTTTTGTTGTGTTTTTGAGGGGGGGGGGGGGGGGGGGAGCGTGATTGTGTAAAAACGAGACTGGTTGTTCAAACACAAGCCGCCAATTTCACCCCTCGATTCGTGGTTGCGTGCACCGGGGCCCGACTGACGCGCACCAGCCGGCGTCAACGGCACGCGCCAGCGCGCTTCAGGGACGGCGACGACGACGCGGACCCCCCCCCCCCCCCCCCCCGTGGCGCCAGCGGATGTGGCCGACGACGCGGGCACCACCCGCCCCCTGACGCCCGCGGAAGTGGCCGACGTTTTCGCCCGGGGCCTGCAGACCATCGACCCCGCCGCCTACGCCAAGCTACACACGTTCCAAGACCCGAAACGCAAACTGGTGCAGTACCTGGTGACCAAGACCAACGGCCACCCTGACGCCAACGACTCGCTGCCAGGCCAACACGTGTGGGTGGCCCAGAACATCGGGTTCAAACCGGACACCAACCATGTGCGCGTGGAGTACGGGGCCAAACCGAAATCTACTTTTGGCTAACCTGCCCCACCCTCGACGAAGCCAAACAAGACGCCGCTGCCCTCAAAAAGGCGCCTGCTGCCATGACGCTGCTGCACGCGATGCTGCACCTGGACCCCCCTCCCGACAAACCCGGCTGCCGTCGCGTCCACTGTCGTCGACACACACATCGAGGCGCGCTTCAGCGTCCCCCGCGACCTCGTCGGGGCCGTCCTGGCCCCCCTGGAGTCGGGCCTCGGCCTGTCTGGCCTGGAGGCCGCCTACCAGCAGGCCTGCGTTGATTTTCGTTTGGTTATGTTTTTGTGAGAGAAAGGGAAAACAAAAAAACTCTCTCACAACTCCTCGTCCTGTGCCCTCTGGGACGAACGCCCACACAAGCCGACTCCTCGCCGTCTGCACCTGCCGTCGATTCCAGCCCATCGACATCACATCCACTCCAGGTGCGGGAACGGGGAGAGAGGGGCGGGCGCACAATGCCCGCCCCCAGGCGCGTGCGGTCCCTCAAGCAAACCGATGGCAAGCCGCCACCGCCTCTGCCTGCCGGCAGTGTGGCGTCGCTGCCCCCTGAACTGCTGAGATGTAGCATGCGCACTCGCAGTGTGCGGGAGTTGGCGCGCGAGTGGCGCAGCGGGCGTGGCGATGAGGGCGACAACACGAAACGCGCGGCCTGGCCAATGGGGCAACGACCGATGCGAGGCGTCTCACCTCCACCCGCCTCCCTCTCTGCTCCCTTTGCCTCACAGGGTCGACATTGAAGCTTTCAAACACACCATGGACCTGCAGGTGCGGTGGAGAGAGAGAGAGAGGAAGGGAGAGCGGAGAGAGAGGGACCGTTCGTTTTTTCTCCACGGGGCGAGAGCAACGCGCCGTCGCCTCCCCACCTTACCTCACATCCCCACCCTTCCCCTCCACACCGACAGGACGTCTTCGCCGCGTGGGACGCGCCCGTCGCCACCGTCGACGCCTCCCTCAAACCCACGGCCGCCACCACCGTGGCGCGCGCCCCTTCCTTCACCCTGCACGCTGACTGTTCCGCGCCGCCCGCGCCCTCTGCCCCCTTCTGCGCGCGCCCGGGCGCCACCACCCCCTCTGGCGGCGGCGCCTCCGACGCGACCGCGGTTATGGCCCCCTCTCCCGTCCGCTCCGCCCGCCGGCGCCAGCGCAGCTGGGGGGCGTCCCCTGCTAGCCGCGCGTCGCGCGCACGCGCCACCGCGCCCGCCGCGTCCCCCCTCTCCATCGCCGCGCCCGCGGGCTACGACTTTGCCACCGTGTACGCGTTCCTGGGGGCGTTGTTTGACCCTGCGTGTGCGGGTGTGGACGTCCCTGCTGCCCTGGCCGCCATGGGGGAGGCAGACAGAGCGGTGGCCCTCCTGTGGGCGCGCTCCCTCGCCACCCACCTGCGGTCCCCGGGGTCCATGGCGGCGGCGGCGGCAGCACTGGCGGAGGCGGGGGCGCTGGATGAGTCGCGGTGAATGATGGTGGGGAGAGAGAGAGTCAGAAAAAGATCAAAAGAAAATCCGAGTTTTTTTCTTGTTTCCCAAAAACGCTCGCGCCGGTTGGACCCCCGGCGCCCCCAGGTCGCGCGTGTTTTTTTACGTGTACTCACTGTATGATTGTTGCTTGTTTGTTTTTCGTGATTGTTTTCGTGTGACTTGAAAGTGTTTCACCTGTGTTCACAGGGACCGACCGGTCATCGTTTCTACACCCAACCGTCCTGCCCCCCCCCCCCGTCACCACCCCACCTCCGACGCGCCCACCACCTCCACCTCGGGCGCCACGCACTGGGGCGCCCCGGAGGCTGCAGCGGCCGCGGCGTCGCCACCAGCGGCGGCGACCAACACCGCGGCCGCAGCACCCACAGCACGCGCGGCCGCGTCGGGCCCCCCTGTCGCGAAGGCGGTGGCCGCCGCCGCCGCCGCGCGCCCCACCGCGGACGCGCCCCCGGTGACGAGGGCCAGGGGGGAGACGCGCGCCCTGGACAGTTCGAGCTGGGCAACCCTCTCTCCCTCAGGAACGCCCGCCAGACGCGCCGCCATCGCGACGGCGGTCGACACACCGCCCAGTGTGTCGACCAGGCCACGCTGCAGTGCGTCGCCACCCACCCACACACGCCCCTGGGCGACAGCTTCCATGGTGTTAATCTCCATGCCGCGTGACTCTGCGGCCTTGTCGCGAAACTGGGAGTAAGCGTGCGCGACCGCCGCCTCGAACAGCTCCCGTTCATCGTCGGTGAACGTGCGCGAGTCCGACAGCAGCTCCGCGTAGCGGCCGCGAGATAGAGTTTCTTTTGAATAGCCCGTCTTTTCGTACAGGCCGGCGAGTGAAATCTTGCCGGCGACAACGCCGATGCTGCCCGTCAGCGTCAACGGTTGCGCCACGATCGCGTTGGCCGCCATGGCGATGTAGAACCCGCCCGAAGCGGCCACATCAGTCATGCAGGCGACGACCGGTTTCACAGCTGCCAACCGCCGCACGGCGCGCCACACGAGGTCGGAGGCCAACGCATCGCCACCAGGTGAATTGACCACCAACACGACAGCTTTGATCTTGGGCATGGAGGCGAGCGTGTCCAGCGCTTTGATCAGGGGCGGCGCCGTGATGTTGGAGTCGGAGGGGGAGGTGCCGCCGACGATGGCCCCACTCAACCGCAGGACGGCCACCCTGTGCTTGCCCGCCAACCCAAACGCGGTCACAGAGACGGAGGCGTATTTTTTTAGAGTCACTGTGCGCAGCGGTTCGGGGGCTTTGGGGGGGCGGTCGCCGAGCGGGGTCCAGGCGGGGGGGGGTGGGGGCGGGCAGGCCAGTCAGCGACCGCAGCTCTTCCACCACTTCGTCCTCATATTTGAGGCCGTCGATGATGCCCGACTCCACGAAGCGGGGGGCTGCGTACGCGCCTTCATCCAGAAAGGCTGTGACCGCGTCCGTGGACAGGCCGCGGGATGCTGCCACCATCGAAACGAACTCGTCGTACACAGCGTCCGCGATCGCGCCCAACGCCTCCCTCTGCGCGTCCGCCATGCCGCTGCGCAACAGTTGATCCCCCGCCGACTTGAACTTGCCGATGCGCACGATGTCGGGGGAGACGCCCACCTTGTCGGCCACGCCGCGGAGGAAGGTGCCACTCACTGCGATGCCGCGTAACGACAGCGCCGCAGAGTCAGGCATGTAGACCTTGTCCGCGGCACAGGCGACGTAGTACTCCTTTTCGCCGCCACGCTCCAGGTAGGCGATGACGGGTTTGCCACTGGCTCTGGCGAGGGCGATATAATCTCTTATTTCCTTTAATTTCGCCCACCCACTCGACAGGGGCTCGATCTTCAACCACACTGCAGACACGCGGGGATCGTAGGCCGCCTTCTCCAGGGCGCGCGTGATCTGGGGCAGGGTGGTGGCCGAGCCAAAGCGGCCGGTGCGCTTGTCCCCGATCGCTCCGCCGAGCGGGATGACCAGCACCGAGTTGCTTTTGAACCGGCGCCAGGGCAGGGCAAAGGCGAGGCGGAACTTGGTGGCGGCCGCGGCGCCGGGGGTGGGGGGGGTGTAGAGTGGGGTGGGGGGTGGGGGGGACTGAGGGGAAAGGGGAGGTCGAGCGTTAGCGCGACACGTCGGTTTCACCAATCGGCGCCCCAAAAAACACACTCCATCCCGCCCCTCCTTCACCTCCAGCACGCTCTGGATCGCCGTCTTGGCCACGTCCTCCTGCACCACGACGGCGGCCGCCTCGACGGGCGCCGACCGGACAGCGAGCGAGCGACGTATCGGTGTGGCTGCGGCGCGGCGCGGCGGCAGCGCCGGCAGCGACGCCGGCGTCAGGCGCAGAGACATGAGAGGGTGTGTGAGTGTGTGTGCGATGCAGTGACAGCGCCAAGTTGATGGCGCAGAGAGGGAAGTCAAAAAGGAAAACAAAACTGATTGTGCAGCAAACCAAAACAACGATCAACCTACTCACCACTCACCGCCACCACTTCCTGCCACACCGCCTCCACGTCGCCCACGCGCAGCGTGCCCACGACAGCGTGCAGGAACCGTCCCCTGCCCGTCATGCGGTCTGCGTTCAGGGGGGGGGGTGGGGGGGAGGCCCCCGCGAAACGACGCCGCAAGAAAGGACAGCACTGTCGCCACGTCTCGCAGCGTCATGGCGGCCGCAGAGGCGGCCACGATGTCTGCCACAGACCGGCCGCCGCGGGGCGTGCCACCATCCGCCGACGCAAAGCGGGAGGGGCCGGGGCCGGTGGCGGGGTGGAGGCCGACTCTGGAGCGCAGCGCGTCGAGGGCTGGCGCGCCGGGGGAGCCGGCCCACCAGTGGAGGCGGTCGCCGCCGCCCGTGACCACCCGTGGCGACGCGTCGTACGAGGCCAGCGACAACGGGGACGATGTGCCACTGTCGTCGCCGGCGGCGGCCGTGGCCACAGCGGGCGGACGCGGCGCCGACAGCGCGCGCGCGAGCCGCGGCACGGTCGCCCCGCCAAACGGGGCGGCCCGCGTGTCTAGAATCACGTCAGCCTCCGCCCCAAGCACTGACGCGCCATCGCCACCTCCCATCAGCAACAGGCGCCCCCCCGGCAGCGGCGCCAAAACAGCAAACTCGCGCGCCCTCGGCGGCGGCCCCACCACCGGCACCGCCGCCCAGGCAACGCCATCAGACGACCGCACCACGGCCGCTGTGTCGGCCAGCAGGGTCTGAGTCCGCCCCCGCAGCCAGCCGCCGTCCGAGGTGCGGCCCCCAAAGAAGACGAGCCAGTTGCCGAGGGACGTGGCGGCGTGACCCTTGCGGGGGGGGGGGGGCGGGGCCAGGGAGGTCGAGCTTGGTCCACGCGCCTGCTGCGTCCCCCTCCCCCTCCCCGCCCGGCCGAAACATCCACAGGTCGGCCGAGGGGCCGGCCGCCGTTTCCCCGCCACACAGAAAGGCGCGGCTCCATGCCGCGGTGAGGGAGTGTCCATAGCGAGGGCCCGGGGTGGGCGGGGGGAGCTGTGTCCAGGCATCAGACGCGGCATCAAACAGCCAGCAGTCGCCCAGCCTCTTTTCGTGGGCGTCCAGCCCGCCGACCAGGAGGAGGCGGGCGTTGGGCAGGGGGGCGAGGGCGGTGAAGTCGCGGGCAGGGGGGCGCGGGGAGGTGCGCGTGACGGCGGCAGGCCGCCACGTCAGCGTGTCCACGTCCAGCGCGTGCAGACTGTCGTGCTTGACGACACGCCCATTCAGAAAGGCGTGGCCGCCGAAAACAAACACGGTGCGGCCGAGGGACGCTGCCGCGTGGAACGCGCGCGGCGCGGGGGGCACACCACGCGTCGCGGGCGTGTGCCACGCGTCCCCCTCCAGCAGCAGGGCGACGCTGGACAGCGCGCACCTGTCCACGCACAGGCCACCGTGCAGGACGACGACGGCCGCGCCCCACGCGCAGGCCTCGATGACGGTGGCGGCAGCCCCCATACGCGCGGGGGGGGGGGGCGTCCGTGCGCGCGGGGTGCCAGGCGAGGGGGGGGATGGGGGGCGGCATATGAGTGGGCTGTGTGTGCAGCCTCCAAGCGTGCTGTGCCGCCAGGTAGGCGGGGCCTGCGATGCCGCCCCGCAGTGGGTCAAGAGTGGCGCAGCGTGGAGAGGGAGTGAGACCATTGCTTTGCTCACACTCGCTTCTTTCGTGTCCCTTCTCTCTCTCGCCACCGCGCCCCACCACACGCCCTCCTCATGGCCCGCATCACACACGCGGTACGCAGAGACGCACAGCTTGGCGGGGGCCGAGTCCGCAGCTTGGCGCGCGCCGTGTGTGTGGACGCGCCCCGGCTCCGAAAGCGGTTGAGTGCGCGCGCCATGGCTCGGTCCCCGCGCCCCCTCCCCTCTTCTCACCGTCCTCTCACCCCACACAAACACTCACACAGGGCCCCGGCAGCGCCGCCCCCCTGCGCTCGCCCAAGCGCGCCGCCCTGGGGGCGCGCGCCGCAGGTGCGTTGGAAGGCTTTGGTTTTTCGGCAGCGCGCGCGGGGCGCCCGCGACCCACACGCAGCCCTGGCCCCCCAGTCAGCGCGTGCGTCAGTGAGAGGCGGTCGTGTGACGCTGTCCGAGGCAATGGAAACGACGAGCCACCACCCTATTTCCCCCTCACAGGCACTGCCTCGTCCAAGCCGCGCCGCTACCGCCCCGGCACCGTCGCGCTGCGCGAAATTCGCAAGTACCAGCGCTCCACCGAGCTGCTCATTCGCAAGCTGCCGTTTGCTCGGCTGGTGAGTGGTTTGTGTGGGGGAGAGGAAGAATCAATACGCAGCACACACCATGGTTTGTGTGGGGGAGAGGAAGAATCAATACGCAGCACACACCACCTTCTCTCTCTCTGACCCCGACACCCCCCCTCCTCCCCCCCTCCACCCCACTCCCCAGGCCCGCGAAATCACCAACGGGGTCGCCCCCGAACCCTTCCGCTGGACGGCGGAAGCCCTGCTGGCTCTGCAGGAGGCGACCGAGGATTTCATTGTGCACCTGTTTGAGGACACCAACCTGTGCGCCATCCACGCGAAAAGGGTGACGATCATGCCTAAGGATCTGCAGCTGGCCCGGCGCATTCGGGGGCCGATCTATGGTGTGTCGAGTTACTGAAGAGAGGGGTGGTGGTGTGTGTTTTTGTTTCTGTTTCATTTCATTCCTCTGAAAAAACTGTGTGAGAAAGAACTGCGTCCCCGACTTTTTGTGTCACCAAAAATGCGCACACACGCCCGGCGTGCTGCTGCTGGTGCGTGTGCTTGAAAAGCGTGGAAGGTTAAACTTTCGCAGGTGTCGCGAGCGAAAGAAAGAAAAACCAAAAAAAAACAAAGCAAGCCGTCTCTCTCTCACCCAGCTGCACCCTCCTCCTTCGCCTCCCCCCCCGCAAACCAGGCGCCCGCCTGGTCAGCCTCGCCAGGCGCCACGCGCACTCGCCACCCTCCCTCGTCAGCGGCGGCCACCAGTTCTGCCGCGATGGGCACACTGCTGATGGTCACCCCATCCCCCACCACCACCAGCTTGGCCTTGGCCCGCGTCACCGCCACGTTGACGCGGCGCCAGTCGGCCAGGGGGCGGCCCGCGTCAGCGTCGGCGTTGGAGCGGCACAGAGAGAGCAGGACGGCGTCTCGGTCGCGCCCCTGGCACTTGTCGATCGTCAGGCACTCGACTCCGCCCCACCCGCCCGTGTCGGCGGCCGCCGCCAGGGCGGCCACCTGGGCGCGGTAGGGGGACACCGCCAGTGTGGAGGAGGAGGGGAGGCCCGCGACCAGCAGGCCACGTGCGATGGCACCCACCAACGCCGCCTCCCCGCTGTTGGCACACCCGTCCCCCGCCCGCGCGTCGGGGCAGGTGCCGGCCGTGTCGATGAATACGAGGGCACGGGCTGGGTCCAGGGCGACGGCCAGCCAGGGCGGGAGAGGGGTGGAGTGCGGTGGCAGCGCGCGCGGCAGGGCGAGGCGGCGCGCGGCGATGGCGGGGGACCCAGCCACCAGGGCGCCCCCATACACGAGCCGGTTGGCCAGGGCCTGGATGGGGGCGGCCATGCGGTACTGGCGGCGCAGGCGGGTGACGGACTGTGGAGTGGAATGGGGGGTGGGTGGGGGGCGGGGGGTCAGCGCTCGCTTCGTGCGCTCGTCCGCACCCTCTCCACCCTCTCCACCCTCTCTCCCTCCTTACCTGCGGGTGCGCCGTGGCCAGCCTCTGGAACAGGCTCTCCGGTGGGTCGCCCCCACTGCCGCCACCCCCTGCCAAGGGAGGCAGCTGGTAGTGGTCACCGACCAACGCCCAACACCGCGCGCGGAACAGCGCCCCCAGCGCGGCGGGCGCCGCGATCTGGCTCGCCTCATCCACCAGGGCCAGGTCAAAGGGGCGCGCCCGCCGCAGCAGGGCGGCATCCGCGGACAGCACGGTGGCGCCAGTGACGGGGGAGGCGTCGACGAGGGCGGCCAGCTCGGCAGCAGTCGCAGACGCGGGGGGCACAAACCGAGCAACCCCTGCATGCACCCCCGCCGCCCGCCCCACGCGCAGCATGGTCAGGCCGCCGCCCGCCGCTTCATCCAGGCGCAGCAGCACGTTGTCCACGGCGGCGTTGGTGTAGGCGGTGATGAGGACGCGGCGCCCCGCCGCGACGGCGGCGCGCGCGGCGGCGGCGAGCGCGGCGGTTTTGCCGGTGCCTGGCAGGCCGAGGCACAGCGCGTAGTCGGGCTCCCCCAGCAGGCGGTGCACAAAGGCGGACTGTTCAGCGTTGAGGGAGGCGAGGCAGGGGGCGGCTCCTGCTGCCAGGGCGGCCGCGCGCGCGGCGGGGGACGGGGCCGCGGGAGGCGCGAGGTCCACCACGAGCCTGCGCGCGCGCGCGGCGGCGGCCGCCCCCGGCGCCGCTGCAGCCGCCCCCACGGGCGCCGCCTCAAACAGGCGGGTGAGCCAGCGCCGCTGGCGCACGATGCCGGCCGAGGGTTCGTCCCGGTCGATGCGCCACAGGGAGGAGGCGGGGGGGGCGAGCTCTGTGCGCAGCGGGCGTTCGAGCGACAGCGTGACTGCATCCCGGCACACGCCCGCCACCGTGGCGCGGGCGACGCAGGGGTGGGCGCCATCCACGCCCACGATGACCATGTCGCCCGGCGCAAAGCCGGTGGCGTCGAGCGGGGTGGCAGGGGGAGGGGGGGATGGCGACGACGACCGCGGCGACGACGGCGGCACACACTCCCGCCCAAACGTGGCCACCCAGCCGCCGTCGCCGCCCTCGCCCACGCTGAGCAGGGTCAGGCCAGCTACGGCTCGCCCTCTGGCCTCGCGTTCGCGGCCGGACAGAGTCCACACCTCGGCGCGGCGGGTCGTGGCGGCCGCGTCCTCTGCATCCAATGAAGCCAGCCAGCCGCCCACCCAGGCCGCGGCAGCGGGGGACAGAGGCACGACACCGTCATCCCAGGGTGGGCCCAGCCTGCCTGCACTGCCGCCCCCCGCGTCCACGGCGGTGGCGACGCCACACGCGACGTGCTGGAAGCACGAGCGGCACGGCCGCCGCGCACCGTCGTCCAGGAGGGGAGGCAGAGGCGCCCCGGGCGCCAACGCGGACGCCAGCGCGTTGCGGCGAGCCAGTAGGGAGGCCAGTTCGCCGGTGCGGGCGGGGACGAGGGCGGGGGGGCGGCCGTCGGTGTAGAGGAGGAGGCCCGCGTGGGGGGCGGCCCCATAGCGCGCGGCCAAGAGGGCGCCATACAGCGACACCTGGGCCCGGTGCGAGTCGTGGCGGCGCCCGGTTTTGAGTTCCAGGGGGACGAGGTGGGCGGGGGGCGCGCCTGGGGCGGTGTCCGAGGCAACAGAGGCGCCGCTCCCAAAGCGCGCGGCCACCGTCGCGTCCAGCACGCCCTTGATGCCCGCCCGCGGCGCCCACACCGTCTCCTCGATGTCGATGACGGCAGTCAGGCAGGCGGTGGCGGTGGAGTCGTTTGAATCTTCCACGGGGGCGGTGGGACAGCCGCGCGACGTGTAGGCGGACGCAAGCGCGGCGATAGGGCCAGCGGCCGCAGCCACCGCCGTCCTGGCGGCGGCTTCGCTCAGCCCCACCTCCACCAGCCGGGCCGCAGATCTGGCGACGGCAGCGTCGGCGGCAGCGGCTGCCGTCGCAGGATCCGCCAGGGCGGCGCCCAACACTTCGTGGGCCAGGGTGCCCGCCGTGGCGGCCGGCCCCGGGTCCCCCCCAAACCTCTCCTCCAGCACGGCGGCCCGGGGGCAGGTGAGGCCGCCCGCGACGCGGGTGCCGGACAGCAGGCGGTCGGGGGCCAGCAGGAGGGAGGGCAGGGTGGCGGAGGGGCCGTGGGCCGAGCCGTCGACGCGGGCGCCGCGCTCGCCAGACGGGCCGGGGGCGTCGGGGGACGCGTCTGCGACGGCCACCGCGTCGCCTGGGGTAGGGGCGGTGTCTGCCCAGGGGCCACGCACGCGCAGGTAGAGAGAGTGTGGAGGAGGAGGAGGGGCGGTGGCAGCACCCTTTCCTCCTCCTCCACCTGCCGCATCAGGCGGAGGGTCGGCCAACAGTCTCAGATCGTAGCCATCATCGCAGGGCGTCACCTCCAGCACGACGTAGCGGTCGGGGTGGGGGGGAGGACCCGGCAGGGTGCCCAACTCCGCGAGCGGGTCGTCTGGTGCGTGCGGTGCGGCGGCCTCGGCACGGCCTGCGCCCCCCACGTCCACGTGCCCCGCCTCCACCGTGGGTCGGGTGGAGGGGCGGGCTGGTTTGGCCGTCACCGCGGGTGGAGGAGGGCCGGTGGGCGGCGGCGGAGGCGGCGCGGCCGCGGTCGCGCGTGCGGCCGCGCGCTCTGCCAACGCCTCCGCCTCCGCCTGCAGCAGGGCGTCCACATCCAGGGCGGCGCCATCCAGGTCGTCGTCGGCAAAGATGCCGGCGGCTGGCCGGTGGGGTGGCGGCGCGGGCGGCAGCACGGCGCGCGGCGACGCTGGCGACCGCGGCGCACCCGCCTCCCCACCATCCCCCACCGCCACAATGGCGTCCAGCACGCTCAACACGTGGCGTGCCGCCCGTTCCCGGCGGGAGGCGGCGGCCGACCGGCTCACCGACGCGCGCGCGCGCGCCGGCCCGCCGCCGCCGCCGCTGCTGCCGCCGTCGGACGCGCGCTTGCGCGCGCGCGCGCGCCCGCGGCGGGCGTTTCCGCCGCCCCGCCCGGCGCCTGGGTGGCGGTCAGGGCGGCCAGTCGGTCGTGGCCGCCGCCCCCGCTGGCTGCGGCGCCAGCGTCGGCAAAGGCCAGCAACTCTTCGAGCGACGGCGCGCCGCGGTCGTTGGTGTCAGTCGCGCGCTCCGCCACTCGCCCCAACCTGGCCGCCGCGTCCGAAGGGCGGCGGCGGGGGGCGCAGGCGCCCCCCTCGCGGTCTCTGCCGCCGTCTCCGGAGCCGGCGGAGACGGGGGAGAGGGCGTACACGACGCGCGCGGCGTCGTCGTCGTCATCCGACGGAGCAGCGACAGGAGCTGAAGCGGGTGCCGCCACCAGGCCGCGCTGCCGTTTGGGAGCGCGCGCCGCGCTGGGGGATGGCAGGGCCACCGGGCGCCGGGCCAAGGGCGGCGGAGGGGGCGCCGGTGGGTCGGGCGGTGGCAGCGCGCCCGGCTGCGCGGGGCGCGAGTGGGCGCGTGGTGCGCCGGGCAGGCGCGCTCTTTTTGTCGAAAAACTTGGTGATGGCCTGGCCAGCTGTGCCGGCTTTCTTGGCGTCGGACGCTTTGGCCTGGGGGGGAGGCAAGAGAGGGAGGGGAGAAAGTCGAGTGCGGTCGCGCGCGCGCGCGCGCGTCCAATGGCCCCCGCCCCGGCAACCCACACCCACGCTTCACACGCAACCTCACCTTGCCCATGGTGGCGCGTGTCCACACACACACGCACACGCAGGCGTTGTGCAGTCTACGGCCGGGGCGAGGCCGGGCGGGGTGGGCGCATGCGAGAGAAGAGGGGGGACTGTTTGCTGCACAGAAACACGCAGGGGCGCGCGAGTCCACGGCGAGGTGGACGCAGCGGGTGTGCGTGTGTGCGTTGGTGTGGAGAGTTGGGCGCGCGTGGCGAGCGTCGCTGCGTTCTGTGGATTCAGGCGCGGAGGTGTGCCGAAACGCACGACGAGCAAAAAACCCACACTGCGCCGACGCAGTGGAACCAGCACCACCCACACCGCTGCCCCGGTCCCTTCCGCCCCGCCATGGCGCCCGGCCCGGCGTTCATGCGGTCGCCGACCAAGCCCGGCATCGAGCCGCCGGACGTGGGTGAGTGAGGGATGGGGGAAGCGGAGATCTGACCCGCGAGAAGGCTGGGCGTGCTGCCCCCTTCCCGCGGGCTGAGGGGGCTGGTGCGTGGGTGCATGAGAGAGTCTGTGTGTGTGCACGCGCACAGACAGCCGGGCGGGGTGGGTGAGACATCTGGGCGCACGCCCCCATGCCGAAAATCGTTTTCCATCCGGTCTGCCCCCCGTCGACGCGTCGGCCTCCTTTCCCCCCACCCACAGCCCGCCTCTCCGACGTCGACCTCGCCCGCGCCATCGCCACCGCCGTCAAAGCCCTGCGCAACGAGTTCAAGGCCGTGTCCGCCCCCCTGGCCGCGTCCGCGCTGGCGGCCAACGCCGAGGCAGCGGCCGCGGCCGCGTCGGCAGCCGCGACGCGCGCGCCGCCGCGCGGGCGGGCGACCCTGCCCGCCACGGCGGCCGAGGCGCGGCCGACGGGGGGTCCACCTCCCGTCACTCTGCGCGTGCTGAAACCGGCGTCCGGTGGGGGTGCCGCCCCCGCCACGCCAGACGGAGGCGGTGGCGCCGCCACCGTCACCGCCCAACCACGCGCGCTCCCCCGCCCGCGCGCGGCCGACAAGCCCCCCCCCTTCAAAGCGTGGACCTATGTGACTCGCAATGAAGCCGCTGCCCAGGGTGGGCGCCTGTTTTACACGGATGCGGAGACCAATGAGACGGTGCCCGTTTCGGACTCGTCCGACGACGAAGGCGACGACGACGACGACGACGCCTCGGACGACGACGCGGTGGCTGCGGCAGCTGCGGCGGCTGCGATGGCCGCTGCCTCCCCTGCCGCCGCCCTGGCGCTGGATGGACTCACCCGGGAGCGCGACGCGTTCACGATGCTGGGTGTCGCGGCCTCGTTTGGGTGTGGCCCCCGCGTCGCGACCGCGCTGGCGGACCTGCTGGACGCGCCCGACCTCGCCAAAGCGGTGGGCGGGAGGCTGGCTGCAGCGGCCGCGTGGCTCGACGCACGCGCGGCGGAGCAAGCGCGCGCCGACGCGGCAGCGGCCGCGGAGGACGCCCTGCCACCCACCACGCCCATCGAGACCCTCGGCCGCGTGCTTTGCAGACAGTGCCGCGTGTATGCATGTGCTCTGCACGCCGACTCGTCGGCAGCCGTGCGCGCCGCGCGCGCCGCGGTCGCGGCCGCGGGGGCCGGCGGCAGCGGCGGCGGCACGCCCGACGGTGACGGCCCGTGCAGCGATGCCTGCTACAGAGTGGTCGGCGTGGGTGGCGGCAGGGAGCGGGTGGTCGCGGCCGCCGCCGCCGCGACGGGTCGCAACGGCGCGGCCGCGGCAGCCGCAGCTGCCCCCTCCCGCCGCCGCCGCGCTCCCGGCCTGTCCTGGACGCCTGCCGAGACTGCCCTCGTCACACGCGTTGTGGCCGCCCTGGGCCGGGGCGATGTGTGTGCCATCGCGGCCGCCGTCCCCACACGCACCTGCTCCGCCGCCGCAGCCTGGCTCGCCGCCAACCCAGACACCGCCGCCGCCATCCGGGGCGTCAAAGGCATGGTCCCTGTCGCCGCCCTGGCTGCCGCCGAGGCGGCGGGCGGGCCGGCTGCCTCGTTCGCGCGGGGCGGCGCGACTGCTCTCACAGCCGGCCGCGGGCGCGGCCCCCCCACCCGCGGCCGGGGCAGAGGCAGGGGCGCGCGCGCCCTGGCCAACGTGCGCAAGAAGCATGACGACTCGCTGTGGGAGCCGTACACGCCGTGCGCGTGTGGGCCGGGGGGGTGCAGCCCCAAGTGCGCGTGCTTTGCCTCAAAAAATTATTGCGAAAAGTTTTGTGGGTGCCCGCCGTCCTGCTCCTACCGCTTCAAAGGGTGCGTGTGCAAGGGTGGGTGCAAGACGGGGCAGTGCCCCTGCTTGGCCGCCCTGCGCGAGTGCAACCCCGACATCTGCAAGTTTTGTGGCGTGGCGGAGGGGGCTTCCACTGCACGCGCGCCGCCGCGCGTCGCGCTGGCGGCCGCCTCTGCTCCCCCCGCCCTCGCCCCAACCCCCGACCCGTCCGCCGGCTTTGTTGAATGCTCCAACATGCGCCTGCGCCTGCGCCAGCACAAGCGGGTGGCGGCGGGGGCGTCGTCCATCGATGGGTGGGGCGCGTTTTTGTTGGAGCCCGCGCGCAAGGGGGATCTCATCGGCGAATACTGTGGTGAGCTCGTCTCCCACGCGGAAGCTGATCGCCGCGGCAAAGCCTACGACCGGGACGACTCCTCCTACCTGTTCAACCTGACGTCGGATTCAGTGGTGGATGCACGGACGGCGGGGTCGAAGTTAAGGTTTGCCAACCACGCGCCCGGGGCCGACGCCAACTGCAGGCCAAAAGTCGTGCTGGTGGATGGCGACTCCCGGGTGGGGATCTATGCGTCGCGCGACCTGCCGGCCGGGGCGGAGCTGACGTTTGACTACCAGTATGAGGAGGATCGGGCGCCCGCGTGGTGCACGCGGTGAGGGAAAAGTGAGGGAGGAAAAAAAAGAGGGGAAAAAAGGGGGGGAAAGGCGAGAAACACGAGTGGGTTATGGGGTGTGCTTGTTTTCTGTGCGTGTGTGTCCTGTGTAGCACTGTGCCCCTTCTGTCGGGGGAAACAGGGACGGCAAAAAGTTTTTTGTTCCACACCGAAGAAAAAAAACACGACGGCGGCAAAAAAAAACACGGCGGCGGTGGGGCTGTCGTGTGTTGCCCGCCCCCGCCCACACACACACTCTCCCCGTCTCCCTTCCCCACAACGCCACCCACGATGATCAATGCGCGGCTTCCCGCCGCTAGCCGCGCCCCGCCACCTACCCTGCGCGCTGCGCACGGCACGCATGCCGCGCCGCCGCGCGCTGGCCCCGGCGCCGACGCTGGCCGCCCTCTCAACGGCGCGGCACCAGGCGGGCAGGAGGGTGGTGTGAATGGTGAGTAGAGAGAGGAGGGGGAGGGGGAGAATAGGTGGCAAACGTCCGCCGTGCCCCCTGCCGACCTCACCCCCTCCTCCTCTCCACAACCCAGGCGCCCCCGCCCCCGTCCAGTGGGACGCCACCGCCTTCCCCGCCTACCTGCAGTCCGACGACATCGGCAACCCGATCTTCTGCGCCGACTGGGATGACGCGCTGACGGAGGCAGAGCGCAGCGCGCGCGGCGGCGACGCGGGTGCGTCGACGCATGTGCCCCCGCGCGCGCGGCCGGCGCGCGGGGGGGCGGTCGCGCCCGACAACCCGGTGTGGTTGAAGATACGGTGAGTGAGAAGAGGAGGGAAAGGAAAGAGCCCCTCGGAGTGCGCGTGTTTGCCTCTGCCCACCACCACCCCTCCACCCCACCCATTCCCCCATAGCCGCGAAGCCGAGCGCGACGCGCGCGACGAACCCCTCCTCTCCTCCTTTCTGTACGCTTCCATCCTGTCGCACGCCACCTTTGCTCGGGCGCTGGCGTTCGTGCTGGCGAATAGGTTGGCAGACGCCACCCTCCTGGCCACTGAACTGATGGCGGTGTTCGAAACCGTCCTCGCCACCCACCCCTCCGTCCAGGCCGCCGCCCTGGCCGACGTCGTGGCCGTGCGGGAGCGCGACCCCGCGTGCGCCAGTTATTGTGCGGCGCTGCTGTACTACAAAGGGTATGCCGCGATTCAGGTGCACCGCATTGCACATGAGTTGTGGCGCTCCGGCACGGGGCGCGTCATGGCCACGGCTCTCCAGTCCCGTGTGTCTGCCGTGTTCGCGGTCGACATCCACCCCGCTGCCGTCATTGGGCCTGGCTTTTTGTTGGACCACGGCACCGGGTGTGTGATTGGTGAGACAGCTGTCGTCGGCGCCAACGTCTCCATACTGCAGAACGTCACCCTGGGCGGCACCGGCAAGGTGGCGGGCGACCGCCACCCAAAAGTGGGGGACGGCGTGTTGATTGGGGCGTGTGTCACTGTGCTGGGCAACATTGAGATCGGGGCGGGCGCCCAAGTGGCAGCCGGGTCCCTCGTCCTGCGCCCCGTCCCCCCTCGCACCATGGTGGCGGGATCACCCGCCGCATTGGTGGGGAGGGTGGAGGGAGGGACGCCCACGCTCAGAATGCAGCAGTGGTTGGCGGGGTTGGAGGCGAAAGCGCCGTCGTGGGAGGCAGCGTTGTGTGGTGGTGGTGGTGGTGGAGAGGCGCCTCGCGCCAAGGAGGAGGAGGTGGTTGTCGTGCCCGCGCCCGCGCCGCCGGTGGAAGAGCCTGTGCGGCCAGCGCCGCCCAGCGCGGGGGCGCGCGCGGCGGCGGTCGAGGCGGCAGCGCGGCCGCCGCCGACGCCACCACTGCAACCGGGGCCGCCGCCACCCTTCAAGGCGCCGCCCGTCAAGCCGCCGCCGGAGGGGGATGTGGAGTACATGATTTGATGGGAGGGTGTGTTTTTGTTGTGTGCGGAGAGAGGGACGAAGTTGCAACGAAGAGGAGTGAGGGTGAAAAAACGACGAGCTTCCGATCACACCTCTCTCGACACTCGAGAATCGTCCGCCATGGTGCGTGTGTCGTCCCCTGCTCGTGCCCTCCCTTCCTGGCCCTCGCGGTCGCGGCCCTTCACACCCCCGCTTCACCGCGGGGGTAGGGGCGCCGCGAGGCGCGCGTGGGGCGCCCGCCGCGCGCCGACGCGTCGAGCCGGCGGCCCCTGCGCCTGCGGGCGGGCGTGCCTCTCCGGCGCCCTCTCTCGCTGCCGTTGCCCGTCCCCTGTCTCTCCGCCACGCGCGCGGACACCTGTCCGTCCGTGCGCGCAGCGGAGAGAAAGAGAGTCGGCCACACGGCTGAGGCGCGGGTGCCCGCGCTCACTCGACGCGCTCGCGATTGGGCGCCGCCCGCCGCGCGCACCCCCCTGCCCCTCCCTCCCCCCCGCGCCCCGCCACCCGGCGCCGCGGGCTGGGTCGGAGCGGGCACCGCGCGCCGCGATCGGGGCTGAGGGCGAGGATCCCGCCGGGGAGGGAGAGGGGAGCGAGTCCAGAACCCGGGCCGCCACGAGAGCCGGGGGCGTCGGCCCCGTTTTTCACCGTCGCCCAACAACTCACCTCTCCCCACCTCCCCCACTCCCCATAGCCGTCCCACAAGACGACCATCATCAAGCGCAAGCTGGCCCGCGCGGCCAAGCAGAACCGGCCGATCCCGCCGTGGTTCCGGTTCAAGACGGACACCAAGATTCGCTACAACGCCAAGCGCCGCCACTGGCGCCGCACCAAGCTGGGCATCTGAGGAGGGAGAGTGGAGAGAGACACTGTTTTTTTACGCTTTTGGTTCGTGTGCAAACTCAAACGGGCGCGTGCTAAAACCCTCGGATCGTTTTGAAAAGGCTGGGGTGGTGGTGGTGTTTTTTTCTCACACAAAAAACAAAAATCAAACAGCAAATGGGAGAGTCTATGAGTGTGGTACACAGAGGGAAAGAATGGGGCATCAGTGCGTGGCTTGAGTCGGTGGCGGCGGCGGGGCGGAGGAGGGAGGATAGACCTCTCGCTCTCCCTCTCGCTCAGACCTCTCGCTCTGTGTTTTGTGAGCCTACAAAAATAACCGCCTTAACTGGCTGGGTGTCGTCCGCTTGCGACACTGGTGGCACTTTTTGTTGTCCTTGACCCAGCGCCGCAGGCAGCTGGTGCAGGCGACGTGGCTGTGTGGAGGGGGGGAAAAGGTTGGTTCTTTTGTTTCGTCGTCGTCGCAACCCAAAAACACCGCCCACTCTCTCTCCCTGCCTCAACTCACCCGCACGGTGTGCACGAAAAGTCGCTGGCCTCCACGCGGCATATGGTGCACTCGCGCGCTGCTGCAGCGGCGGCCGCGGCGGCCGCAGCCGCGGCCGCCGCGACGGACGCTGCCGATGGCGGCCGCGGCGCCGGCCTGCGGGGCGGGGGCGCGGGCACGGGGCGAGCCACGCGGGTGGGGGGGACAACGGCCACGACTTCAAAGCCGGCGTCGGACTGTGGGTGGAGGGGTGGCGGAAAACGTGAGACAAGGAAAAAAAAAACGGACCACCACCACCACCACCACCCCTCCTCCACCGTCTCTGATGCACAAACACAGCGCCTGCACCACCAGGTGCTGCCTCAAGGCGCGCCCCTCAAACCCGCCCTCCACACTCTCCCCACTCTTCACACACCTGTCGCGCCGCTGGGCGGCCACCCGGCCGCCGTGGCGTTGGCCTGCGGGCGGCGGGGGCGGCAGTCGTGCCGGGGCCCGCCACCACTTGCTGGAGACAGAGGGGAGAGGGGGAGGGGAGAGGGGCGAGGGGTGAGGCACCCCGCGCAATGGCGCTCGTTTTCTCTCTCCCGCCCTCTCTCCCGCCCGCCCCGCCCCCCCTCCCAAACACTCACCACGTCACTGTCCGAGTCGGACGAGTCGGACAGCACGATGACGGCATCGTTCCCGCCCGACGGCGGCCGCGGCGGGCCGCGCCGCGCGCCGACCGCGCCGCAGCGCACCCGCGTCGACGGCGACGTGGCGACCGCGGCGGGCGGCATGGGGGACGGTTGGGAGGCGAGGTTGCCCGTGTCGCAGATGAGAGGCCGCGCCGCTGGGCCAGCGGCGGCGGAGGAGGGAGAGCGCGAGGAGGAAAAACTGGGCGCACGTGAGTGCGTTTTTGCTTTTCGACCCTCCTTCTTTCCCTGTCTGCTCTCCTTTGCGTGACGTCTACACAACCTCAACTCTCTCTCTCTCTCTCTCTCTCTCTCTCTCTCTCTCTCTCTCTCTCTCTCTCCCTCTCCCTCTCTTGCATGTTCATTTCCCTCTTCTTTCTCTTCACACCGCCACCCCCACCTCCTTGGCGACGTCCGCTTCACGCCGCGTGCCACTGTACACACCCCCGACCGTTTTGCCCGTCACACCCGCCTCCAGGCCCGCAGACGCCACCACCGCGCACCAGTCGGTGGGAGGCGTGCCAGCGGGGGGGGCGGTCCAGGCGGTGGAAAAAGGAACCGTCGACTTAATCTCAAACGTCGTGGCCGCCCCGGCCGCCCCACACGCCAGCAGCGCCACACACAGGTCGGCAACATCATCCCGACTGATCTTGCCTTTCAGGGTGTCGCCCTGGCCCAGTTGGACGGGCATGCCGCCTGGCTCCTCGGTGAGGGCAGTCGGACGGACCACTGCGCAGCGCAGGCCGCTGCCCCTCAACGCGTCCTCCGCGGCCAGCTTCCAGTCCAGGATGCCGCCCAGCATGGCGTTCATCTTGACGGCGGGGGGTTCGGCGTCGACGTCGATGCCGGGGCGGGAGGGGCGGGTGACGCCGGCGGAGGAGAGGTGCACCCAGACAGGCGGGGAGGAGGCGGCTGGAGAAGACGAAGATCCCGCACTCCCTTCCGCCTTGTGCGCCCACATCTTGGCCACGGGCAGGCGGAAGGGGCCCACCCGGTGCGTGGGGTTGAGGTCGCCATCCTTTTCAAATTTGGACAGCATGAGTTGAATCGAGAAGATGGTGGTGGGATCCAGAGGGGGGGCACCCACCATCGTCTTGGCACGGAAAATGGGGGTGAAGTCGCTCCAATGCAGGCGCACCGTGCCCCATTCGCCGTCGGGAGGAGACTGAAACACGGCGGTGTGAGTCGGTGTGTCCCACCCGGCCGAGTTGCGCAGGATCAGTTTGTAGCGCCGCCCATCGCCACGCACGCGCAGAGCGATCCCTGCCGCAGAAGACAGATCCAGAGGCGGCTCAAAGTTCTTGGTGCGCACCGACGCAAAGCCGCCGCCCCCGGCCTCGGTCAGAGTGCCTGTGAAAACGCCACCAGGAGAAACACCATCTTCACCCGCGCCCTGCACCACCCGAAACTCGGACACCGACGCCCCCCCCATGACGACGTCGTCCAGGGGCCCAAACTCGGGGGCGGGGGCGCCCGGGGTGGATGGGTCGAAGAGAGGGATGTCGGGGGAAGGGGCCCCACCCCCGTTTGCCGCGAGGGGAGTGGCCAGCGACGCCAGCAGGTTGGCCATGCCGCCGCCTTCGACGGCTTGGGGGGAGTCGTCCGCGATGGTGGGGTCGTAGAATTTGATGCCTGAGGGGGGGGGGGTGAGTAATAAAAAGGGGTTAAAAACGTGGTTGGTCGTGTGTCTTTTTGTTGTTTTTTCGCTCCAAAACAAAGCGAGCTTTCAAGCAACGCGCACCAGGCACACACACACGCACGCACGCACACCCCACTCTCTCCCACACTCACCCTGCAGGTACTTGCTGCGGTCGGCGTCGTCCCCCTCCTTTGGCGTGACCACCACAGCATGCGCCGTGATCACGCCGCACACTCCATCCGCCAGGTTGCCAGGCAGCGTGGCCGCCTGCGCCAGGTCGGCCTGCACAATCTCCAGCGTGGCGCCGGGGCCACGCGGCAGGGAGGCCAGCAGGCGGTTTGCTTTCTCTCCATTGCGCACGACCGCCCTCACTGGCATCCCCGCCGCCAGCAGCCTGGCCACGACGCGCTTGCCCACGCCGCCCGTGGCTCCTGTGACCACGACGACGCGGCCAGAGGAGGCGGGGGTGGAGGAGGATCCACCACCCGTCAGACTGGCCACCAGCGAGCGCAGCGCATTCGCCGGGTTCAGCCCCGGGTTGAACCACAGCACCTGACGCAGGAAGCGGCGCGGGTTCCACCCCGACTCCGCGGGTGGAGGGGTGCCGTCGCGGGAAGCGGCGAGAGGGACGAGCGTGGAGCGCGGGGGGCGGTGCGCGCGGCGCGGGCCGGACGCCAGGCGGGAGCCGGAGGGGGTGCGCAGCATGGGGGATAGAGAGGGAGGGGGAGTGTGTGTGTGTATGTGTGTGTGTGTGTGTGTGTGTGCGTGTGCTTGTGTGCGGGTTTTGGGACGCACTGGGAAGAGGACGGGAAGCAATCGGATTTGTGGAGGAAAAATGGAGGTCGGTGCCGAAACGACGTGGCTCGCACAACTCTCTTCGACGCGTTTTCGTCGCCCCCCCCCCCCCCGTCGCACGCGCAGTTTCCCTCCCCATGCCTCTGTCCTCCACCGCGGCCATCGCCGCGCGCCCCCTGGCTGCGGTGAGTGTGCGTGTGTGCGGTGTGTGCGTGCGTGTGCAATCGCGTCAGGGCGCGGGCCGCCCCCTTGGCCAGCCGGCACACCACGCCGAACTCTTCCTGCTCCTCCTGCCCCCGCCACTCCCGCCGGAACGCGCATTGTGGCCGTGCGCGTGCCGTGGCGGGGTTGACAGGGGTTGGCTTGGCCCGCGGCCACCGTACTGCTGACCGTGCCCCCCACGTTCTTTTCGCTCACCTGTTTCCTCTTTTCCCTTTCCCCACAGCCATCGCGCGCCGTCGCCGCCCCGTCCCGCTCGTCCCTGGTCGTCGAGAACCGCGTGGCGGTGAGTGTAGTGGTGGTGGGAAGAAGAGAGGAATGATCTGCGAGCAGCGAGCGTGCCGAGAGCGAGCCGCGAATTGAGAGACGGCGGCTCGGCACCGGTTTTCTCGGCCTCCGACGTTCCCTCACCCACTCACTCTTCCCCACCCCTTCCCTCCACCACAGCTGCGCTTCCAGCGCTTCGGCCGCACCAAGGCCCCCTTCTTCCGCCTCGTCGCCATCGACTCGCGCGACCGGCGGGAGGGGCGCCCCCTGGAGCGGCTCGGGTTTTACGACCCCCTCAAAAAGGAGACGTCTCTGAACGCGCCCGCCATCAAGAAGTGGCTGGCGGTGGGGGCGCAGCCGTCGCCGACGGTGGCCAACCTGCTGAAGAAGGCGATGGTGATGGAGGAGAAGTGAGGGCGAGAGGAGGCTGCCTTAATTGTTTTTCTTTTTCCTTTTTAACAGCACTTTTTTCCTTTTACCATTGTTTTTCAACTTTGGTGTGGTGGGTGTGGGTGTGTCTGGGTGTGTGTGTGCAATGCAAAAAAGGACTCTTGTTTCTCAACACTCAAAACCACTCTGCCTTGGTTGAAAAAAAGCCTGCGCATTGCCCCGACGGGGGGGCGGTTGGCGTGTTTTCTCTCACCCGCCACCTCCCCACACACACACACCACAAGACACGACACAACTCACCGCGTCCGTGAGGGTGCATGGCGGAAGCGGCGTCCCCCCCCGCTTCCTGGGACTGGAGGTGCGGTCCGAGTGGGCGGACGCACTGTTGTCTGACCGCAAAATGGTGGAGGTGCGGGGCTACGACCTGCCAAGCCGGTTTGTGGGTGAGTATATTGAAGAGAAGGGAGGGGTGTGTGGATCGCGGGGGAGGCGACAGCACACGCGCTGCTCCCCCCTCGCCCACGCTGTTGCTCCGTCCCCCCTTCCCCCCACACGCAGGCGCCCGCGTCCACCTGCTGGCCACGGCCGGCCCCCCGGGTGTGGCCACCCTTGTCGCCGACACCATCGACCCCGGCACCCCGCTGTGCGTGGTGGCGGGGTGGGTGGTGTTTGGGAGGGCGGCACGCTACGAGAGCGCAGCTGCTTTTGCCGCAGACACACACCGCCACGCCGTCCCGCCGGGTTCACCCTACGCCTGGACACCACACACGCCGTGCTACGGGTGGCCCGTCGTGGAGGTGGGGGGGGTAGACGGGGCGCCGAGCCCACCGACCGCGCGGGGGACGCGCGTTGTGCGGTCGCTGTTCGCGTTTGATGGCGATCCAGTCGCGTGAGACAAACTGTTTTTTTTTCGTCAGTGTGTAAATATCATATTTACACGCCTGTTTGAGATGGGAAAAGGAAGTTGCGGCCTTGGGGCACGATCTTGGGGGGGGGGAAGAAGAAAAGGACACCTGTTTTTTTTGCTTTTGAGCGAGGTCTAGACCCCCCCACACACGCCCCCGACACCAGCGCCCACGAACACGGAAGACCGGCCGCGGGACACAAGATGAGGGGGAGGGGGGGCGCCGAGTCGTCCCCAGGTCTCGGGAGGTGTTTTGTTGTGTGTTGGGAGGGAAAAAAAAAAGGGGGGGCGGGGAGGTGTCCACCAAAAAAGACGGGGGGGACGAAAGGAGTGCCCGTCGTTGCCGGTGTGCTTTTCATCCTTGTCACGTTCGAGAGACCAAACCCGCCGTCGGGGAAAGGGTTTTGGGGGGTTATTGCTCTTGGAAGGAAAAGCCCGCCCCTCCCCCGCGCCTCCCTGGTGTGTGTGTCGATTTTTTTTCCCCGTCACCTCCCTCCACATCACGTCACATCACGCGCCCCCTCCATTCACGCCGGCTTGTACGCCGCCAGCTCGCGCTTGTAGCGGTCCTTGTCCTTCTCCGCCTGCTTGGCGTACTTGGCCTTGTCCGCGTCGGACACGGACTTCCACAGCTGGCCCAGCTCCTTGCCAATCTCGCCGATGCCCCACGACGGGTGGGCGGCCTTGATGGCGGCGCGCTTGTCGTTGCTGTAAGTGTGGGTTGTGGGTGGGACGGGGTGGCGGAAGTGTGAGTGCGGAGTCAGGAGGGGTAGGTGCGCGCGCGGACAACAGCCACCCCCTCTCTCTCCTCTTGTTCTCTCTCTCACCAGAAGAAGATGTACGAGCCGCACGGCTTCTTGGGGGCGTTGGGGTCCTTCTTGGCCTTGGGCGCTTTGGCCTTGGCGGCCGTTTTGGCTTTGGGGGGCATGGTTGGCGGGCGGGTGGTGGTGGAGGGGGTGCCTGCGAGGGTGGGAAGGGAGCGGGAACGTGAGTGCCGACGTTGCGCTGCCTCTCCCCGCGCGCGGCCCGGCCTCGCCCCCCCTCGGCAGCCGTCACCCCCCACTTGCACGCCGAGAGGGTCGCTCGCGCCCGGCAGGGCGAGGCGGGCGCGTGCCGAGGGGCGGACGGCGGCGGGGGCGTGGGCGGCGGGATGCGGCCGTTTGGCGAGTGCGTCCGCAGGGGGAGGCGTCCGCTCTCGGTGCGTGCCGCCGGACGCGCGCGCTCGCCCAACGCCGGCCAACACGCGCCATGCAGGTCTCTCTGCTCGCAAGGGGGCCGTCAGAGAAGGCTTGGCCGGGCGCCAGGTGGCTGGGAGCCAGCGCCCGCATTTCGGTGTCGCATGCCCGGCCCGGCCCCCAAAACGGCGCCCCACGCCGGCAGCAGGCGCGCCGCGCCTGCCCGCCGTCGTGAGGCGGCCGCACCCACTCTCAAGAGTGGCCACGGCGGTTACGAGGGGGCGGTGCCGGCGGGAAGGCGCGGACGGCGGCCACAGGCCCAAATCAAAAAGGACGCACTCAAGACACCTCGGATTCTTGGGGACGCCGCCCCTCCCGCCCCTCGGCGCCCGCCCCAGGTGGTGCGGGGGGGGCGTGTGAGTGCGCTGGCGCGGGCCAAAGGGAGCGGCGTGAGGAAAGAGGAACGTACCTGGTTGTCGAAGAGAAGGAGAAAGCAAGAGTGAAAACGAAACGTTGCGAAAACCGTTTTCGAGACGCGGTCACTGCGTCGTCAGCGTTGAGAGGGGGCCGCTTCCCCGCCACTTCAGCCTTCGTTTGGTTGAATACACGCTGCGACGCGGGAACAGGCATTCCAGTAAAAATAGAAAGGAAGAAAAAACACAGACGCCAAAGAAGGAGGGAGGGCGGGGTGCGGTGCGAAAACACGACGCACTCTCCCTCCGAACCCTCCTTCTCACCCTCCCTCCCGCCCCGCCCTAACCCGCGCTCACACGCCGCCCCCTCCGCCTGCCCTATGGCGCGCTCCCTCCCCGCCTTCAGGCTGGCAATCTCGGCGCGCAGCTTGGCCACCTCGCGCACCGCGGCGGCCGCCGACGCGCGCGCGGCAGCGGCCACCGCGCGCTCGGTCTTGACAGCTTCATTGGCCTGGGCCAGCGCTTGGCGCAGGGATTCAATGGTGTTGGAGGAGGTGGTGGTGTCGTTGGTGGTGATGGTGGCGGGTGGAGGAGGGTGGCTGGACCCGGGCAGCAGCCTGCGGCAAAAACGCAGACACCACCCGCGGCGGCGGCGCCCCATCCCCATTCTCGACGCGAGACCGCAGCGTGGCGGCGGGAGGCTGGGGCGGGGGCTCGCTGGGCGGTTCGGAGAGATTGGGATTTGGGGTGGTCCACCCGCTCTCTGCGCCCTGCACCCCACCTCCCCTGGCCCCCGCCCCCGCCACCGAGGCGGTGCCTCGGTGCGTGCACACGCACCGAGAGAGCTCTAGCCCTAGGGTCCTAGGGCCAGAGTACGTCAGCGATGTGCGCCGGTTGCGCGAGACTCGTTTTTTGGAAGTGCGAGAGTGGAGGGTAGAGGAGAGACGCGCCCGGGGAGCACCACAATAAAGCTCTTCCTTCCCCTCTACGAAAACAGCCTGCCACAGACCCCCCCCGCCACCCCCGCGTCCAGCCCCCAGTCCGAGGGACGAGCGCCCACAGCAGCAGCCGCGGTGGCCACCGCCCGAAACGCGAGGGGGGAGGCTGCAGCCGCGGACGACAGAGCGGCGGCAGCGTCGGCCGCTGCGGCGCGCGCTGCCGCTGCCGCCGGCGGCAGCACAGACGCTGCTGCCGCCCCCACCACCTTGAAACTGACGCCATAGGTGTCGTGTGACGCGGACAACGTCAGCTCAGCCCCCTGTGCCACGTCCAAGGGCGCCACCCACTGCAGCGCGGTGCGGAATGAAGGCGCGCGGCCGCACGTCCCCACCCCATCCCCCGACCACCCACCCGTCGCCAGCCTCTCGCCACCCCCCACGTCCAGCACCGCCCAGAACGCGATGGCGTGGATGGTGCCGGTCGTGGTGATGGGGAGGGTGACGTGTGCGTCTGCCGGTGTCGGTGGCAAGCGTGAGGCAAAGTCGAAAGAAAGACCAGCCACGCGCGTCGGCGGCGCGAGCGGCGTCCAGCCTGCAGCGCCCACTGATTGCGGTGCCGCGGGGTCCACCGCCTCATACTCGCCCGCGGTGACGCGCCATGCGGTCAAATGGTCAGACGCCACGCCGTCCGGCAGGGCGGGGGTGGCCAGCTGGACGGGGGCGCACCAGAGCGCCGCAGCCGACGGCACGGAGACCGCGCCCGGCACACACAGCGCCCGCCTCGCGGCCGAGGCGACATGCAGTGCCCCCTCCCCAATGCCGCCCGCGTCAAAAACTTCAAACAGGAGCACGTGGGCGCGGGCATGCAGGGTGGGGCCGCCTGGAGGGGCGCTCGGGGGGAGGGGGTCGCTTGCGACCGCCGCGCGGCGCACGTCTCCAGCGTTGACTCGCACCCGGTGACCCACCCCCGCCGCTTCCACGATGGCGGCTGCCGCGGCGGCCAGGGCGGGAGACTGCTCGATGCAGGTGACGCGCGCGTTGGTGGCGCTGTGTGGAGTGAAGGGTGGTTGGTTTTTTGAGTGTGTGTGTGTTGCCCGCACCATCTCACACACTCTTTCCTTTTCATTCCACTCTCTCACCGTGCCACCAAAATGCCCAACAACCCGCTGCCCGCCCCCGCGTCCAGGACGTGGGGGTCGGCCACCCCGGCCGCGCGCGCGGAGTGCACCGCGCGTGCCGCCGCGCACGCCAACACCAGCGCTCGAGAGTGGTCCGCCAGCATGGTCCAGTGCCGGGATGCGGGCGTGGCGCAGGAGGCGGCAGGGTGCGGAGGCGGGGGTGAAGATGAGCTGGGCGGAGTCGCGGCGCACGCGCAGGGGGAGGGTCGAGTGCTTGAGTGATTCTTTTCCACTCCTCCCGCCCCTCCCCTCCTCCCTCAACACAACCCCAGACCTTCTCGCGCGTGTTTTCTTCACTTTTCCTTTTTTCTTTTTTCGAACTCGGCCAACGTTTTGCACTCTATGAGCCCCTCCCGCCCCCCCACCCACACCTTTTTTCTTTTTCCGCGAGACAAACAACCACACGACGGCTGCCACGGGGTGTTACTTCGGCAGGCTTGGTCTTGGGTGATGCTGCATCACTTTTTGCGCCCCAAGGCCGAGCCTGCGCTCTCCCCGTACTGTGATGATGATGATGATGATGAGGGTTCATTGTGTGTGTGTGAAGAGAAGCGCGGTTTTGTGGGGGGGCGAGGGGGGCACGCAAACCACCCCCCAAAAAAACGATGCAAAAACAAGTGATTTGTGGGCTTGAAAACCACCTCACCTCGTGTTATGAAACACACATGAACGCTCTCCAAACGTCTCCTCGGGCAGCAAAAGAGTCGAGGGTGGGTCGGGGGAAAAACAAAACGCACCGCTTTTTCGTTTCACTCTCTCTCATCGTGCGCCCGCGCGCGCGCTCTCTCGCCACCTCCGCCACACACACACACAAGCCAGACACCCTCCCTACTAACCATGGGCCGCCGCCGCAACCGCGGCGGCCGGGGCGGCGGCGCCAGCGACGCGCCGCGCGCAGCTGATGCCGCCGGTCGCGGCCGACCCAAGAAACGGGGCGCAAAGCACGCCAGCCCTCGCACCGCGCCCGATGGCAGGCCCGAAGTAGACCGCGAGCGCGTGTGCCCGCTGCTGCTGCGCGTGTTTCCGCGGGTGGGGGGGCACGCTCGGGAGAGCGCGTTTGCAACGCGCGCCCGGCTGCCGGCGCGGGAGGTGCAGATCTACACGTGGCCCGACGCCACGCTGCGAGAGGTAGGCAGGTGTGGGGAAGGAGGAGGAGGAGAGACGCGGAGCGTGTGTGTTTGTGTGTGCGTGCGTCCAGTTCGTTTGACACCACCCCCCCAACTCTCCCACCCACACAGCTGTCCGACCTCGTCCAAGAAGTGCAGACCGAAGCCGCCTCACCGTCCGCCGTCCTCGATTTCGCGCTCGTCTACCCAGGGCGCACAGGCGCCCCCGTCCTGCGACGCGTCGGCCGCGTGCGCGCGCGTGGCCGCGGGCGTGACGACGGCGTCACCCTGCGCAGCGTCGGGTTTCAGACGGGGGACTATGTGAGCCTGGCCCTAGAGCTGGCGGGTGGGGAGGGAAAGCCGGGCAGCGACAAGGCGCGCAGTGTGGGTGGCGGCAGCGTCCCTGGGCGCAGGACGCGCAGCCGCTCCCCCGCCCGCCGCTCCAGGACGCGCAGCCGCTCCCCTGCTCGCCGCGGCCGGTCGCCCCCGCGCGGGCGGTCGCCCCCGCGCGGCCGCTCCCGCACGCCCCCCCCGCCGTGGCCGGTCGCGGTCGCGGTCATATTCGTCGCGTTCCTACTCGTTGTACAGCAGCCGGAGCAGGAGCCGCAGTCGCAGCTACAGCCAGTCGCGCAGTCGGGGGTGAGGGAGAGAGGAGGGAGGGAAGAGAAAGTGTGTAAAAAAACGAGTATTGACGAAAAAACTCACGCTGTTTCCAAACCACCACCCCACCCGGGCGCGTCTACAAGGGGAGTTGAGGAGCAGAGCAAACGCGCTTTGAACTGGTGCTTGCAAAGGAAAAAAACATGGGGAGAAAAAAGGCAGCGACATAAAAAAAGAAAAAAGAAAGCCTCCACCACTTTCCCACCCACACACCACACTCTCATCACCACGTTCCCACCGCGTGCGCGCTCGGGTTGGCGAACGCGGCATACCCCCACCTCGTCTCCAGGGCAAAGGGTTCACTGATCTTCACACCGTCGGCCGCTGTAACCGTCGCGATCTGAAACTTGTTGATCGTCTGCTTGTCGCGGTAGTAGCACACCGCCAGCGCCTCCTTCATCAGCGCTTCCGCCGCCTCGCCGTCCATGTCGGGGGCCCACTTCTCCCGGAACAGGGGGCGGGCCAGGTGGGCGCCAAACCCGGTGGCGACGTGGCCGTCGGTGTAGGAAACGCCCAGCATGCCGATGCACCCCAAAAACTTGTCACCGCTGCCCGCGTCCACGCCGCCCACGACCAACGAGTTCCAGAGGGGATCAAACTTGGAGCGCCGGTTGTACAGGACGCGGGTCAGGTAGGAGTGCAGGGCGGCTGGGGTGCGGGTTTCGCCATCATTCGCACAAAAGTCAGCGGCGTTGAGTTCGGCCGTCAAGCGCAGGATGTACTGAAAATCGCTCAACTCGCCGCCCGCGCCCAGCACGGTGGTGGACCCAATGGGAGCGAGGCGTTGGAAGGATTTGTAGCGCTTGGTGGAGCCGTAGGAGCCTGGGTGGGTGGAGAGGGGAGGGGTGAGGGTTAGATGAACGAAAAGAAAAGGAACGACGATTCCACTCTCTCTCGCACACACACAACTGACTCACCCAGCGTGTCGGACGCCAGCATGATGCCGTCCTTGTAGATGAGGCCCAGGACGGACGTGCCGGTGACGTAGGGAGTGCTGTGGGTGGGTGGGAAAGCGGGTGTGGGGTGAGAAAGAGTGTCTGTGCGTGACTTTCTCCCCAAAAGCTGGACGCGCAACGTCGTGCGTTGCATCAAACACTCGGGGCGGGCGTGAAGAAGCGGGAAAGAAACCCGCGCCGCAGCGGGAGTGCCAACACCCCGCCCCGATGCGCGCGCGATGGGGTGTTTTTCGATCCCTCCCTCCTCCTCCTCTCCCACCACCATCCAACCCAACTCACGTCGTGCGTTGGCGCGGGTCAGCATCCGCCGCCACGTCGGCCGGGGCCACCGCAAAGGGGGCCGCCCCCGACAGCGGCGCGAGCGCGGTCGGCGCACGCGCGGCGGGCGGCGCGGTCGGGTCGGCCAGCGCGGGGCCGGAGCAGCCGGGGCCCAGTGCTTCCGCGTGGGACAGGGGGCGTGGGTACATGGTGTAGATTGGAAGGGAGCGCAAAGCAGAGAGAGGGCGCCCGAGAGAACAGCGAAAGAGTGAGTTTTGCGATGGGGTGTCCACAAACAATCCTCTCGGCTTTCTCTCTCTCTGCGACACCCCACCACCACCCACTTTTCCCACCCCGACACACGCACGCCACACCATGACGCGCAAACGCGGCAACAGCCGGGGGCGCAGCGGCGGTCCGACGGTGAGTGTGTGGGAAGGTGGGGCGTGGGTGTTCGGCGTTTGCCGAACACCCACGTGTGTGTGTGTGCGGGCTCCCACGCCTGCACATGCACTGCGACCGCCGCTTGCCTGGCTGGCAGGCGCGCTGTGAGGGCCTGTGTCTCGAGACACGGGGCGAGCGTGGCAGCGACAGACTCGGACGCGCGGGGCCGAGCGTCAATTTGCCGGCATGCGGACGCACAGCGCGCGGCGCCGGCGCGAAAACTGTCGTGCCTTGGCCTCGGGCCGCTCCCCTCCTGCGTCCGCGTGCGCCGTGCGTGTGTGCGGCAAGCGCCCGACAGGGCGGGTGGGGAGGAGAGAGCGCGAGTCGCGCCGGGGCGGAGAGGCGCGAGCGCGAGAGAACAGGGCGGCCCGGCGTGCCCGTGTGCTCCCCGACCCTCCCTCTCCCCCCTCACCCCCCACCCGACCAGGCCACCGTTGCCACCGACCCCCCGCCTTCCCCCCCCCCCGCCCCCTCCGCCGCCCTGGCCGCCCGCTTGGCGGACCCCGCGACCGCTACTGACGGCGCCGTGTCCGACGTCCCCTCCAACCGGTCGGAGCTTGGGTCTGTGTCCCACCTCGGCACCGACCTCGCATCCGTCGGCGACGCCGCGTCCGACATCGGGGACGTGCCGGAGCCGCCGCCGCCGCCCCCCCCCGGGGGCGCGGTGTGGCGGGGGCCCACCCTGCCGCCGCGCGGGGGTGGCGGGTCGCCCGGCGCGTCTCCGCGCGGGTCGGCCGGCGTGGACGGCCCCTCGTCGCCCACCCTGACGGACGGCGCGAATGGCGTCAAAGCCGCGATCGATGGCGCTGCCGCCGAGGGCAGAGCCGTGGCGGAGCGCGTAGAGGGTGCTGCCGCGGACGCGAAACAAGCGTTCGACGCGGCCGCCGCTGACAACGACCGCGCGGCCGCGTCCGCCGCCGACGCCGCCAAGCGGGCCGGCCACGATGCCGCGGCCGCCGCGTCCAGAGCCGTGGACAGCGTCAAGTCTGCTGCTGTGGCGGCGGGCGACAAGGCGAGGGACGTGGGCGGGCGCGTGGCGGACGCCGCGGGCAAGGCGGCCCACACGACCGCCGAAGCCGCCAAGTCCGCGGCTTATACGACGGCGGAGGCCGCCAAAACCGCGGCCCACACCACCGCGGAAGCCGCCAAAACGGCCGCCCACAAGACGGCGGACGTGGCGTCCAAAGCCGCGACGGAAACCGCCAGAGTGGCGGGCGTCGCGGCATCGGAAACCTCCAGAGTCACGGCCGCCGCCAAGGACAAGGCCGCCGCCGCGTCCCGCGCCACTGCGGATGCCGCCGGGCGGGCGGCCGCCGCCACCGCGGAGGAAGGCAAGCGCGTGGCCGCCGAAACGGCGCGCGTCGCGCGCGAGGCGGCCGAGGACGGCGCCCGCGTGGCGGGCCAAGCAGCCGACAAGGCGGCCGCTGTCGCCCGCGCGGCTGCTGAAGACGGGAAGCGCGTCGCCGGCCAGGCGGCCGACAAGGCGGCCGCCGTCGCGGGCGACGTGTCGGCCGCCGCGTCGGCGGCCGCGGAAAAAGGCATGCGCGCCGCCTCCGCCGCTGCCGACGAAGCCTCCAGACTGGCCCGCGTGGCGGCGGATGAAGGCGCCAAAGCGGCGCACGCGGCCGCCGAGGCGGGGGGCAAGGTGGCGGCCGCGGCGGCCGAGTCGGCGTCGGCCGCCGCGCACGCGACGGCGGACGCGGCGCGCGCTGCGTCCGCGGCTGCCGCCGATTTTTACGAGCGCCACCCCACCGCCGTGTGGGTGGCTGGGGCGGCGGTGGCGGCGTTTGCGGCGGTCATGGTGTTTGCGACGGCCAAGTCGCGGCGGTGAGAGAGGAAAAAGAAGAGGGAAGGCGAGGTTTTTCGGGGGTCGTTTTTTTGCGTTTTGCCCCCCCCCCCTTTTTGTGTGTGCGTGTGTGCGTGGTCCCCTCACGTATTCCACCTTTGTTCAATGCATGTGCTGGACGATGTTTTTTGGGGGTGCTGGAGAGAGGGGCGTGTAAAATAGTAAAAAAACAAAGACACACATCGGACCCTCGTTCGTCTCTCTCCCCGCCCCGCTGCGCAATGGACGCGGTCGTTGGCCAGGTGCGTGCATGCTGTCCCCCCTCCTCTCGCACCTCGCACACACACGCACGCCACGACTCACACACCTCCCCCCCCCACTCCCCCAATTCAGGCCGTCGCCCCCGGCGACGCAGTGGCCGCCCTCCCCCCCACCGGCGAGCTGCGCGTCGGCCCCGGCCTGGATGCAGACGGCACCCACCTCATCACCGAGCGCGCGGGCGTGCTGCGCCGCACGCGGGCAGGCAAGCTGTGGGTCGCGCCGAGGGCGCCGCGCTACGTGCCGTCCCCGGGTGACGCCATCCTCGGCATCATCACCGACCGCGGCGGCGAAGCCCTTGGCGTGGACGTGGGGGGCGCGTTCCCGGCCACCCTGCCCGCCCTGGCCTTTGAGGGCGCGACGCGGCGCAACAGGCCAAACCTGGCCCGCGGGGACGCCGTGTTTGCTCGCGTCGTGGCCGCCCCGCCCCACGTGGACGCTGAGCTGAGCTGTGTGGATGAGGGAGGCAGGGTGAGTGGGTTGGGCAAGGTTGTGTGGAGGGTAGGTGTGTGTGTGTTTTCCGGCGTGCACCCCTAACCCAACCCACCCTCTCCCCTTCCCCACAGGCCTCCGGCTTCGGCCCGCTCGGCCCCGGCATCATCCTCCACGTGCCCCCCTCCTACGCGCGCGCCCTGGCGGGGCCGACCCCGCCCCCGGCTTTGGCGGCTGCGGGCGCGGCTGCCGCCTTTGAAATCGCGGCGGGCGCCAACGGCCGCGTGTGGGTGGGGGGCGGCGACCCCGCCGCCGTTGTCGCGGCGGCGGCAGCCATCTCTGCGGGCGAGTTTGCGGGCGAGGAGGAGGCGGCCAGGATTGCGGCTGACGCGGCGAGTCGGGTCAAGGCAGCCGGATGACGTTTTTTGTGTTGCACTTTTTTTTCTTTTCCCTCACGAAACACACACACTCTCGCCCTCGCTCTCACCCGCACACACCCACACATCCACCCTCACCCCGTGTACGCCGACCGCACCGGCCCCACCGCGCACCGCGCCGCGGCAGCCGCGTCCAGCGCGGTGGCTCCATCCCACCTCCCCTCGCTCAACTCGGTCTCGCCGTGACTCAACGCCAGCAGGCGGGCCAGCGTCAGCAGGGTGTGCAGGCGGGCTTCAGAGCCACCGTCCGCGCGGCGGGCGGCCACCAGCTTGGCTTCCAGCCAGGCTGGGGCGGCCGACTGCCGGTCGCTGTCGCTGTCGCCGCCCGCCCCAAAGTCAAACGGCGCGTGGCGCGCCCAGTCAAACAGGGCGCGCGCGGCAGCCAGGTCGGAGGAGGAAGGAGGAGGAATGACGGCGGTGTCGGCAGCGGCAGCCGGCGCCAGGACAACAGACACGTCGGCCGCGTCCCCGCCCAGCACGCTGCCCCGCCCCGAGGTCAGCAGGGTGACGGGCGCGTCCACGGGGACGTCCACGCGGCAGTAGTGGAAGTCGTAGGCGATGGAGCGGGAGGCGAGGAGGGTGGTGATGGCCTGGTTGGGTGTTTGAGGGTGTTTTCTTGGGAGGTGGGAACAAGAAGAGTTTGCAACCTGGAGGAGCAACGTCCGTGCTGCCCGCCCTTCCCTCCCGTTAACCTTCTCTGCCTCCCTCCCTTTATCCACCTCACCTGCAGGTTGTCCACCCCCACCGTCGCCAGCTTGCCCGGCGCCAGCGCGGTCTCGTCCAGCAGAAGGTGAGTCCCGGCCGCCACCTGCAGCGGGGCAGCCACCAGGCGCGACGTCTCGGGGCAGCGCGCGGGGCGCAGCCGCCCCGCGTTGAGGGCGGGCACGGTGAGAGGGAGTGTAACCGTGGCGGGGACCAGGTCGGCCACCGCGGCCTCCAGAGCCGAGGCAAAGGGGGAGGGTTGGGTCGGCGGCGCGGTCGGCGGCACGGCCGGGCACCCGCCAATCGCCACCGACAGGCTGCCCACCGCGAAGCCCGCGCTGCGCACGTGGACGCGAGCCACCAGCTGCAGCAGCACGAGTTCGGCGGCCAGGGCATCGCCGGCCAGGGCGGTGGTGAGGTGGGCGAGCGCGGCCGCGCGCGCGCGGCCGCCCGCGCCGCCCCCGCCGGCGGCGGCGCGGGCGCGGGCAGCGGCACCCTCGCGGGCCGCACATACAGCGCGTGCAGCCGGGGCACGGTCGACGTGGGCGGGTGGGCGGCCAGGGCGGCGGCGAGGGCCCAGTCGTTGGGGGACGCGTCGGCAGCGGCCGCAGCGTGGGCGGCCCCCAACTCTGGGACCACGCTCACCACGCCCCACACCTCCACCACGTCGTTGAGCTTGGGGGGGGGGGAGGTGTGGTCATAGGCGTAGACCATGGCGTCCCCCGGGGCGGGGGCGCGCAGGGTGGGCGGGGGGAGGGTGTCGGCCGGGGGTGCGGGGGCGGCCGTGCTGGTGTCGCCACCCGCGGCCGACCCGCCACTCGCGGGGCGGCCGTCTTTGGCGGGGGGTGGGGCGTCGCCGCCATCCTCCCCCGTGTCCGCCATGCTGGTGTCGCCGCCCGGGCGGCCGCGCTTGCGGTCTGTGGTGGGGGGAGGGGCGGCAGCCGCGTCGGCCGTTGCGGGCGCCGCCACCGCCGCCGCCGCCACAACCGGACTGCCACGCTCCCCCGGCACCGCGATGCAGTACAGTGGGCGGCGCTCGTGCACGAGTCCGGGTTCGACGTCGCCCCCGGCCCCCGGGGTGGGCGTGTGCGCGCCGGGCGGGACGCGCGCGTCCCGAAACTTGGTCGTCGTCCAGGGGGCTCCCGGGGTGGGCCGGTAGGCGCCCAGGTAGTATTCAGGGTCGAGCGTGTCCTGGACCTGTGTGGGTAGTGGGAGGTGGGGAGGGCGGATGGTGGGTGAGGTGGGGCGGTGGGGGTGCGTTTTTCTTTGGGCGGGAAACACGTTTTTTTTTCTGTGCCGCCGCGTCCCCTTCTCCCGCCCCTCACACAAACCACAAACTCACCATGCCGCGGTACCGCACCAGCGACCCCGGCTTCAGCGACTCGATGGGGACGTCGGTCAGGAAGGGCACCTGGAGTGGGAGAGGGGGGAAACGTCGGTGTCGGCATTCGCTCTCGATCACGCGGCCTAGCCGGAGCGGTGGGAACCTGCGGCCGCACTCTCCCTCCTCTCCTCTCTCCTCTCACCTGGCGCGCCACGCTCTCATCGCTGGCCACCGCCTCAAACAGGGCGCCCACCCCCCAGTCCCCGTCGGCCGCAGGGGCGCCCGCCGCGGCGTGCAGCGCGGCGACCGCGGCCAGCGGGTCGGCGACCGCGACGGCGGGGGTGGTGGTGGTCATTTTGGCTTTCTGTTGATGTGCTGGTCTGTGTGCACGCGCGAAACTGGGTCGCGTTGAGTGTGTGGGGTCTCGATGCGAAGAGAAAGAGTGAGGGAAAGAAAAAAAAAACTCCCCATTCACTTCTCCAGTCGCGTGTTTGCTCTCTCGCCGCGGGCGGGCCCCAGCGCACACGCCCCCGCCTCGCGCGCAGCGCACGCCACCTCACGTCGTTTGCGTCCGCCGCCAGCCGCGCGCGCGGCCACGCCGGCAGCCAGAGAGAGAGACAGCACCCCGACGTGCCACACCTTCCGCCCTTGTGCCCTTGCCTGCCCAGCCATGAACCCGTTTCAGCAGACGGCCGAGTGAGTGCTTGGAGAGCGTGTGTGTGTGTGTGTGTGCGAGAAGGAGGCGCGTGGGCGTTTGCTTGCGTGAACAAAAAACAAGGCGACCTCTCACCAACCCCCCTCCTCCTCCACCAGGCGCCAAGACCAGGTCGCTGAACTGCTGCGCAACCTGCCCGCCGCCGAGTCGTTGAACCGGGACCAGACCCTGTTCCAGGTGCCGCTGACGCTGCCGGACGGCACCGTGACACACGTGCGCGTGTCGCTGCCGCCTTCCTTCCCGGGCGCGCCGCCCGTGCTGTCGCTGGGGGCGCGTGTTGCCCACACCTGGGTGGATGCGACGGGGCGGTTGACGACGCCCGAGCTGGCGGGGTGGGCACCCCCGGCGTCGAGGCTGGCGACGGCGGTGGGGGAGGCTGTTGCTGCGTTGTCGAGTCCTGGGGGCGGCCCGCCGCCACGCGCGCCCGCTCCCGCTCCACCACCGTCCCTGCCCACCGCCTTCCCAGAGCTGGAAGCCGCCTCCAATGCTGATCTCGAAAAGTGGGTGACGGATGGCGGCGCGTATGACGAGTTGGCGGCCCGCATCGCGACGCGGGTCGCGCGCGAGCGGGGGGGCAAAGGAGCACCCTCATCCACCGCCACCCCCTCCACCTCCGCCCTGGACACCGCCAAAGCCACGCTGGCCAAGGAGCCGGTGCTGGCTGAGTTGAGGAACCAGGTGGCTGTCATTCGGTCGTCCGAGTATGACGATGCTGCCGCCGCTGCGTCCGCGGCCGCCGCCCGCCAAGCCGCCGTCGCGGACGCCATCGCGCCGTCTGCCCTGGTGTCTGGGCTGGCGGCCGCCGCCGCGGACGCGGATGCTGCATCCAGCCGGGCGTACGACGCGTTTTTGGCGGGGGGGGCGGGCAAGGTCGATGCTTTTATAAAGGAATACGTTGCGATGCGCACCGACGTGCACCGCCTGGAGCTGAAGAAGGAGGCGGCCAAGGCGACGTTGTTGTGAATGTGTGGGTGTGGGTGTGGGGCGGAAACAGGGCGCAGCTATTGCAAACAAGGACTAAAAACCAAAACCCATTCTCGTTTTCTTCGACCACCATCACACCACCTCGCCCAGCATCAACGCCACGCACTCGCCCGCGTCCGCTTTGGCGCCCTCCTGCACGGGGCGGGGTGGGTCTCCTGGCTCTGCAGCTGCCGCGCCCCGGGCTGCGCATTTTCGCAGCGCCGCCACGCGCACTGCGTCTGCGCGGAGGGCAGACGCCCACGCGAGCGCCGGCACGCGCGCACGCGCGGCGCAGCGCGCCGCTCGCCCGTACGCGGCCGCCGCGTCGTCCAGGCGACCGGCAGCTTCGCGGCCCAGGCCGGCGAGGAGGTCTGTTTGGGAGGAGGCGGGGCAGGCGAGGCTGGGGGCGGCAGCGGCGGCAGAGGCGGCATCGAAAATGGCGGACAGCAGGTCGCCATCTGCAGCCCCGCCATCCAGGATGAGCTCGTGGGCGCGCAGCACGTGGATGGGGGTGAGAGGGGCGCCGACGGTCGCGATGGCCATGGCGGCCGAGATGAGGGTGCGCGTGGCTTCGAGGTCGGGCGGGGGTGGCGCGCCGGCACCATCAAACAACGTGCCTTCCTCTGCGCGCACGGCCGACACGCCGCCCGGCAACCGCACCGCCGCCACTCCCGCAAACAGGGCGTCCGCGAAGTTGGCCACGAGCGGGGTTTCAGGGTAGCCGCCTGCGGATGCCCAGGCGGAGGCACGGACAGCGGTCGCGAGGGGAAGAGGGTTTGTCCACGGCGCGCCTTGTTTCCACTCGTGTGGAGCCGGCGTGAGCGTGGTGTCGGCCGGCAGGCCTCCCACATAGAAAAAAGCGGACTGCGGGTGTGCTGTGGCGGCGGCCGTGACCGCGTCCCAGTAGCCGGGGAGGAGGCGGACGCCTGGCTCGACGATTGTGAAGAGCGGCGCACGCGCCGCGCGCGCGCCGTCGTTGCGCAGCGTCGCGGCCGTCGCGTTGACGATGGGGCCGCCGGCGCGGACGAGCAGGCGCAACCCCGGCATACTGTCTGCTGCTGTGCCCAGCAGGCCGCGGGCGGCGTCGGGGGAGGCCGCGACAAGGATGACTTCGGCGGTCGCGGCGCCGGGGGCGGCCGCCGCGGCCGCCAGAGCAGACGCTGCGGCAGCAGGTGCCGCCGCCGCGTCCGCCAACGGAATGATAGCTGTGCCCACCGGCCTCTGAGGCGCATCAGGCGCGGGCGCCTCCGTCATAGTGCCGTCGCCGTCCAGCGCAAGCCGGGTGAGCGGGTTGGAAGGAGGGCGAGGGGAGGGCGTGCGCGTCGTCCAGGCGCCTGCTCCATCCGTCGCCGCCGCGTCCGTTCCCACCCGGTACCCAGTGCCCAGCATTGTCAGCACGGCCACCGACGCGCCAGCGGCAAAGGCGGCGGCCAGGGCGCGGCGGCGGGCGGCCGCGCGGGCCGCGACGGCGTGGCCGTGCGGGCGCGGGGGGGAGGGGGAGAGCATGTGGGTGTGGTGTGGTGTGGGGACAAAGACGCCTCACTCCAGAGACGCCCCACTCTCTCGCCCCCGCCGTGTGTGGGCGGTGGAAGGGTGTGAGGAGGTTCTTTCTGCATTGCGTTTTTTCCGCGGCCGCCAGAGCAGACGCTGCGGCAGCAGGTGCCGCCGCCGCGTCCGCCAACGGAATGATAGCTGTGCCCACCGGCCTCTGAGGCGCATCAGGCGCGGGCGCCTCCGTCATAGTGCCGTCGCCGTCCAGCGCAAGCCGGGTGAGCGGGTTGGAAGGAGGGCGAGGGGAGGGCGTGCGCGTCGTCCAGGCGCCTGCTCCATCCGTCGCCGCCGCGTCCGTTCCCACCCGGTACCCAGTGCCCAGCATTGTCAGCACGGCCACCGACGCGCCAGCGGCAAAGGCGGCGGCCAGGGCGCGGCGGCGGGCGGCCGCGCGGGCCGCGACGGCGTGGCCGTGCGGGCGCGGGGGGGAGGGGGAGAGCATGTGGGTGTGGTGTGGTGTGGGGACAAAGACGCCTCACTCCAGAGACGCCCCACTCTCTCGCCCCCGCCGTGTGTGGGCGGTGGAAGGGTGTGAGGAGGTTCTTTCTGCATTGCGTTTTTTCCGACGCCGCATGCCGCAACAAACTCTTCTTCACCGCCTCTCTCTACCGCCCTCAAACCACCATGCCTCTTCTCACCACCCGCCCTGCCGTCCACCTGGCCCCAGCGCGCCAACGCCCGGGGGCGGGGGTTGTCGCGCGCCGCGTGGCGCCCGGCGCGTTGACGCCGGAGACGGGGTGAGTTGTTTTGGTGGGGGGGTCGTTGGTGGTTTGCGGTCGGTGGCCTGTTTGAGACGCCACCTGGTGCGATGAACTGCAGAAGCTGGCATACAGTGTCGCCCACGAAAAAAAGGGGAGAGGAGGGCGGGACAGGGGGCGCGGCCAGAAGGGTCCTGCGGGTCCCCGACCCCTCTCGCTCCTTTTCTTGACCAACCTGCCCCGACCGTGTCCGTAACCCCCTTTTTCTCCCCCCCGCACCCCCCACCCCCCACACACCCTCCAGCGCCCTCGCCGCCGCTGTCGGCTTCCTGGGCGTCGTCAACCAGTACATGGCGATTAAAGTGGTGCAAGCGCGCAAGCAGTACGACGTGCCGTACCCTCAGGCAAGCCAGGGGAGGAAGGAGGAGGAAGCCGCCTCGGCCCACGGGCGAGGCATGAGCCCTGAACTCTTGCAGGAGTCGAGGGATGGTGATCCACACCAATCCTTCGCTTGAGTGCAGAAGATTTGTGCCGCGGTTTGCGCGCTCACATCGTCACCAACCCAAATCACTTTCCACAGATGTACGCCGCCGGCGACAGTGCAGCGGCTTTCTCCTTCAACTCTGTGCAAAGGGCACACATGAACGGTGTCGAAAACGCGCCTTTCATCCTGGCGATCACGTTTCTGTTTGCGATCGCCCGTGGCCCGCGCAACGCGGTCGTGCTTTTGTTCATCTGGACGGTGTCTCGTCTCGCCTACTTCACTGGCTACAGCCGCGACGGCCCGTCTGGCCGCATGGTGGGCGCCCTGGGGTCGGCGCTGGCGCAGCTGGGGGGCGCGCTGGCGCTGCTGGTGTGGGGTGTGAAGGCGTTGGTTGGCGCGTGAGAAAGCGAGAGAGAGTGTTGAGTGTGCGAGAGAGAGTGACCTTCCTTCTCTGTTGATCAAACAAGAGTGCAATACGGGGAGAGAGCGGCAGGCAGCGGCCCCTCCTTTTGCTTGATGAAAAAAGGAGGTCGACGTGTGGGCCCTGCACGAGGAGGAGGACGAGCGGCGCAGCCCTGGCGGCCGCAAGAAACGCGGCCGCCAGCCACCGCGTCGCACCCCGCCCCCTCACTCCGCCCCCGCCGCCGACCTGGACGCCGACGCCGACGCGGCCGACACCGCCGCCCTGCTGGCCGCCATGCCGCCCGAGGAGCAGGCCGCCATCGACGGCGCGGGCGGCGTTGTCGTCGACCAAGCTGACGCGCGCCTCCTCGGGGGCGCGCGCGCGCCCGACCCGGTGGCCGGCGACCTGGCCACCCCCGTGGTGGCGCTGCCCCCCACCGGCGGCGGCCTCCGCAGCGTCAAGCGGGAGCGGCTGGTGAACGTGCCCCGTGGGAGAGCCTGGAGTCGTCGCGCGCGGCGCTCGACCGCGCGGCCGCCCTCGACCGCCGCCCGCCGCCCGCCCAGCCGCCCCCGGGCGGGGAGGCCGCCCTGGCTGAGCTGGGGGCCATGATGGGGTGCAGCGTGGAGGAGGCCGCGGTCACGCTGCTGCAGGACCCGTCGGCGCGCGCGGCCTGGCTGGCGTGCTTTTGGTCAGTGATGGAGGCAGAGCACGACCTGACGCGGGCGGACGTCGCGCAAGCGATGGACACGTCTTGAGAGAGAGAGAGAGAGGGAGAGAGTGAGAGAGAGAGAGAGAGAGAGAAAGAGGGAGAGAGAGAGAGAGAGAGAGAGAGGGAGAGAGTGAGAGAGAGAGAGAGAGAAAGAGGGAGAGAGAGAGAGAGAGAGAGCGTGTGTGTGTGTTTCGTTCGTTCGTTCTGTGTTTTTGCCTGTTTTGCTTGTTCGCACCTCTACCCCCACAACAAAACCAGTCACCTCCTGCCCCCCCGCCGTGGCGACGTCGTCCTCGACGACCCACTATCCCGCGCCGCTCGGTCGGCAGATACCAGCTCCGACAGCCACCCCCCTCCCGCCGCGCACGGCGCGAGCGCGGCGGCCGCCGCCAACCCCGCCGGCCGCGCGCCCCCGGCCTTGGCCACCGCGGCTTCAGCAGCCGCCACCGCCATGTCCAGGCGCCGGGCCAGGGCGTCCGCCTTGGCGCGCGCCGCGTCGGCGGCCGCGTCGGCCGCGTCGGCGCGGGTGCGTTCAAAGGTGAGGGCGGTGGTTGCGGCTGCTGCGGCTGCCGCGGCTTCCTCGGCGCGGGCCAGGGCCCGGCCAGCCGCGTCGGACAGGGACGCCAGGGCGGCGGCCGCCGCGCCGCCGCCGTCGGTGGGCAGCAGGGCTGCCAGGGCGGGCGGCAGGGGGGCGGGTGGGATGGTGGTGGTGGTGTTGGCGGCTGACGCTGCAGCCGCTGCAGCCGACAGCCGTGAACTGGGCAGCTGAAACGCTTCAGGCACGGGCGCGGCCAGCAGGTCGGGGTCGGGGGCGGCGGCAGCCTCAGTCTGAGTCGACGCCACCCGCCCTCCCACCCTCTCCTCCCCCGCCGCCGCCGCCGCCTTCTCAGCTCGCACCGCGCGGGCAGCTAGATCCGTCTTCGTGCTCTTCAACTCGTCGACCTCGGCCCGAGCTGCGTCGCGCGCGGCTTTCGCCGCGGCAGCGCGCGTCTCTGCGTTTGCCGCTGCAGCGCGCGCGGCCTCCGCCTCCGCCCGCGCCCCATCCAGCGCCCCCCGCGCGGCGGCCGCCCCATCCTCCAGCGCCACCGCTTCAGCGGCCATGGCCTGGGCCGCGGCCGAGGCTTCCGCGGCGGCCGCGCGCGCAGAGGCAGCCTCGGCAAGGGCAGCGTCCAGGCGAGCTGTCACGCTGGCCGCCTCCGCGCGCGCCGCGGCCGCCTCGTTCCTCGCACCCTCCAACTGGCGCCCATGCTCGTTGACGCGGGCCGCCAGGGCGTCGTTGTCCGCCGCCAGGCGAGCAGACAGCTCGCCCGCCCTGTCCAGGGCGCGCGCCAGGCGCAGCCGGTCGCGCGTCAGGTCGTCGATGTGGGCGGTGAGCTCGGGAAAGGAGGCGGTGGGGGGTGGTGGAGGGGGGGGCGGGCGAGAGCCAGGGGTTGGTGGGGGGTGGAGGGGAGGAGGACGGCGGGGGGGAGGGTGGTGGTGGCGCCGCTTCCGGTTGGGGTGGAGGCGCGTCCTCTGGCGCATCACGCGTGGCCGAAGCCTCGGGCGGTGGCGGCGAGGGAGGGCGCGGTGGCGGTGGCGGCGTCGACAGCGGCGGCGGCGACGGCAGCCTGGGCGGGGGGATGTACGTGTCGACCGCCGGCGGAGGGGGTGGTGGCGTCCATGGACGAGGCTCCTGCACAACGACAGGGGGTGGCGGCGGCGGTGGCGGCGCAGGCGGCGGCGGTGGTGGTGGTGGTGGCGGCGGCACTTCGTCAACCACCGGCGTAGGTTCAACCACCGCCCCCAATCCCACATCCAGCTCGCCCCCGCCGTTTCCAAAGGCGGCCGTCAGCGAGCCTGCTGCTGCAGCAGGTGGCGGCGGCGGCGGCGGTGGAGGCGGCGGCGCGGTGGGGGGCGGCGCAACTGCCGCCACGTCGGCGGGCGGTGGGGCGGCCGTTTTGGCGGCTTTGGCGCGGCGGAAGGCTTCCAGCTGTGAGTGTGCATGTGGTGGGTAGGAGAGGGGAGGGTGAAGGCGGGGGGTCGTGCCGGGGGCGCGCGCGCGCATGTTGTTTTGTTCCGCCTGCGGTTGGCCCCGCCCGCCACACACACGCGGGAGAGGCAACGCCCCGTCACCGTGTTCAAACACACACACTTACACATCAACCCACCTTGCGTCGTCCCGCGGCCGCCAGCTCCTCCCGCGACGGCGCGCTCATTTCTGCGGATCGATGCGACCGGGCCTGTGCCCGCGCCACACTCGGGGCAAAGGACGCGCGCTTGGCGAGGGCACAAGGGACACGGGCGCAGAGAGAGAGAGAGAGCAGGTGTGCGGTGAAACTTGTTTCTTTTGTGGGAGTGTAAAAAAAGCGAGGCGCGCTTTTTTTCTTCTTTGCAGCGGGCGCGAACAAAAAAAGTGAACGGTCGGGGCAAGCACAGGCGCCATGCACAGCACATAGCGGGTGATTCTTCGTGTGCGTGTGTGTGTGCGTGGGCGCACGGTGAGTGTGAGGGGTGGGGGGCAGTCGCGGCGGGAAAAAAAAGGGGGTAAAAAAAAAGGTTTTTTTGGTGCACACCGAAACAAGTCTTTCTCCCTGCGCACCCCGCACAATGGAAGCGGGGATGGCCGTATTCCGCCCAACCAAGCAAATTTGTTTCGCCAGCAGCCCACAGCCACGAAATGAAAAACACGGCGCCAAAAGCAATGATGATGAAAAAAACACAAATTTTTTTCTTCCGTTCACCACACGTTGAACGCCAGCCCTGCGTCCCAGTAGTGCCCTGCCCCCGCATCCAGTTCATCGATGGGCGTGGGCGGCGGCGGCACCGCCACCGCCCAGTGCGCCGTGTTGGCGCCCCGGGGCGAGATGGAGTACAGAAAGGGCGCCTGCCGCCCGCCGCGCCCGGTGCGCACGACAAGGCGATCCGCGAGGAGCCGCCTCAACCCCTTGGACACGTCCTGCGTGTTGCCCAGGGCGCTGCGAATGGCGGCCTCCGACTGGGGGCCCGCCCGCAAAAAGTCAAAGACGGCGCACGCGGTGCGCAGCATGCGGGTGAGCGAGCGCGGCGGCCGCGGCGGCGAGTCGTCATCGGATTGAGGGCCGTCGGTGGGCGGCGGTGCGTGGGCTGGGCCGGGAGCGTCCCGTGGCGCCCGTGGCCGGCGCACCGCGCGCAGGGCGCGGCGCAGGCCGGGGGCGGCCCACCAGGACGCGTCGTCGTCAGCGGCAGAGGTCCAGTGCGCGTCGTGTTCGCCTCCTCCACCGCCAGACTGGGACGAGGCGGCGCCCGGCCACCCACTGCTGGTGGAGGGGCCTGCACCATAGGACGCGCCATGGAACGCGGTCACCGTGTCGTCGGCGGGCGTCGGCGGCCGCGTCGGCGTCGTCGTCGTCGGCGGCGGCGGCGGCGGCGGCGGCGGCGGCGCGCCGCCCCACGGTGGCAGTGCCGCCACCGCCACCGGCTGCTGCTGATGCTGCGGCATCAACCCTGACAACGCAGCCGCGTACTCCGCCTCCCGGGCGGCCAGGACGGCGGCGTCGTGCGAGGCGGGGCGAGGGGGCAGCGGAGGCGTGTACGTCGAAAACTGTGCGCCGGGCGCGGTGGCCGGCCGGGGCGCGGCGGCGTCCCGCATCGCGGCATCTTCGGGCGACACGCCGCCGCCAACCCCCCAGTGCACGTTTTTGGGGGCGGGCGCCAGGGCGGGCGGCGGCCAGTGTGAGGGAAGCGAGAGGGCCGGTGCTGCATTCGCGTACTCCGCCTCCGCCGCGCTCAGCGGCAGCGGCTCCAGGGCGGCGGACGCGTCAGACGCACCCAACTCTTCCAACAAGTCGAGCGCCATGTGGTCGTCCAGCGTGGGGAGGTCGGGCGAGGCGCCGGCATTGTTTGGCCAGTGCGGCTGCGAGTTTTGGGGGGCGTTCATGGGTGGCGGCAGGGGTGGCACCCTGCGCGTTCCTGCCCCCCAGAACCGCGTCACACACGTTTCGAGAGCGCGTGAGGGGGGCGCGTCCGCTGCCGGGCCAGGCTTGGCAAGTGGGTCGCACGCAGTGCTGTTTTGTGTGTGGGGGGGAAAAAGCGCGAGCGACGGCGCGCTCAAAACGAGCGCGCCTCTTGTTCGACCCCTCTCTCGGCGCAGATCGCCCTGGTGCGCCCCTCTGTTGAAAGCACGCGCGCCTGGAAAACGCAGAAAAGCACGGTGGGGCTCATTCTCACACAACACAGAGGATGCAAAATTTCGAGTGCAACAAAAAAATCACGGTGTGTGTTTTCGTTTTGGCGGTGTGTCAGGGAGGAGAGGCGCTCTTTTTACGGACGCCCTCCGCCGCGATCAAAGCCAACTAGAATTTGGTGGGAAAAGAAAGGGGTGAGGGGGGTGGGAAGGGCGCGCGCAACACGGCAGCGTGTGTGTTGGTGTGTGTGTGGCGGGGGGGGGGAGGGCAGTGTGGTGAGCTTGTGAGTGTGCCGTGGGGGAACAGGGTCGACACAAAACGTGCCCTCCACTTTTCAAATCAGCCGCTTCAGAATAGCCAGCAGAGCGTGGCGTGTGCGAAAAGGGAGGGACGCACAAGATGGGTGGTGGTGGTGGGGGGGGGGGGGGGGCACGTGTTTTTGTGCGACTTAAAAAGGGAAGGGGGCACAAAAACGAGAGAAACACAAACTTCGGATCCCGCCGCCGCCGCCGCCACCCTCAGGGAGGAGGCGGCGGCGGCGGCACACCAGTCAGCCACCAGGGCGCGGCGCCGCTGGGTGGCGTCAGGCACACGCCCCCCGCCGCCACGGCCGCCGCGTCGGCCGCCGCCAGGGCGGCTCGGTACGCGTCAGCCACGTCAGCCGGGTCCACGGCGGCCAGGGCGGCCTCGGCCGCGGGCCACGTGGAGGGGTGGGGCGGCGGCGGAGGCGCCCACGCCTCTCCACCACCCTCCTCCTCCTCGGGCGGCGGCGGCACGACGCTGGCCCAGTGCCGCCGGCTGGCGCCCCGGGCCGACACTTCGTAGACGTAGGGAGAGGCGCGGCCACCGCGCCCGGTGCGGCGCACGAGGTTGTCGGACAGGAGGCGGCGCAGTCCCTTGGACACGTCTTGCGTGTTGCCGAGCGCGCCCCGAATCGACCCCTCCCCCGACGGTCCCTGCTCCCGCAAATAGGCAAACACCAGGCACGCCGTGCGCAGCAGGCGCGTCATGTTCCGCGGGGTGGGAGGCACGCGGCGGCGGCGCGCGGCGGTGGTGGCGGCGCCCCCGTCGTCGCCATCGTCTGGGAAGGCGGCGTCGTCGGGTGGGGGGGGGCGGGCGGCGTGCTGCACGCGGCGGCTGCACGGAGGGCGGCAGCGGCGGCGGGAGGGGCGGCGGCGGCCGCGCGGCCACCGCCGCATAACTCCCCCACGCCTCTGCCCCCGCCGACCTGGGCCGCTTGCCCGTCGTGGTGGAGGCGGCCGCACCACCTCGACTGGTGGACGAGGGTGGCGTCAGCAGGCCGGCGAGTGCGGTGTCGAAGGCGTCCCCCCACCCCGCGGGCGATTGTGGCGGCAGCCGGGGGGGGCGGCGGCGGGCGGGAGCCGCCGGCGCCAGCGCCGGCAAACGCCCCGCTGCGAGGAGTGACGCGCTCACTGTTGCCACCCCCGCCGTCGCCGTCGCCGCTCAGGGCGGGGGGCAGGGGGAGGGGGGAGCCGACGACTATGTCGCGCCACGAGAGCAGCGACGGCGACGCGCGCGCGGACGCGCGGCCGCGGTCGCCGGACCCGGTGCCGCCAGTGGGCGCGGCAGGAGCAGCGTCGGCGGCGGTGTGAGCGGGGGACGCGATCGTGGGGGGGTCGGTCGGGACGCGAAACGCGGGTGCCGCGTCGCGCGGCGACGGGTTGGTGGGGTGCCTGTCGCTCATTCCCGCGCGCGCCCGTGAGCGACCACCCTGGGCTCGAGCGCCTGTCTGCAGGTGCGCCCCTCCTAAGGCTTTGTTTGAATGAACCTTAAGTCGTGTGTCCAGGTTGCAGGGGTGCGGAGGGGGTGAGCAGGGTGGACACCCCAGATTGTGCTCCTCCCCGCGCGTTTCGGCCCACTTGCCACCGACGCGTCGGCTGGCCCAACGCCCTCCCCAGGAGGTTGAGCCGGGCCACTCCTGCCACGGGGCCAACCGGGCGGTGGGATGGGGTGGGAACCCAGAGGAGGGCTGAAGAAAAATGTCTTGCAGTCTTTTTTCTGCACCGATGTGCTCTCTCACACCCCTCTCCGCGTGCGTACCCCACACACTGAAAAAAGCACCCCCTCTCTCTCTGTGTCTGCGCCGTCTCACACGCCTCTGCCTTGGTGTCTCTTTGCACCACCCCGCGCGCCGACCCCAACAATTAAACAAAAAAACGATAGATCACACCCCCAACGCCGCCCCCAGGCTCGGCGCGACGCTCCACCCGCCGTCGCCGCCCCCCCGCGGCGCCCCCACCCTCACCAGCCTTGGCACAAACATGGCCAGCTCCCCCAACGTGCCCGCGTCCGCGTCCACGTGCAAGCCGACATCCAACGCGCGCACGGCGGCCACCTTGCCAGCGCGCGTGGACACAAAGAGCAGGCGTTGGGGAGGGACGGGGGCGGCCGGGCCCACGACCCCTCCCGCCTCCAGCGCGCCCCGCACCGCGGCCTCCCCCACGTCGCCCTCCACGCGGGCCAGCAGGTAGAGGCGGTCCAGGGTGGTGGCGGCGGTGGCGAGGGCGGCCGCGACGCCGGGCAACAGCGTGGCGCCGTTTTCCAAGGCTGCGCCATCGCCTTCAGCCAGCAGGACGCCTGGCGCAGAGATGCAGGCGGAGCGCGCGCCCGCCAGGGCGGCCCGCATGGAGGCGGGGATGGAGGCGGAGGGTGGGCGCGGGGGGGCGGGGGCGGCAGCAGTCGACGGACCGGCACCGCCCGACGAGGGTGGCGGCGGTGGCGGCCGCCTTTTCGGGCCGTCGCTCCCACCGCGTGCCAGCAGGTAGAGGGCGGCGGCGAGGCCTAGGATGCCGGTCAGCTTGAGCGAGCCGGGGGCGGACTGAAGAGAGGGGAGGGTTGAGAGTGGAGTGCTTGAGACAAGGCCGCCCCTTCCTTTCCTTCTTTTCCTCCACACCCACACACGCTCACCGCCAGCAGCACCGCCAGCCGGCGCAGCGCCGCCACGATGGCGCGCAGCAGGGCGTCCAGCATTGGTGCGGTGCTTAAGAAAAAAAAAAACGCGGCGACACACAGCGCCTGCTGCCGGCTTGCGCGCGCCTCCAGCAGATCGCTGGGATGACGGAAGCGAGGGGGCGCAGAGGCGGGGACGCCCGTGGGCGGTGTTGCAAGAAAAAAGGCAAAACAACACTGACACCAAACACCCCCATCAAAAACACTCTTCGAAAAAAACGACGCGCGCACGCCTCTCCCCGCGCTTGTGCCCGCCACACTCCCCGCAGTGCCGTCCCAGGACACCGTCCCAAGACACAGCACACACACACTCGGTCTCCACTGCGGTCGCTGCCCTCCACCCGCCCCCCCCCCCCCACCCTACGCTCCAATTCAAATGTCGTGGCTCGCGGCCCAGGCGCCCCGCGCCGCCGCCCTCACCACCCCTGGCGCCAAACCCGCCCCCCCCGGCGTCTCCTCCACCGCGGCCGCCGACGCGGCCCGCTTGTCCATGTATGGCGAGCCGCCGCGCGGGGACGTCGCGGTCGAGGAGTTTGAGCGCGCGGCGCTCGACCGCTTGAAAGGTCAGAGGAGTGAAGGAGAGGGGGAGGGGGAGGGAGGTTGTGAAACGCGTGTGTGATGCTGTGGCGGCCGCCAATTGGGACGGCGCGGGGCGGTGGGCACGAAAACACAGACGAACAAAAACGACGGCGCGCGCGCGGATGGCAAGATGCGACGAAAACTCACTCCACCACACACCCTCCCTCCCACTCCCTCAGTCCTCAAAGGCATAGAGGACGCCAAAGGCAAAGGCCTCAAAGGCAGCCAGCTGGACGTGAGTCGTTTGGATTGGGTTTTTTTATTGAGGAGACTGCGAGTGGGACCACTCCCCCACTACCTCTCACCCTCCCCACTTTTCCCACCCACACAGGCCGCCGCCGTGAAGCTCGCGGCCGAGCACCTGCCCCCGTCCTCCGACACGCTGTCCCACTTTGTGCTACGCCTGGCCTTTTGCCGCACAGAAGAGTTGCGCCGCTGGTTTCTGACTTTAGAAGCTGATCTTTTTCGCGCCCGTTTTCGGGCCCTCCTCCCCGACGCGCGCTCCGCCTTCATCGCGGCCGCCGACCTCCCCGTCCGCCCTCTTTCGCGCACCGACTTTGACGAGCTGAGGCCCGCCCTGGCCGCCGTGGCGGAGGGTGTGCCCGGGGGGGCGACCGCACGCCGTTTTGCGGCCGACGTTTCAGCCGGCGCCGCTCGCGACGCGTTCTTCCGCGCCGCCTTTGAGGACGTGCCCGACCTCGTCGCCACCCGCCGCGCCCTCCTGGTCAACGGCGACGCCATCGTGTCCAAGCACGATGCTGGATCGCTGGCAGCGGGCGCATTCCGCACACGCCTCGCGGCGTGCCTGTCCCGCGCCGCGCGCGCGTGGGCGGCCCGCGGCGCCGCCGCCGAAGCCGACCGCCTCACCCCCGTCGTCGAGTCGCTGTCGGTGCGGTACCTGGGCACCGACTATGGGGCGGCCGGCGCGCGCGCAGGGCTGGCGGGCGGCGCCATCACCGCCGCCGACGTGCGCCCCCTCGCCCGCTCCGCCTTCCCGCTCTGCATGCGGTCCATGCTGGCGGGGCTGGACACCGCCCACCACCTCAAGCACAAGGGCCGCCTGCAGTTGGGCCTGTTTTTGAAGGGGGCGGGGCTGCCTCTTGAGGAAGCCATGAAATTTTGGAGGTCCGCCTTTGGCCCCACCTGCTCCGGCGACGACTTTGACAAGCAGTACGCGTACGGCATTCGCTTCAATTATGGGCGGGAGGGGAAGCGGGCTGATTACACGCCGTATTCGTGTGTCAAGATTGTGACCACTCCCGTTGACGCGGGGGAGTGCGCGGGCTGCCCCTACAAAACGGCAGCCTCCGACGCCCTCGCCATTTCCCTGCGCTCCATGGGCGTGCCAGCCGGCGACATCCCGTCCATCGTGGCCAAGGCGGCGGCGGGCCACCCCCAGCTCGCGTGTGGCGCGACGTTTGACGCTCTGCACCCTGCGAGAGAGCTGGAGGCAGGGGTGCAGCACCCCAACCAATGGTTTGATGCCGCCCGGGCGGCGGCCAAGGCTAAGGAGAAGGGAGGGGACAAGGAGGGTGGGGAGGAGGGCAAGGAGGCCGGGGGGGCGGCGGCGGGGGTCAAAGCGGAGGGTGCATGAAAAAAAAAAAAAAAAAAAAAAAAACGATGCACAAAACACTGCGCTTCTTCCCTCCCCTCCATTCTTCTCTCCCCCTCTCGAAACGGAACATGCGTAGGTTGCACAAAGAATCACAGGCGTCTTTCCCTTGCCCTCCAAACCACACTCACTCGCGCACCGGGCTCGCGCCGCGCCGGGGGGACAGGCAGGCGACCAACCCGCCGCGCGGCTTTGCCGACGGAGACCCACCGCCCGCCAGTTGGGCGGCCGTCGCCTCGATCTTGGCCTCCGCCTGCACCAGGGCGCGCTCCAGGGCGGCGATGGTGCGGCGCAACACGGCGGGGTCGTCGTCACCGCCACGCGCGGCGGGAGCCGTCCCCTCCCCCTCCTCCACCACCACCCTCCTCACGTCCTCCCTCTCCACATCCTGGGGGCCAGGCGTCGGCACTCCACCCCTCCGCCCGGGTGACGGACTGCCCACGCTCACGCCCGCGGTGCGCCAACCTCCGCGCTCCACCACCTTGCCCCGCCACACGGGCGCGGGCGGCCTGTCCCCCGCCCCCGCCCGCCGCCGCACCAGGGTCAGGATCCATTCGGCGGCTCCCGGGGCGGCGGAGGCGGCGGCCGCCACATCGCCCCGGGTGGCGGGGACACCCAGAGGGGTGAGCACCTTGTCTCGCAGCGTCGTCCAGTTGTACAGCCGCCCCGCGGCACACGAAGCGGGGGAGTAGTTGTGCAGGTCGACGTGCTTGGGGAAGAAGTAGTGGCAGACTTCGGCCATGGAGACTGGAGGAGGGAGGGGTTGTGGTGAGCAAGGAGGGGGTTACGGCAGCGCTGCGCTGCGTTTTTCCTCCTCCTATTTCCTCCTCTCCTCTCTCACCTGCGTCAGCAAAGTCGCGTGCCAGGTTGCGGCGTGGCCGGGACAGGGGCACTGTGTCGACCTGGGGATGTGTGGAGGGACGGAACTGAGCGTGAGGGGGCATGGCGCGCGCTTCACATGCGGGGTGCGCGTTCTCGTTCCCCACCGCAGCCCCCCCCCACACTCACCCACTCATACAGCGCAGCCAGGTCGGCGTCCACGCCGGTCGCGTCGGGCGCGGGAGACGGCGCGGGCGACTGCATGTTTTGCGTTGAAAAAAAATGTTGTGTTTTTCTGCTCTCTCGCACTTTCGTTTTTGCGACCATTCCTCCTCTCCGCGCCTCTCTCTGGGCTTGGTCTCGTGGACAAACTGCGCGCATTCTCCTCCCCCCCCCCCCCCCCCACATGACAACAACCACCTTCACCCCTGTCGCCCGCGCCGGCCCCGGCCGCGGTGGCCCCGGGCGCGGCGTCCCCGGGCGCGGCGGCGGCCGCGGCGTGCCGTCCCCAGGGCGCGACACGGGAGGCCTGCGCCGCCTGCCCGACAAAGGCTACTTTGCAGAGGTGGACGGCAAAGGTGAGTGGGAAAGGAAATGGGTGTGCGAGGCGCGCCAAATGCCAGTTTTATTTTCTCTTCATTCCGACCGACCGACTCCGCCCTTTCCTCTCTCTCAGCCCCCGTCGTCTCCCCCCTCGCCCGCCTCAAAGCACCCGACCCCACCTCCAAAGCTGGGCGCTACGCCCCCGAGTTTGTGTGGAACACGGACTGGGCGGCCGGGCTGGAGGGCGCGCCCGGGGTGAAGAAGGAAAGCAACAACGCTGTCGCCCGCCCGCTGCCGCCGCCGCCCACCGGCGAGCAGGCGCCCACCAGGGGACTCTCCCTGACCCGGGTCGCCGACTTGAACGACATGAGCGTGGATCTGTCCGCAGCGCTGTTGCCCAGAAAGAAGCGGGAGGAGGAGGAGGTGGAAAGAGCGCGCGCGGCTGCCGCCACCCCCTCCTCTTCCTCCTCCTCTCGTTACACCCCCGTCGAGCCCAAAGCCACCCAAGCCGACGCCCGGCGGTGGACGCGGGGCGGCCGGTTTGCGAGAGCCGGGCCCGCGTCCCCGGCTGCAACGCCGGTGGACGCAGCAGCGGCCGCCGCAGAGGCGGAGGCCGCGGCAGCAGCTTACGAAAAACTGAAGTCAGAGCTCCAGCTCACCACGATCGCTGTCGGCGCAGCTGGTGCAGCCACCTCCGCCGCCCTGTACGGCACGGACGCGGGTGCATCGTTCGCAATCGGTGCAGCGGGAGGCGCACTGTACCTGCGCCTCTTGAACCGTTCAGTGGACAGCGTCGTCGGCGGCGGCTCGCCCCGCCTGCTGATCCCCCTCATTCTTGTTCTCGGCGCCAACCGGTGGAACCTGATGAAAGCGGCCGACGTCGGCGTCACCGCCGAGTTTCTGCCCATGCTGGTCGGCTTCTTCTGCTACAAGGCGGCCGTTGTCGCGAGGCAGGGCGCGGTGTTGTTGGGCGGGCTGAGGGACGCCGCCGCGCGCGGCGACGGCAACACACCGATGGACGAGTTTTGATTGTGGTGTCGTTGTGATTACATACACGTTTCTTTCTCTCTCTCTCTCTCTCTCTACTCACTGGTGCGCGGTGTCGGTGTCGTTGGCGCTCCTGGCCAGCGCACGCGCAGCCGCAACCAGCGAAGCATAGAGGAGCATGGAGCATGGAGGCGGTCTACCGCCTCCCCTCCTCCTCCCGCCGTTGTCCCCGCCCACGCCGGCGGCGGCCCCGGCCACTGCAGCGCGGCGGCGGCTTCCTGGACTGCGGCTCGTTTGGTGGGGTCGTGCAGGTTGTAGCCTTGGTTCTCCCCCGTCCACGAGTGGAAGGGGGGCGGCGCCGACGACGACGCCGGTGGTTGGTGCGGCTCACGTGCAGCCGAGGCGTCGGCCTCGTCCTCCAGGTCCAGGGCCACGTAGCCCTGGGGCGGGCCCGCATCGGGCGGCGTGGAGGACGGCGCGACCATAACGATGGGTGTGGTCTGAAGAGTAAATTTCTCTCTCTCCACTCTTCCACGGCGTTTCCTTGTTCTGCTTCCAGCCAGCCAGTACGCGCTGCCAAGCCCAGCCTCAGCTCAGGCAGGGGGCCAAATGGAGGTGCGCCCCGGTGTCCGCGCGTGCAGGCTTCGCCCCTGCGGTGCATTGGCTCTCGCCCCCGCCTCTCTGCACACCGCTCCCCGCCCGCCCTTTTTGTTGCACACACAAAGTAACCGACCCAAAACACGCCTTTTCACGCTCGCCCAGGCCGACGATCGCCCGCCCGCCCCCCGCGTGCGCGTGCGGCTGCCGCGCCCGCGCTCCGACGCCGACGTGCTGGCCGCCCTGGACGCCCCCCTGGCGGGCGTGCCGTCCCTGCTGCCGTCCGAGTGGGAGCGTCCCGTGGCTGCTGCAGGCGGTGGCGGCGGCGGAGGAGAGCAGAGGTCAAGGTCTCGGTCCCCTGCGCGCACTGTGCGCCCGACGCCGCCGCCCCCGCGGCGCGCGCCCACGCCCGCTCTCGCACCCACGCCCATGCTGCCGCCCGCCGCCCGCCCGCCACCCGGGCGGGGGGCGCCCTGGCGGTCGCCATCGCCCGGGGTGCCGAGTGGCGGCACGCCGCTGGCGAAGCCACCCCCCCCCCTCACCACCCAGCTGGCGGTGGGCCCTCCCCCCGCCGCCGCCGAAGCGGACGCTCTGGCGCGCGAGGGCGCCGCCCTCAAACGCCAGTGCGATGAAAGCCGGGCGGGGGGCGACAGGAGGGGGGCGCCCACGGCTGCTGGCGTGGCCCTGCTCCTCGCCGGGGGCGCCAAATTCCTCGCTGCCGCCCTGGCCGCCGAGCCCGCGGGCGACGGCCGGGCCGTCACCCTGCTGGACCAGACGGCGAGCCTGATGGAGGCCGCGGCGCGGGACGCGCCGCGCGCGGCGGGCGCTGCCGCGCCCCACATCCCTCCCCTCGCCCGCGCCCTCGCGGACGCCCTGGCGGCGGCCTGCTTGGGGCGGGCCACGTGTGCGGACGCGCGGCGAGTGGACAGGGACGGGCTGCTGTCGGAGGTGGCGTTGAAACTGCCGACGGGAACAGGGGTGGACCCCCCACCCCACCCCCCCCAACCGCTCACGCTGCCCCCCTCCCTCGTCACCGGCCTAGCCCGCCTCATCGACGCCGCTCGCCGAGCCCGGCGAGCCGCGTCGGCGAGGTCTCGAGCGCGGGAGAGCGCGGCGTCCGCGCGCGGTGCGGTGGCGGCCGCGCCGGCAGAGGCGGCCGCGGCGACTGCTGCTGCTGTCGACGCGGTCGCTCTGTTAGCCGCCCTGGGGTCGGATGGAGACGCGGGTGCGTTGCTGGCTGCTGCCAGGCGGGCGACGGAGGAGCTGGTTAAGCTGACCGGGTGCTGAATAGGGAAAGGAGAAGAGACAGACAAATCAGCCAGTGTTTTTTTCGGTTTTCGGTGTTTCAGTGCAAAAAAATCAGACACCCGTTCACTCGCGCTCCCCTCCCCTCAAATAGTAGGCGCTGTCCAGGCCGCCTCCAGGCAGCGGCGCCAACAGGGCGTCGACTGCAGCGTCGCTGACGGCGGAGACAACTGACGGCCCCGGCCACTCCGGCCGCCCTTTTGTCCGCGCCTCCAGCACCGCCGTCACCCCCACATCAAACTGGGGGGAGACGGCGAGCCGGGCGGCGGGGCGCAGCTCGGTGTCTAGTTGGCGGGCGAGGGCGGTGGACGGGTCGTCCCGCCACAGAGCGTCCAACGCGGCAGCGTCGGTCACCAGGCGCAGCCACAACGCTTGCGACGTGGGGGCGGCGACGTCGAGGCCGGCCGCCACGGCCACGGCGGCCGCGTCGCCCGCGGCAGCAGCTGCGTCGATAGCGGCACGGAAGCGAGACAGCGCTGAGCCGGCCGCGTGGCCGGCAGCACCGTCGCCACCCTGCCGCCACGCCAGCAGCGCGTCCAGCGCGGGGGCCAGGCGGGCTGGGTCGTCAGCCGCTGTTGCCACGCAGTCGCCGCGCGGCGGGGGGGGGGGGGAGCGGTGCGCGTGCAGTCGCGGTGTCCACCACCTCTCTCAACGCGGCCGCCACGTCGGCTGGAGACGCACACGGCGTCAAGTCCACGCGGCGCAGCTCGTCTTCAAGAGCGGGCAGCTCGGACGACGGCAGCGCGTGTGTCGCCAGGCCACACCGCACCGCCACGCACCCACCCACCACCCGCCCGCCACACAGGCCCAACGCCAGCACCGCCCGCCGGGTCATGGAGCCTGCTCCCCACAGCGCGAAGCCGACGTCGGGGAAGAGGCCGATGGCTTGCTCCGGCATGGCCCAGAGAGTGCGTTCTGTCGCAATCCGAATGCCGCCGCCGGGAGCGCCCGCGCCGGACGCGGCAGCCAGGCCGGCACCCAGCCCCATGACGATGCCGTCCATGAGGACGATGGCGGGGGGGGCGTCTTGCCCCGCCAGCTCGGTGAGGAGGGTGTATTCAGATTGAAACACGCGCTCCGCCGCGTGCCCCAGTGGAGGCGCGGGCCACACACCTAGGCCGGGTGACGCTGTTTCAGTTGCATCGGCCGCTGCAGCCGCGCGGACAGCGTTGCGGATGGCCAGGACGTCGCCCCCGGCGCACAGGGCGGCCCTGCCTCCCGCGGCGGGCGCGCCACGCAACAACAGCGCGCGCGCGGGGGGGGTCGGCACCCCTCCCGCCCCCGCGGTCCGAGGAGACCGCAGCCCCCGCGTCAGGGACAGCAGGGCTTCCACGGCGGACGTGTCCAGGGCGTTGAGTTTGGAGGGGCGGGCGAGCGTGAGGACAGCCAAGCCAGTGGGCAAGTGTGCGGCCGCGACCGCGGCGGTCGGACCACCGTCGGTCAGAGGCATGGATGCAGCTCGACGCAGTGTCAGCAGACGGTGGGCGGCGCGAGTGCGCGTGACGGTGGCGGCGTGGCGGAGGACCATCGAGCGAGAGCAAGGCAAAAAGGTTTCGTTCACTCTGGCTCCTTCACACTCTCGTCGTTTTCTTCCACTTTTCCCGCCTCGCCCTCCATCAAAAAGCCAGCCACCATGGGGCTCGCCTTCACCAAGCTGTTTGCGCGCCTGTTCTCCAAGAAGGAGATGCGCATCCTGATGGTGAGAAAGGAAGAGGGAGAGGAGAGGGCAGCCCCCGTGCGCGAACACGAAAAAAGAGCGGTCCGCGTGCTGCGGCGCCTCCCCCGCCGCCACCACCCCGGTGACCTGCGCATCCCGCCCCCCCCCGCGCGACGCGGCACGGTGACACCGTATCGGTGGCGCCGGCGGCGGACGCCGGGTCGGCGGAATGGGTGTGCGGCCGCGGTGACTCAACTCCAAAACGAGCGCGCCATCGCGCGCGCGCGCCGCTCCTTTGGTCGCGCGCCAGGGTCGCCCACCCGCTGCAGCTCTGCCGACCCCGCGCGCGCGGGGGACGCTGCCTCGCCTGCACGCAGCGCGGGTTGGGTCGCCGGGAGAGCGGCGGCGCGGGGGGAGAGACACCCCCGCGCGGCCCGCGCTCTGCTGTTGCTTTCCTCTCTGCTCCGCGCGCGCTGTTCGACCAGCCCCTCTTCTCCTCTCCCCACTCAGGTCGGACTGGACGCCGCGGGCAAGACCACCATCCTGTACAAGCTGAAGCTGGGCGAGATTGTGACGACGATTCCGACAATCGGTGCGTGAAAAGAAAACGGGAGCGCTTGCTGTTTCGATGGGGGGGCGCCGCGCCGCACGCGCACACGGGGGTGTGTGCTGGTTGCGCGCGACCGCGTGGGTCCCAGGGCCAGGCTGCACGCGGTGCGACTTCCCCTGGAGCGCGGAGATCGGGAGAGGGAGAGGAGAGGGGGAGGCACAGAGGAAGCCACGCACACGCTGGGGGCCCCCCTTCCCGACGGGCGGAGCGGCACGCTCACACACAAAACCACTCTCCCTCCCCCACACACACGCAGGCTTCAACGTCGAGACCGTCGAGTACAAGAACATCTCGTTCACCGTGTGGGACGTGGGTGGCCAGGACAAGGTGAGTTGGAGTTGGGGAGGGGAGAAAGAGGGGGTGCTGCTGTTGTTTCCTTCTTTCCGTTTTTCAAACACCCTCCCCACACCACCACCACCATCAGATCCGCCCCCTCTGGCGCCACTACTTCCAGAACACGCAGGGCCTCATCTTCGTCGTCGACTCCAACGACCGCGACCGCGTGGGCGAGGCGAGGGACGAGCTGCACCGCATGCTCAACGAGGACGAGCTGCGCGACGCCGCGCTGCTCGTCTTCGCCAACAAGCAGGACCTGCCGAACGCCATGAACGCGGCCGAGATCACGGACCGGCTGGGCCTGCACTCGCTGCGGCAGCGACACTGGTACATCCAGTCGGCGTGCGCGACGTCGGGAGAGGGGCTGTATGAGGGGCTGGACTGGCTGTCGTCCAACATCGCGAGCCGCGGGTGAGAGAGAGAGAGAGGGTGGTGTGGGGAGAGGGATTCACATTAACCAAAGCGTGTGGTGGTGGTGGGATTGCCCTTCAAACAACAAAAACACACACAAAAAAAGCGCGGGCTTGAAAAAAACAGATTATCCTTTCTTTTTCCAAAACACACGCACACGCACGTCTCTCTCTGTACACACGCAAATCTACGCAATCTCTCTCTCTCTTTCTCTCTCTCACCACGCGTCAAAGTTGATGGCGGGCCGCTTCTTCTTCTTGGCGGGCGGCGCAGCAGCGTCAGCAGTGTCGCCTGTGGGCAAATCACGCCCGCCGCCGCCGCCACCACTGCCCGCCGCCGCCGCGGTGGGCAGGTAGCGCCCCACGCCGCCGCCACCGCCGCCCCCACTCTCCCTGGGCGCCGCAAAGAATGCGCCCTTCCCTGCTTGCCGCGGTTTGGTCGCGGCCGCCTCCGCATCCGCACGCCGCTTTCTCTCGTCCTCAAACGGGTCCACAAACACGGCGACGTTGATGATTTCTATGCGCTCGGTCGGCGTGTCGTCCTCGCGCGTTGGCACACGCTCGATCGCACTCAAAGTTTCAGCCCCGCCAACTACACGGCCCAGCACGGTGTGCTTGCCATCCAGGTGGCGACACGATTTCAACGTGATATAAAATTGAGACCCATTGGTGCCAGGCCCCGCGTTGGCCATGGCCACCACCCCGCGCGCGTCGTGGGACAGGCGGGCGTCGCATTCGTTGCCAAACGGGGCGCCGTAAACACTTTCCCCGCCCAGGCCCGTCTCCGTGGGGTCGCCGCCCTGCACCATGAAGTTTTTTACGAGGCGGTGGAACGAGACGCCATTGTAGTAGCCGGACCGAGCGAGGGTCAAAAAGTTTTCACACGCGCGCGGCGCGATGTCGCAGTGCAGCTCTACATTGATGTCCCCCTTGTTGGTGTGCAGACGGGCGTACCCCTTGGCGGTGGGGTTGATGTAGATGCGGGACGACGCGCGCTCGTTGGTGGTGGACGTGGCCCCCCCGCCCACCGTGGACGTAAAGCCGCGGCTTTGGGCGCCAGTGGTGCGCAGCGGGTCCACTCGAATCCGAGACGGATCGTCGGCGTAGGGTTGAGGGGCGCGCCTGGCTGCATGCGGCGCGGTGGAGGCAGCGATGGCGGCCGCGACATTAGCGGACGCGGCAGCCGTCACGTCCCCTGCCTTTTCATCAGTTGCCCAGGTGGTCGCCCCCGATCGAAACGCGGGCGTCGCCACGGCCGCCCGCTTGGGCGCGCGCAGACGGGGGTCGTTCACGAGGGTCGGCATGGTGGAGGCGGCGGCGGCGGCGTCGAAGGCGGCCAGGGCGCGGCGCGCGTCGGGGCCGACTCGCGCGGTGTCGACCCGCCCTTCCCCGCCGCCGTCGCCGCCCTCCCGCCCCGGCACCGCCAGCCCCCGCGTCACGTGGGCAAAGGCGGTCGCGTTGACCGGGCGGGGGTTGGACGGGTCTTGGAGGGTGATGATGTCGCTTTTTGTGAAGGGCGTCTCTCCGTCGACCAGGTCAATCAGTTGCCCTGCTTTCAAACACAGTTCATTCACCGCGTCCCGGCAGTACACGTTGCCGGTCGTGCGAATGGCCACGACGTGGGTGGCGTCGTTGAGGGGTTTGCCGAGGGCTGGGCAGGCCAGCGCGCCGTCTGCGCCGCGGTGGAAGCAGAGCGGGGTGAGTTCAGCCACTGTGAGCGGGCCCCCCGTCACCGGGTGCACACCATGCGCCCTCACAAAAGGGAGGGCGGCGCCCGCGTCCAGCAGGGTGCCGTCCGGGGTGGTCACGGGGGCAGCGTCGGTGCAGGGGAGGAAGGTGAGCGCGCAGCAGCCGAACGGGAGGCGGGTGGGGGGGGGCGCGCACGGCGCTGTCGACCGACGCGCCGCCCAGGAAGGCCTTGATTTCTGTTGCCGTCAGGCGACCACGGTCAGTGCGCTTGCCCATGACTGGTGTGTGCGGCGCGGCGCGGCGGTGCGGCGCGGCGCGCACACAGCGGCGCGGGCGAAGAAAAGACGCACAGAAAGAATGGAGCGAAGAGAGTGAAGCGCTGTGGACGAGCGTTTCCGCACTGAAAAAAACGGGGCAAGAGGCCGCGGCGTTTCCCACTCGCCCCAGCCCCTTGCAACACCATGGAGCCTCCCCCGTGGGCTCCTCCACCACGCGCCGGCGTCGAACTGCGCGTGCGTGCCGTGGACGGCCTCCACCCCGCGTCGCGCGCCGCAGTGGCCGTAACCGTCGTCTCCCCCGCGGGGGACAGGTACTGCACCTCGGACTCGCCCGTCGTCAATGGGCGGGCCAGGCTGGAGGCGTGGGCCCGGGTGGCGCTGCCGCGCGAGGCGGGGGCGCAGAGGGCGCTGACATTTGAGGTTCGTGTGCTGTGGTGGCGAATTGGAGAGGAAAAAGGCCGACGCTGCCTCGTTACGCGTGGTGGGCAGGGATAGGAGGTTGACTGCGCCCGCCCTAGGCGGGCGTTGAAGTTTGGGGAGGCGTGGTTGGGGGGGGGGGGGAGGCGGGCCACACTTGCGCCGCGGAGGAACATGCCGAGACACGCATTCCCCACCCCCACACCTCTCGACGCACCCCAGGTCCACCGCGTCAAGTTTGGCGTGCTGGGTGCCTATATCCCCACCCAGCCCCACCTCATAGGGCGGGCCGTGCTGCGCGTGCCGCCACCGCCGCGTGGTGCGACAGACGACACGCCGCGCTTCAGGCTGGCAGTCCTGCCGCTGGCTGCCCCTGACGCGCCGCCCGCGGTGGTGGATGTTGAAGCACAGCTGTCGGTGACGGCGGCGGGCGGTGGAGGCGGCGGCGTTCCCACCCTGGAGCTGGCGTGGCGCCTCGCGTCTCCCGACGCGGCGTCCACCTTCGAAGCAGAAGTCCCCGTCACTGTCCTCCCCCGCGCGTCTCTGGGGTACGGCCACGGCGGGTTCATGGGCCTGGCAGCCAGCATGATGTCTGACGAACGGTGGCGCACCATTTTGGCGCTGGAGGACGCTACGTCGCACGAGCGCGCAACGGGCGTGTGGCACGCGGCGGCCACCGCGTCCGCGCGCGGCGACCGCGACCGCGGGCGAGCCGCCAACAAGCGCTTGATGACACTTTTAGAAAACTCGCCCGTGCTGTGCGCGTACGGCATGCTGCGGTGGGGCGCGGTGCGGGGGCGCGGCGCGCCGTCGCCCGAAAAAGCTCGGCGACCAGTGGCCGTGTCGCTGACCGCGGTGGCGGCCGGTGTCGACGACGCCACCGCCCACCGGCGCAGCAGTGACATGGGCGCCCCTCCATCGCCCGCGGTGGACGCGGTGGACGCGGCAGTGCCGCCCGTGGGCGTAGCAGCATCCACCACCACCCCGCCGCGCGAGCTGTCCCCCATGCCCCGCCCTCCGCTGGCCACAGTCGACGAAGCCTCCGCCCTGGAACTATCGTCCCTGGGGCAGGCCGCCTCCGCGGCGGCCGCCGTGGCCGCGTCTCGAGACCTGCCGCGCGAGGGCGGCCGCGCCGACGCGGCACCGATCATGCGCCTGCCCGCGGCCTCTGCTCACCAGCGCTCAACAACTGACGGTATGTGGGGTGTGCGCGCGTTGATGCGGTCGGCCAGCGACGCGTGGACGCTGCCGGGGAGGCGAGGCGGCGGGGGCGGTGGCACGCCGCCCCAACCCGTTGCGCCCTCACCCGCGCTGAGCAGGGACGCGCGCGTCAGCACGGTGCCCGCCCGCCTGCTGGCCGAGTGGGCGGCGGACGCGGAGACGGCGCCGTGGCCGGCGCGGGGGCCGCCTCCGTCCGCGCCCAGCGCGAGCGTGGTGGCGGCAGCCGACGCGCCGTTGCCGCCGCCGCAGGCGCAGGCCATGGCGAGGCCACCAGTGGAAGTGTCGACGTCCACCGCATCACTGCCCCCGTCTCCGCCTGCGGGCGGCGTGGGGGCGCCCCCGTTGGCGCCCTGGGTGGTGGCCGCGTCACCGCTGCCGCCGCCACCGCCGCGCCACAGACGGTCAGAGGCGGGCCTTGTCACCGCCGCCGACCCTCTCCCCGGCGAGTGCGACCCGGGGTCTGAGGATGAAGACGATGACGAGGAAGACGGCGGCCGCGACAGCGCCACGCCGTCGCCAACGGGTGATGACGCGGCTGCCGCCTCCACCGCCACCCCGCAAGCCTCACACCGCGTCGCCCCCGTCCCCATCGAGTGGGACGTCTGGCTGTGCCCGCGCGCTCCCTGGCTCCTGCAAGCCGCCTCCGTGGACCACGGCTCCCTGAGGCGGCTGGCGGCGCAAGCGGTCTATGCTCGCCTCCCAGGCTGCGGCGCCGCCGCGCGCCGCGCGGGGCGCGCCGGCATCGCGCGCGACGGCGTCTCCCCCGTCGCCTGGTTGTCCATGTTTGGTCGGGCGGTGAATCGAGCGGTCAATGGCGACCCCGACGTCGCGGTGGATGGGGATGACGCGGGCGCCAGAAGCTTCAGGCACCGCGTGTCGGTTGACGTGTCAGGCGCCATCCTCCCCCCCTCCACCCTCACACCGCCCGGCGCCACCTTCTACGCGCGCGCCACCATCGTGCACGGCGCCGCCCGCGTCGTCCCCGTGCGCACGGCCGCCGTGGCGGCGTCCCCCGATGGGCGGGTGGCCTGGAAGGAGAGGCTGTCGTTCTGGCCGGTCGACGCGTCGCTCCCCCCCCACTCCCGTGTTGCCCTTCGTGTCGACGTGCGCCGTCTCGCTCCCTCGGGCGGGGGCGCAGTGGCTGTCGCCGACACCTGGGTCGCCCGCGTCGAGCTGCCGTTGGGGCGGGTGGTGGCGGACGGCCACACCGGGGTGCGGCAGTGGTGGCGCGCGAACGCGGCGCGCAGGCGTGGTGCCGCGCCAAACCACTCAGCCTCTGCCCCGCCGTCCACCGATCCATCAGCGCATGGTGGCAGGCCTCTCTCACCTCAGTTGACGGGAGTCACGGTCGTCGGACTGCCCGGGGCGGCGGCGTGTGTCCGCCGCGGCGCACGCGTGCCGACCGCCAGCGACGACGAGGTCGCAGACCCACCTCCGCCCATGGACACCGACGCCCCCCCCGCCACCCTGCGCCTGCGCGTCACCCTGGACCGCATCCCCACGCTAGACGCTGCCGTTGCGGTGGGCGTGGACCGAGCCGCGGCAGACACGGCCTCCGCCCTCCTCTCCTCCCCGGGAGGCGTCGTGCTGGATGTCAAGTCCGCCTACTCCACCCCCCGCGACCTGGAACTCTTCTGTGGCGCGTTGGATGGCATCGGCGTCACGGTGCGCGCGGTGGCGTCGTTCCGGCCGGCGCAGTTGGATGGCGTCACGCGTCGCCGTGCGCCGTCTGTGACCCTGTTCCACGGCCTCGCCTCCCTGGAGGCCGCCTGCGACGCGGGAGCCGTCAGGCCGGGTGGCTGCGTCTTCTTCAATGGTGCCAGTCTGCTGCGGGATGCTGCCTCCTTTGTCGCGGCGGGCGGCGACGACGCGACGCGCGGCGCGCGCAGCGGCGACCCCACCCTCGACCCGGCCGCCGACCCGGCCTCCCACCCCCTCGTCGACCCCGCCGCCTGGGCTCGGTACACGGCAGCCGTCGCGGGCGCGGGTGTCGCGGGCGGCGTCTACATTCAGGAAGCGTGCGCCGCGCCGGTTGCAGTGGACGCGCTCTCCGCCCTTGCCGCCCATGCGCCTCACGCCCTGCCCCTCGGCTTTGCGTATGGAGGCGCCCCGGGGCGTGCCCCCGCCGCCTTTGGGTCCGCCGGGCGCGGGTTTGGGCAGCAAGCCATCATCGAAGATGTTGCCGCGCGCACCGAAGCGCGCGCCGCGCTGCGGCGGCGCGTGGATGCGGGCGACGCCGCCACCGTGCCCCCCCCCACCGCCGCAGTGTGGGCGGGACGGTTGCTGTATGGTGGCGTGCGAGACGTCAGTCTGGGTGATCAACGGAGTGTTGTGCGGATTCTGTGCGACGCGCCGACGCCCGACGCTATGCTGACCCTCATCGCGCGCCTTGGCGGCCTCCGCCCCGTCCTCGTCCGCTTTCACGCCGCCTTTGAAGCCGCCCCCTGGACCGCACTGGGGGTGCCGGTGGAGTCGGGGTTCAACTTCAATGCCAGCAAAGCGTTGCTGCGGGCGCTGCGGGATCGGGGGGGGGTGGCCGCGCTGCCGCGGTCTGAAAAAGCGGCCCTCGCCTCCTTCCTCGCCTCGCCCCCGCTGTACGGGTGGGGACTCACCTACCTGCTGCAAGCGTCCCGCCTGCGCACGGGGCTGCACAAGCACGCCAAGGAGGGGGTGGTGTGCTTGCTGGAGTCGTGTGCAAAGGATGACGCGGCGGTGGTGGTCGGTGCACTCGGCGGCCCTGCCGCCCTGGACGCCGCGCTGCGCGGCCGGTGCCGCCTGTCGTCCTCCTATGCTGCCCGAGTGGCCGCGATCACAGCCCTGCACGCGTTGGATGGGGGCGCCGTGCCGTACCGTGACCCCCGCTACCCGTTTGCCGCGCCACCGTCGCGCACCGCGCTCGGCGCGCCAGGCACGCCCGCCCTCCACACCCGGTCCAAGACGCGACCCGAAGCGGTCGCCAAACTCGCCCGCAAACTGGTCGCCGTCGTCGCCGCGGCCGCCATGCACGCGGGCGTGGCGGCGGTCACGTGCGGCGCGTGGGCGGTCGTGGCCGCGCCGCGGGGGGCCGCGCCCGCGCTGCGCGGGGTGTGCGGAGCGGGCGTGCTGGCGTTGGCGCTGGGCATGACGATCATTGTGGCTGGAGCTTATGCCGCGGTATGGGCTACTGTGGGCATCGACGTGCGGGCGGGGTGGGTGAGAGGGTGATTTTGGTTCATTGTTTTTGTTTGATCGAGCGAGAGAGAGACTGGAGCGACCCACCCTGCCTGAGAGCGACCGATTTTTTTGAGTTTAGCAGACACACACAACAATTCACTGTGCTTTTTTAATTTGTGCAACAACACAACCCCTCAGTCCGCGCGAAAGGAAGAAACAAAGAAAACAATCAAAAACTCGCGCGCGCACGTTTTCACGCCTTGTCCCCCCCCTCCTCGCCATCCGCCAGCGCCACCTGCGCCACCTTGGCAAACGCGGACAAGGGCGGCGCGTCGGTTCCCTCGCCGCTGGCTCCAGCCGCCTTGATGCGGCGGCCGCTGTCGGCGGGCGCGGCGACCGCGACTGCCGCCCGCACGCCCCCGACCGCGCGCGGCGGCGACGCGACCGCCAGGCCGAGCCCATCCTCCGCGGGCTGGGGGGGCGGCAGCGACGCCGCCCGCCCTGGCCCTCCCCGCGACGCCACCAGGGACGCGGCACGCCGCATGGCCAGCGCGGCGGATGGACGAGTCTCGAGGGAGGGGGCCACCGCAGCCGCAAGCCAGGGGTGGCGCAGCGCGTCGGCCGCGGTCATGCGGGTGGCCGGGTTGACGTCCAGCAGGGCTTTGACGAATGAACGGCCGGTGTCTGAGATGGTGTGCCAGATGGGGTCGTCCCAGTCTGCGTCCCCCGCCACCACGCGCCTGTAAAGCTGGGCGTCAGTGTCTGCATAAAACGGGGGGTGGCCCGCCAACAGTAAAAACGTGACAACACCTAACGACCAGTTGTCGGCGGCGGCGCCGTAGGGGCGGGCGTCTGTCGGAGGCGGCGGCGCGTTGGTGACCGCCGCGCGCGGCGTGCCGCCTCTGGCGGCCGCGGCAGCGCGCCGGCCGGCCGCGGCGACCACTTCGGGCGCGGCGTAGGCCGGGGTCCCACAAACTGTGACAGCGGCGGCCGCGGTGTTTGACAGACCAAAGTCGGCCAGCTTCAGAGTGGAAAGATCACCCGGCGACGCGAGCAACACGTTGTCCAGCTTGACGTCTCGGTGGAGCACGCCCTGGGCGTGCAGGTAGGCGAGCGCGGAGGCGACCTGGGCCACGCACGCGGCGGCAGTGGCCTCCGTGTACGCGCCCCCGTCGGCGGCCAGCAGGGAGTCGAGCAGTTCACCGCCCTCCAGCAGCTCTTGGATGAAGATGACGGCTGGAGGGTGTGTGGGTGGAACTCCCACCGTTTTTTGGAAAAAAAAACGGTGGGAGTTACGCGAAGCGAGGGTGGGTCTCGCGCTCGCTCTTCCCAACGCGGGCCACTCCCACACACACCACTCCCACACACACTCAACCCAAAACTCACCTCCCGCACTCCTGTCCTCGTAATGGTCCACCAGCCTGACGACATTCGGGTGGCTCAGTTTGGCGTGAATCTGAATCTCCCTTATTATCTCTGCCCGCGTCGACGGCACCCCCGCCCCGCCCGCGCCACCCCCCGAGCAGGACGCTCTGCGTGGCCGCGGCTTGAGCGGGGCCCGTCCTCCGTCGTCGGGGGGCAGGGGCACCACTTTCGCTGCAAACCGCGCGCCGTCTGCCAAGCGGGTGGCCAGCCTGACGACCGAAAAGCCGCCCGTGCCCAGGGTGCGGCCCAAGCGGTAGGCGCCTTTGCCGGTGAGAGGTGGGGGGGCTTTGGGCGGGCGCGGGGGTGGAGGGGCGGGCGCGTCGCCGTCGACGGACGAGAATTTGTCCAACGACACCGCCGACGCTGAGGCAGACAGCGCGCGCGCGGCCAGGGAGAAGGCGCGAGCCGTGACGGAGGGTTTGGTGGAGGTGTCCGCCACGCCACCAGGGCGGGCGGGCGGCGCGTCGGCTGACGGGCGGGAGGAACAGGACCCCATTTAAATGGCGCGCGCGAGAGTGAGACCCTGTCCCAAAAACGCACCACAGCCGACTCTCTCTTGACCTTGGTTTGACAAAAAAGCATACACACAAACACACGATACACTCTCTAGTTGACTTCACCCAGGACGGGGCGCCGGCGCCCCACACAGCCAACCGTCGCGGCGGGCGAGGAGTCGGCGGGCGCTGGCGCGCGCGCGCCGCCCCGCCCCAGCAGCTTGGCCGCCCACCCCGCCTTGGGAGGCGGCGGAGGAGACGAAGGCGTGGATGAAGAAGAAGCAACGGGCGACGCCGCAGTCACAGCAGCAGCAGCGTCTGGCCGGCGCCGCGCAAACGGGGACGGCGTTTTGGCGGGCGTTTTCACGGGCGTTTTCGACGGCGCCAGCCCCAGCTGGTCCAGCAGTTCATCGTACGCAAACTTCAGCGCCGCAAACCGGCGAGCCAGGGCGGCCGACTCGTCGGCAGAGGCGGCGGCCGCCACGTCCCGGGCGGCGCGGCCACGCGCGGTTTCTCGCGTGAGAGCGCGAACGGCGGCCGCCCGCTCCGTGCGCGCGGCCGCCGCCTCGCCGCGCGCCGTGTCTGCATCTGCACGTGCTTCAGCGGCATCGGCTTCAGCCGACGCCGCGCGCTCGGTGGCGTCGGCGGCGCGTTCCTCGGCGGCAGCCGCGCGCGTCTCGGCCGTTGCAGCCGCGTCGGCCGCGGCAGCCGCAGCCGCCTTCGCAGCCGCCACCTCGTCCCAAGCCCTGGCCAGCGCAGCCGCTGCCCCATCCGCCCGCGCCGCAGCCGCGTCCGCCCGCGTCTCGGCGGCGGCCGCCGCCGACGCACCGCCGCGTGCGGCCGCGGCGCGCGCTTCTGCCGCCTCTGCACGCGCGGTCGCGCGCGCGGTCGCCTCCCGCTCCGCCGTCAGCCCCGCCTTCAGCGTCAGCACGCGTGCTTGCAGGGCGGCGGCTTGCGCGGTGGCGGAGGCGGCGGCGTCGGTTGACGCGCGAGCGTCCGCGCGCGCACACGCGAGAGCGGACGCCGCGTCCGCGCCAAGCCGCTCCAGCGATTCCAGGCGCTGTTGGAGAGAGGCCGTCAGGGCGCGCTCCATTGTGAGGTCGGAGGCGGGGTCCGAGGCGGTGGGGAGGGGAGCGGAGGTGGGGCGGTGCTGTGTGGTGGTGGTGTGGGAGGGGGTCAGGGTTTTTCACGCGCTTCCGCTCTCCAGCCCTGCACGGCTGACTCAAGGTGCCGACATGAGTGTGCCGGGGGTGGGGAGAGAGAGGGGACAGAGCGGGCAGCAGGCGCCAACCAGCACGCACCATGGGGGGAGTGTCGATGCGCCAGGGAGCGCGGAAACACAAACACGCGCGGCAGTTGGCGCGCGGAACGAGGTAGGCGTTGCGTCCGGCGGCTCGAGCGTGAGCGTGGAACGCGACGAGAGGGCGGGTTTTCGTCCCGCCGCGGAGGGAAAGAGAGAAGTGGGCAGGCAGACAAAACGGGTTTTCGAACCACAGCCCGCCTTCCCTCCTAGGGAAGGTCTTCTCTCACCCTCCCAAAATCAAAGGTCCGCCCCCCAAAACTCCCCCACTCCAAAATCAGAGGTATGCCCCCCCCGTCACCTCCACACACTGCCCACTCACAAAGCCCGCATACGGCGAGGCCAGCATGAGCATGGCGCCCGCCCCCTCCTCCGGGGTGCCAACGCGTTTGAGGGGGATCAACATCTCAGCTGCCGCGTCGGCTGCAGCGGAACCGCCCGGGATCCCCAGCGCCACCTCCTTCCCGCCCACCACAATGCTGGCGTCCCCCTTCTCCGCCGTCAACCGCGTCGCAATGAAGCCAAATGCCAGCGCGTTGCACCGAACGTTGAACGGACCCCACTCCAGCGCCACCGTTTTCGTCAACCCCACCACCGCCGCCTTGCCCGCCGCATAGTTGGCCTGGCCCGCGTTGCCGTGCGTGCCCGACGTGGAGGACACGTTGATGATGACGCGCGGGCGGGCGGTGCCGGTGGGGGAGGATTCGATCTCTTTTTTGGCCGCGTCGCGCATGTAAGGCGAAGCCGCTTGAATCAACCGAAACGGCGCCGTCGCGTGCACCGCCAGCATGGCGTCCCACTGCGGGGGGGAGATCTTGTGGATGACGCCGTCCCAGGTGTAGCCTGGATGTGTGGGGAGGGAGAAAAAACGGGGTGGGTCGAAAACACACACACACACACACACACACACACACACACCATTCCCTCTCTCGCTCTTCCCTCTCACACCTGCGTTGTTGACCAGGATGTCGATGGAGTCCCCCCCAAACGCGGCCAGGGCGGCCGCCACGCAGGCGGTGGAAAAGGCGGCGGTGGTGACGTCACCCGCGAACGAGGCGGCAGAGCCGCCCGCCCTTTTGATCTCGGCTGTCACGCCCTCCGCTTTGCCGCCGTCCAGGTCGGCGACCAGGACTTTGGCGCCGTGGGACGCGAACAGGCGGGCGGCGGCGGCGCCCAGGCCTTGGCCGGCGCCGGTGATGATGGCGACCTGTGTGGAAAGGAGGAAAAAGGGAGGGGCAATGAGCGTCGAAAAAGAAAACCTGTCTTTCTCTCCCCACACGCCGTCACATCCTTCATTCTCTATCTTTCGCACACACACACACACACACACACCTGTCCGTCCAGCAGGCGGTCCGCGCGGAAGGCGGGCGCGGCCGCGGGCGCGGGCGCGAGTGGCGCGGCGGGGAGCGGAGCGCTGCCACCGGTGACGTGGCGCGCCACGGCGGCCAGGCGGCGGGCGGGGGTGTCCATGATGGGTGTGTGTGGAAGCTTGGCGAGGAGCGGAAGGGAGGGGTGTAGTGCGCGGGCGCGTGCGACGCGAAACCGGAAGGAAAAGATTGGCGCTGCTGTGTGAGGCAACCTTTGCTCTCACTCTCTCTCCCGAGTTTTTCACCCTCCCTCAAGCAAAACTTTGCTTGACAACCACTGCAACCACACACACAGCCCATGGCGCGGTCCACCTTGCTGCTGCTGGCGCTCAGCGTCGCGGCCCTGGTGGCGCCCACCGCTGCCGCGCCGCCTGTCAGCGCGTCGCTGCTCGGCCCCGGCTGGTCGCTCATCAACGGCAACGGCTCCGTTTTCGTGGATGGCGTCACCCTGCCCAACTACGCGCTGGCCGCGCTGCAGGACGCGGGCGCCGTGGGGGACCCGCTGTACCGGTGAGTGGGATTTGGGGGGAGGCATGTCGCGCGATGCGGGGAAGCGCGCGCGCCGTGCGTGTGTGGCGGGCCAGAGCGTCAGCCGTCGCTGCTGTGGGGCGTGACGTCTGCAACGCCATGCCTTGTCCACAGGCCGAGAACGCGCGCCGGGAGGCTGGCGTGTGCGGCGTGGCGGCCTGCCAAACAGCCACATGCGAGAGCGCGCGCGCGCGCGCAGGGTTTCCGGCCCCCGCTGTCGCGGCCGCGGCCACCAACTGCAGCGCCAGTCGGTGAAGATGATTGCGTGGTTGTTACTGCGGGGCGGGAAGCAACAGGAGCGAGCGCGGACGGCCGGGGGCGCGCAGAGAGAGAGGCACGGACACGAGCGCGCGCGCGCCTGGCTCTCGCCTTCCCCCCTGACCCAACGCACCCTCCCCACCCCACACAGCTACAACGAGCTCGAGTACCGCTGGGTCGCGCTCGACACCTGGAACTTCACCCGCAAGTTTGACGTGCCCGCCGACCTGCTGGCCCACTCCAACGTGAGAGTTGGTGGGGAGAGAGAAGAGGGAGGGGCGGACGACTTTTTTTCTGTTTCGAACACACACACCGACCACCCACACCTTCCTCCTTCCCACAGGTCGACCTCGTCGCGTCCGGCGTGGACACGGTGGCCGACATTGTGGTCAACGGCGTGCTGGTGGCGCACGCGGAGAACGCGCACCGGTGAGAGTAGAGAGAGGGAGCGTGGTGTGTGTGTGGTTGTCTTTCTTTTCCTCACACACTCACACGCACCACACCACCCCCACAACCCATCACAGCAAACACCGCGTCTACATCAAGAAAGTGCTCAAACCGGGGGAGAACGAGCTCACCTTTGTCATTCGGTCGGCCATTAAAGAAGCAAACGCGAGGAACGCGTCCTCCCCTTACGCCATTCCCGCCATCATGGAGGCTCAAGTGGCTCAATTCAACTGGCTGCGCAAGCCGGCCTCCGACTTTGGGTGGGACTGGGGGCCCGCGTTTGCGCCGCAAGGCATCTATGGCGAGGTGTCGATCGTGGGCTACTCTGACGCCCACCTCGTCGGCGCCAACGTGCGCCAGACGTGGGCGGCAGACCGCAAGTCCGTCACACTGACGTTTGACGCCGTTCTGCAAGCCTCTAAACGGGGGGAGGAGGGCGTGCTGACGGTGGTGCCCGCGTCGGCGGGGGCCAACCCCAAGTGGGCGGCGACGGGGGCCGTCGTCACGGAGCGCGCGGGCACCAACGTTGTCTCCCTCGACGTCAAGCTGTCCAAACCCTTCGACATCTGGTGGCCCGTCGGCTATGGAGCCCAACCCCTGTACAAGTTTGACGTGGTTTATGAACCGGTCGGTGCTCCCACCTCGACGACCGCGCTCTCGCGCAAGATTGGGCTGCGCACGATCGACCTCGTGCGCAAACCCATCCCCTCCTCCGCTTTCGGTGGTGGCGAACCCGGGGAGACCATGTACTTCAAAGTCAATGGTGTGCCCATCTACGCGAAGGGGACCAACATGATCCCCGACGACATCTTTGCGTCGCGCACGACTCCCGCCAACCTGCGCTCCCTCGTCAACGCCTCCGTCGACGCCAACATGAACATGATTCGCGTGTGGGGGGGGGGGCTGTACCCGCTGGACGACTTTTACGACGCGTGCGACGAGAAGGGTAGGAGAGGAGAGAGGGTGGGGTGGTTTGTGTGTGGAGCGATCAAACCGTCGTTTTTTTGTGGCACCCCCACCCACCCCACCCACACCCTTCAGGTGTCCTCGTCTGGCAAGAGTTCATGGCCGCCTGCGCCATGTACCCCCGCGACGACGCCTTCCTGGAGGAGGTGCGCAAGGAGGTGACGCACCAGGCGCGGAGGCTCAACCACCACGCTTCCCTCGCCATCTGGGGCGGCAACAACGAGATCGAGGCCGCATTTGGCTGGTTCGAACCGTCCAGGGCCAACAACCGGCTGTACGTGGCCGACTATGTGGCCTTGTTCATCGATGTCGTGCGCAGCTCGTTGCGTGCTGTGGACTCTGCTCTGCTGTTTGTCGACACGTCGCCGTCCAAGGGGACGATCGTCGACCGGGGGGGTGAATACGTCAAGCGGTGGGGCAACGTCGACGACCCCCGCCGCGGCGACGTCCACTTCTACACCACCAAGGACAACGCCCTCAACTACACCACCTTTCCGAGGGCCAAGTTTGTGTCCGAGTTTGGGTTCCAGTCGTTTGCGTCGTGGCCGCTCATTGAGCCACTCACCGAGGCGGGCGACTGGTCGTGGAACGCCTCTGCCATTGAATTCAGGCAGCGCCACCCGGGCAACACGCCCGACATGCTGCACCAGATGGGGACGCACTACCAGGTGCCGCCCGCGTGGGCGGCGCCCAAGGTATGAGAGAGTGGGAGGGTGGGGTGGGAAGAGACCAGCGATGAGAAGAAAAAAAAAACGCACACATCAACTTCCCACCACCACCACCACCACCACCACACACTAGGCCCCGCGCGGCACCCAGGAGTCCCTGTTCCGCCAGTTCATCTACCTGACCCAGGTGTACCAAATGCAGGCCTATGAAACCGCTGTCTCCTACTGGCGCCGCATCAAGGGTGAAGCCGACGCCCAGACCATGGGCATCCTGTACTGGCAGCTCAATGACATCTGGCCCGGGTACTCGTGGTCGTCCCTGGACCAGGGGGGGCACTGGAAGCTGCTGCACTATGGCGTCAAACGGTTCTTCGCTCCCCTCCTTGCCTCGGGGGCTGTCACCCCCACCGGCACCATCGCCCCGGGCGCTGAACGCCTGGACGCTTACGTCACGTCCGACGTGGCGGCCCCCCTGGCCGGCAAAGCCGTGCTGGAGCTGATCTCGTGGACGGCGACGGGGGCCAACTCCAAACCGCTCGCGTCCAAAGAGCTCTCCTTTGCGCTCGCGCCGCTCGAATCCAAAAAGATTATCAACGCCACCGTGGCCTCCCTGCTGAAAGACGCGGGCGGCCTGCCCGCTGAACGCGTATTTGTGCGCCTGACGGCGGCTGCCACGCAGGCGAGTGGGGGGCCCAAGGCGGCGGCTGAGAGCGTGGCCGCCGACGTGGAGGCCGCCTTCGAAGAACTGACCCCGGAAGCCGCCATCGACGCGGCGGCGGGTGAGTCGGGCACGGTTGTTCGGCCTGTCCCGGGCAAGGGGCCGGCCGGCACCGCCGGCAACGCCACCCTGTTCACGTCCGGGTGGGTCATCTGGCTGACCGAACCCAAAGACGCGGCCATCAACCCCGCCCCAAAAATTGAGGCCGCCTCCTTCACCAACGTGGACGACCGCACCGTGTCCTTTGTGGTGCGGTCGGGGGGCGTCGCCCCCTTTGTCGCCCTGGACTGTGGCGGGTTCAAGGGCAAGTTCTCGGACAACGCGTTCACCATGCTGCCGTGGGAACCAAGGACGATCACCTTTACATCCCCCGACCCCGTGGCTGCCGGCGACCTCGCCGCCGTCATGGACATCATGTCCCTGGCGGACACGCTGCAGAGCGTGGACGCGGCGTACTACAAGAAGGCGACCGCCAACGCGGCGACGCGGTCGTGATTGCAAAAAAACGTTGTTGTTTTTTTCCTTCCCTTTGATCTTTTTCAAGCCAGCCTTTTTTTCCTCCTTTTAACTCCCTTCCTACGTATGAACCCCCTTTTTAATTTGCGTGACCTTCGCCACGTCCTGTGTGAGAGGGAGACGGCGCGGCCTGGGTGGGTGGGTGGGGGGGGCACAAAAGTTGTGAGTGCCTCTGTGCAAACAAAAAACCATGCCTTCTCCCCCACGCACACACGAGACGCGGGACAGAAAAAAGAGGGACAAAGACTCGCCCTCTTTGGTTAACAGCAGCGCAGCAAGGGTGGAAAACAAAAAAACAGGGGGGCAACCGTCAGGGCGCAGAACAAACAAAAAGCAGCACTGTTTTTTTCTCTCGTCTCGTTTTCTCTCTCTCTCTCTCTGCAGTCTCTCTCACTCACTCTGCATTGTGCACTCTCTCTCTCTCTCACTCTCTCTCAAACACCACATAGCACGGTCAGCTTGTCGCGCACCGCGGGCGCCAGCCCACCCACCGCGGCGCGCCACCCCGCGTCGCCCAGGGCAGCCCTATAACTGGCCATCAACGCGGGCAGCTCGGCCGCCACGTCACCGCGCAGGGACCGCCACGAGGAGACGGCCTCTGCGAGAGGAGCGAAATTCGGGGGCGCCCCCGCGGCGGGATTGGCGCGCAGCGCGGCTGCCAGCCCCAAAAACGCGTGCTCCTTCTCCACGTCGTCCCGCACGCCGCGCAGGGCGGCGCACCAGGGACGCAGCACGGCGCCCACGATGTCGGGCGGGATGGCGGTGGGGGCCACCCAGGCGAGGCGGCCCAGCGTGATGGCCGCGTTTTCGACGAGCGAGCGCGGCGCGGCGCCCGCGGGGGCGGCCACCAGGGCGGCCAGGGCGGGGGCGGCGGCGGCCGCCGCCGCAGCAGCAGCGTCTGGTGGTGCGCGCAGGGCGAGCTCGCCCAGGGCCCAGGCCGCGTTGTTGGCGGCGGGCGCGCCGTCGCCGACGTCGCCCGCGGGATCCAGCCTCGCTGCCGCCAGCGCCAACAACTCGCTCACCACGCCGGGGGACGGGGCCAGCGCGCCCGGGGCGGCGCGCGCTAGGTCGCCCGCCAGGGCGAAGGCGGACTGGCGGATGTCGGGGTCGGGGCCGGCGCAGGCGGAGACGAGGCAGGGGAGGAGGGGGGCGCCCGCGGGGGACGCCGCGAGCGGGGCAAGCCCCGCGCCCAGTCCCTCGGCCAGCCCAGACACCAAATCCAGCGCCGCCACCACGAAGTCGCGTTCGGGGCCGGCTGCAGCTGCGGAGGCAGCGGCGGCAGACACGGAGGCAAGGAGGGAGGGTGGCGGCGACGGACCGGACTGCACGGACGCGGCGCGCGCGGCCGTCCCCGCCGCCAGAATCGCCACCGCCCGCCCAAACAGGGGGGCCGCGCGCCCGCCCAGGCCGGGCGCTCCCACAGCTGCCGCGACCGAGGTCAGGCACTCGAGCAGGGGCAGGGCTTCACGGTCGCCGTCGGCGAGCGCGCCCCACCGTGCCAACAGGGGCGGCAGCAGCACGTCGGGCAGGGGTGGCTCCGCCAGGGCGGGGCCCGCGGCATCCGCCAGGGTAGCCACCGCGTCGTACAGCATGCGGGCGGCGCCCCGCCCGCAGCGGGTGGCGCCGCGGGCGAGAGCATCCACGAGCGGCGGCAGCCTTCCAGCAACATGCCCCCCCATCGCCTCCACCAGCGTGGCCAGCGACGAGCAGGCCGCCTCCTGGACGCGGGGGTTGTGGTCGACCGCGACGCGCCGGGCGACGGCGGCCAGGACGGCGTCCAAGGCGGCCGCGCCGCAGGCCGCGCCGTGGGGCGGGGGCGGCGGCGCGCCGGCGTCGCCGTCTGCGGCGGCCCCTGCCGCCGCCGCAATCCAGTGCCCATACCGCGACAATGCCCAGCACGAGATGGACCGCACCAAGGGGCGCGCATCGTCGACGCGGGGGAGGAGGAGGGCGACGACGTCGGCGAGGTGGGGCGCGAGCGCGTGCGCGCACCCGTCTGCGACCGCGCCCAACGCCAGAATGGCAGACTCGGCGCGCCGCCAGTCTCGTTCCCCCGCGCCGCCTGGGGCCAGGGCGTCCCTCACGGCGGGGGTGACGGTGGGGAGGAGGCCGTCGCCGAACGTGGTGGCGAGGACGTCGAGGGAAGCGGCGCACGCCTTGCGCAGCGTCCACGCGCCGCCGCCCTCGCCTCCTGCTCCACCTCCGCCGCCTCGGCCGTCGTCATCGTCACCGTCGTCATCGTCCGAGGTGGACGTGGTGGCGGCGGCCCCGGTGCGGCGGGCGGTGACGGCAAAGGGGGCGACGTCGCAGTCGCGCGGCGCGGGGGGCGGCGCCTCCATTCGCCGCGGCTGCGGCTTCAGCTGCTTCCGCGGCCTCCACTTCTTCGTCACCGTCTGCATACACCATGTGGGCCAGCAGGGCGGGCACGAGGCGGGGGAGAGCGTCGCGCAGGGGAGGTGCATCCGCGCACCCGTCGCACAGCGCGGGCCACGCGTCCGCCGCTTCTAACGTCACGCTGGCGTCGGGGTCGGCCAGCCGTTCCACGAACAGGTCGACGAGCGCGGGGGCGGCGGGGGCCAGGGCGTCGGGGGCGGCGGCGACGAGCGCGACCAGGCCTGCGACGCCGCTCCGGCGCGGGGAGGGGGCCGCGTGGTCGCGGGCGAGGGCGACCAGCCCCTCCACATACGCGGGCAGCGCGTCTATGAGGGCGGGAGGCATGCCAGCCGCCAGCCCGTTGACGACGGTGGCGGCTGCGGCGCGGTCGTCGGGGGACGGGGAGGCGAAGGCGCGGAGCAGGCGCGGGATGAGCAGCGCCGACGCGCGGACGCCGCCCGCGGCCGCGACGATCACTTCCAGGGCGGCGGGGGCGTCTTCCACGATCTTGTGCAGGGTGTCCAGGGCGCCCGCAAGGGCGGCGGTGGCGGCGGGGGTGGGGGTGGGGGCGGCAGCAGCGTCAAGGGCCGCGGCGAGAGACGCCAGCAGCTCGGGCCACGCGCCCACGCCGCCCGCCACCGCTACCGCAGCGGTCGCGGTGCCCGCGGTGGAGCGGATGGGCTTGGAGTCGGAGGCGAGGGCGCGCAGGAGGGCGGACTGGTGTGTTTGGGGGGTGGAAAGGGATGAGTGGGGGAGCCTCTCCTGCGCGCCACACACCACACACACACCTCTCTCTACCCCACTCACCTTGATGAACTGCAGGTACTGGGGCGCCGTCGCGTCCGCCGCCCCCGGCGCCCGAAGGTTGTTTTTCAGCAGCAACCCCGCGGTTTGGCGTGCGGTGGGCGGCACCCCGTCCCCCCCGTCCGCGAAGATGTGGGCTAGGTAGGCATTGAAGTCGGGGTAGGCGCGGCACTGGTCGAGCTGGGCCAGGACCTGTACGGGAGGAAAGTGAGGGTGTCGGCGAACCCGATTTGGGCGGGGGGGGGGGGGGGGGGGGGACGATGCGCTGTGCGCTCCCCCGCCCCCGTGGTTTTTTGGTCAAGGTGTTCGCGCCCGCCCGCGGTGGCACACGAGTGGTGTGAAGACCAAACCCGGGTGCTTCGGCGTGGTGGTGCGTCTGGGCGGCCCAGAGGCCTCCCCACCCCCCGACCGACGTCAAAACACAGGCCGCCGTCAAAAAAACGCTGCCTGCCCCCCCTTTCCCTCACAGCCACCACCACTGCCCACTCACCCGCGCCTGGTCGGCGCCCGGCTTGCCGCCCTCGGTCAGCAGGTACAGAATCTGGTGCACACCGTCGGGGACGGGGGCCCAGGACGCGCCGTTGGACGACGCCATGGGATTGGTTTGTGCTCCCGGTCCCCCCCTCCCGCCCACACAGTGATGGTAGGGGGGGATTAATGGGGGGCGGGGGTGCGCGCCGCCCGGCCGGGAAAGGGGGGAGGCGGACGAAAACGAAAACAGAGTGTGTTTGGCCGACACTCTCACAACTCAATCCTCTGATTTGCGCAGAGGAAAACCCCGGCGGCGTGTGTGGGTCCCGCCTCCTCTTACCACACACACAGCCATGCGTGCCCTCACCAAAGTCGCGGGCCTCACCGCCGGCGCCGGCTCCCTCGCCTGGACGGACGCGTTTGGCGTGGACTTGCTTTCCGCACGCTCCGACGCGTCGGCCGCGTCCGTCGCCCTGACCGACGCCAAGGCGAGGTTCGCGTCGCTGGAGGTGGCGGCCGCGACGGCCATCTCGGCGGCGGACGCGCTGTCGCGGTCTGCGGCTGAAGCGGCGGCCGCCGCCGACGCGGCGGCCGCTGCGGCGGCGGACGCACGCGCGCGCGCAGAGGCTCTCGACGTCGACGCCGCAGCTCGGCGAGACGAAGCCTCTTCGGCGGCGGACGCCGCCCTGGCGGAGCGGGAGAAGGCGGCCGCCCTGGCGGCCGACGCGCGCGCGACTGCAGCGGGAGCCGCGGCGGCGGAAGAGCTGGCTGCCGCCGCCCGCTCCCGCCTCGCCGCCGCCCGCGAGCGGGCGGGCCCCCGTAACTGGCCGCTGGTCGGGGGGTTGCTGGGGGAGAGGCCGCCACCGACGCCGCCGCGGCGGGGCGTGTGAGGGAGAGAGAAAGGGTGAAGTTTTTGTTTCTTTTTTTGTTAGCCGCGGTTTTTTTTCTTCTGACACATTGAAAAAAAAGAGTCCTTGGTGCTTTTTCGTAATTCTGTCTCGACACAAGACACAGACGTTTGGAGAGAGGGGGTGGGGAGGGGAGGGGGGATGCTCACAAACCACACGCCCCCCCTTTTCCTTTCCTCTCCTTTCTTCAGCGCTGCCGCTTGGGCAGGTAGTGCTCCGCATACATGTCCATCGACTCCTTGATGCACTGCTTGGCGGCGTCCGCCCCCAGGAACTCGTCGACCTGCACCTCCTTGTGTTCGTTTTTTTTGTAGTCCTCGAAAAAACGACGAATCTCGTTCAGCCGGTGCACGGGCAGCTCCGAGATGTCGTTGAAGCCGCGGTACTCGGGGTCGTCGGCGTGGACGGCGATGATCTTGTCGTCGCGCTCGCCCTGGGAAGTGTGGTGTGGGGGGTGGGGTGGGGTGAGACAAAGAAGAAGCCAAAAAAAAAAAGTCGGCTTTGTCCCGCCCTCTTCTCCTTCACTCTCTCACCTGGTCCAGCATCTGCATGACGCCGATGGGCTTGGCCCGCAGGAAGGACATGGGCACGACGGGCTCCTGGTGGTGGGTGTGGAGGGGGTGGGGACAAGGGGGGTGAGCAGCAGCCATGAAAAAAACGCCCCTCTCGCCTGCGCGCGCGCGCCCCCCCCCCCCCCCCCCCCCCACACACATACACACACCACCCTCACCTGCATCAGCACCAGCACGTCCAGCGGGTCATTGTCCTCGCACAGCGTCTGCGGGATGAAGCCTGAGTTGAAGAGAGTGGGAGCGAAAGAGAGAGAGAGAGTGAGTGAGCGCGCGTGTCTTTTTGGTGTGTACCCCGCTGGTGGCCCCTCCGTCTCCTTCTCTCTCTCTCTCTCTCTCTCACCGTAGTTGGACGGGTAGATGACGGACGAGTACAGAATGCGGTCGACGTACAGGAGGCCGGTCGTCTGGGGAGGGAGAGGGGTGAGGGAGAGGGGGGTGGTCGAAGAGGGGACGGGAGGGAGCGCCGAGAGCGCACGCGGGCTCGATTCGCCGCGCTCCTCCGGTTCGCGTGGCGGCGTCGCGCCGATTGCCTGCGCCACGCCGCCAGCGCCTCTGCGCGAGCTTGTGTCACACAGGGGGGGCAGCCAGGTCGAGGTGCGCGTTCGGACGCAGCAAGGCACGGGCGCCGACGGCCCGTGGACAAAAAAGGGGACCCCCCGATTGCGGGTCCACACGTTCTCTCGGCTTTTTCCCACCCCTGCCCCCGCCCCATCCCCACAATTGGCCGCATCGCTCACCTTGTCCAGCTCGTACTTGACCTGTGGGAGGAGGGAAAGGGGAAGAGAGGGTGGTGAGGAAACCGACGCAGCCGAAACGCGGGTGACGCGTTTTTTTTGTTGCGTTGCGTTCCCTCTTTGCCGGCGGCACCAAAACACCATGCACCACGCCTCCTCCCTCCCTTTCCTCCCTCACCTTGGACCCCCGAGGAATCTCAATGACGGCTGGTGTGGGGAGGGTGGGAGGAAAAGAGGGCCAAGGGTGAGCACGGGTCATCAAAACACGGAGAAAAGAGGATCGATCGTTTTTCTGTCTTTCCATCCTCCCTCACCCGTGAACCCGTCCGGCGCGTTGCCGTCGGCCGACGTGGGCAGGTCGTGCCACGGGTGGGACGCGTGGGTGGGGGGCATGGCTTGGTGTTGGTGGTTTGCGGGGGTGGACGAAACTGAAAACGAACGAGGTGTGGAGAGAAAAAAATCGACACAACAAAAAAAGGCGGGCCCGTCTCTCTCTCGCCGCTCCTCGCGCCTGCTCCCGCCTCCCGCACAACCATGGTGCGTGGATGTGTCTCTGTGATCGACAGATCGCCCCGCCGACCCCGCTGCCCCACCAACCGCCAGCGAAAACGCACCGTATTCCCCCCCATTGTTTCTGATCCCCCCTTTCCCAATCTCACAGCCCGCCCTCCACCCCCCCGTCCCCGAGGCCGCCTTCCCCGCCCTGGCCGTCCTCCTTACATCCGCCGGCCTGACTTCTGGCGCCGCGCTGTACGTCTATGAAAGCACGCGCCCCCGTGCCGCGCGCATGCTCGCGACAGAAGCCACCCTGGCGGCCGCCACGTCCGTCGCGCTGGGGGTGGGCCTGTTCTTCTTGATGCTGTGGAGCGGGCTGTATGTGTAGGGAGGGGAGAAGAGGATCGTTTTTTTTGCTTCATTTTTTTTGCTGCTGCTGTGAGAACGAGAGAGAGAAACGAATAGAACGCGCCCGGAGAGTGTTTCTCATTAGTGGAGGCCCATAGGGGGATTTGGAATTCAAGAGTGCTACAGGTGGTGTCGGGGGGGGGGGGGATTCTTCTTCTCTCTCTCTGGGGGGCACTCTCTCTCTCACGCTCCTCTCTCGCGAAAAAAAAATGGTGGGAAAATCCGCGCAAGAAAAATGGGAATCAAATCTGCAATTGCTCTGGGGTAGTGTGGCGGAAGACGTGGGGGAAGTGGGGACAGTGTGTGGGGGGGGGGGAGGGGAGGGCGGGAGGATGACTCGACGCGCCGCCTCCCCAAAAAAGGAAAAAGAAAAAATCAAAAACGTCACCGGGAGACGGCGCAGAAAAAACAAAATGGCACCAAAACCCACAGCTCATGCGTCGCCTGCTGCTGCTTCATCCAGGGCCGCCTTCAAATTGTTTTCGTTCACACCCGTCGTCGTTTTGGCGACCACGCCCCCCCTGTACACAAAAAAGGTGGGCGTCACCCGCACCTTCATGGCCATCATCATGGCGCGCGATTCAGGGGATTCATCGCCCGTGATGACGAGGAAGACGGCGTCCGGGGTGGAGGCGGCGAGGCGCGAAAATTTTCGGGCGAACATTTTGCAGGGGCGGCAGGAGGCGGCCTTGCACTGGAGGACGACCAGGCGTTCCGGGTAGGCGGAGAGGATGGCGTCCAGTTCTTCGGGGCCGTGGATCTGGTGGAAGTGGGGTGTGTGTGGGAGAGTTGTGAGTGTTTTGCTTCTCGGCCAAAGCGTCGGTCGAGCGACGACGAAAAGGTTCGTCGTCGCTCGCGGCGAGTCGTTCGCGGCGGCGCCATTCTTTCCAGCTTCCTGCGCCCCCTGCCCGCGCACTCCGGCCCCGGCGAGAGCCAGGGCCGGAACACACACAGTGTCAGAGGGACACAGTGTGTGCGTGGGGAGCCCCTGTGGCGACAGGGGCGCATGAGCGCCGGCGCGACCGCCAGCGTTTTTCGAGGGCCGCGCGCTCGCTTCCCGCGGCGGCCCTGCTTTGGGCGGCGCGACACGCCTTCCCGCCGCCCCCGCCCATCCTCCGGTCCCCGTATCCAACGGCGTGTGTGACCACACGCGCGTCGGCGCGGCATGCGGACAACGCGCGTTGAGGAAACACACACACCAACGCGCGCACCACGCGCGCGGCGCGCGCCCCTTCCCCAAAAAGAAACGCACCGCAATCACTTCGTTTCCCTGGTCCAAAGACGCGCTCGCCCCCGAAGATGAAGGCGCCGGCGCCAAATCGGGCGAGTCCGCGACGGCGGCAACAGGGGCCGCGACCCGCGCGCCGCGGCGGCGGCCGCGCGCAGCGCGCAGGGGGCGCGGGGGCGGCCGGCCGGCCAGCCAGGGGGGCCAACATGTTGGAGGACGACGACTGCCGCGGGCGGGAGAGCATAGCGCGTGGACAAAACAGACGGTGAGAGAGAGGGACCGCGCGGCCAAAGCGAGATTTGTGGTTCGTGTATCGTTTTTGGTTTTTGTTTCCTCGTTTTTTAGGGGGACGTGTGTGTGGAGCGCGCGGACGTAGTGTCACAAATGAAGTAAATCAAATCAGGTGGTCAGGGGTGAAAAAAAGGGGGAGGGTCACACGCGGGCTGGGGGGGGGAAAGGGGGGTGGACACCGGGTAGTGTGGGGGTGCGGGCGGCCAGGGGGGGGGTCCCCCCCTCCCGAGGGGTGGAGGGGTGGTCTCATGAAGACAAAAAAAACGATCTCCAGCGCTTTCGCGGCCGGAGCGTCAGTCAAAAACCGTGCGGCCCGCCCCCCCCGCTAGAAGGGTGGTGGACGGGGCGCGCGCCACCCGCCTCGTTTCGTGTCAAAAAGAGTGTCTCCCTCCCCCACACTCCGCCGCAAACAATTTTTTTTTCCGGGTCCCGCGTGCGGGCGGCCCCCAGCACAAAAGAAGGAAAAAAGATGGGCGGCTTTAGAAGTTGGGCGGTTGAGGGGGCAAAAAAAGAAAGAAAGAATCAAAAAAGCGTCCGCGGCTCGGTTTTGTGTCCAAAAAGCACGCGTCTCATCGCTCGACTCGCTCAGTGTTCGGCACACAGCAGACGGGGTGGTCCAGGGTTCACCCGTCTGAAAAAAGGGGGGGGGCAAAGGCACAGGGGCGTGAAAAAACACGCCCAAAAAAAGTGCGAGGGAGTGTGTGTTCAAAAAAGAATGGGGTGAAGGGGAAGGGGGGGGAGTGCAGCAACAGGGGGGCGGCCGTTAGCAAGCACACAAGTCAAGAAAAAAAAAGTGGGGAAGCAAGTCTGGGTTGGCGGCGCGCAAAAGGGGACGGGGGCGGCGGTGGAAAGGAAAAACGCTCCCGTCGAAAAAAAACGGCGCCAAACCCACGAAAAATGAAACGGGTTGTTTTCCCGATCCGGCACCGCCATGCCAAAGCACAAGAATGGGTGCGTTGGGGTGACGGGGTGGGGGGGCACAACGATCAAACAAGAAAACAACGGGGGCCAACTTCGAAACAAGCTGCCAACCCCCACTCTTTTCTCTCAACCCTTTCTCACGCCACCATCACGTCCGCCCCGCCCGCCGCCCGCCGCCTCACCGCCCGCCTCAGCTTCCAGTAGCGCAGGAACAGGGGGCGCAGGGCGTCGCGCTCCGCGCGGCCGAGGGCGGAGCGGCCCGTGCCGCGCGCGTGGGCGGCGGCGGCAGCGGCCAGGCCTGCCTTCAACGCCGCCTTCTCCCGCAGCACAGCCTCCAGAGGCATGGAGGCGACGGGGGCCGACGTGTAGCCCAGGGAGGGGGGCGGGGCCAGGGTGGCCAGGGCGGTGGCAGCGGTGGCAGCCGCCGCCGCGGCGCGCGGGGACGCCGCGCCCGACGCGCCGCCGCCACAGTCCATGGGGTCGCCCCCACCGCAGCAGTCGCCCAGCAGCAGGTCGGGGGAGGACGGCGGGGACGCGGGGGCGGACCCGCCGTCGGAGGAGGTGGCGGGGGGACGCAGAGTCGAGGGGGGAGGGGGCCGCCGCCCGACGTGCCGGCAGACGATCCACCCGAACACTCGTGCGTGGTGTAGTGCCCGTTCCCGCCCGGCTTGGCCGCGTGTGCCTTGGCAGCGGCCGCCGCCGTGGCGTCGCCCGCCACCAGGGCGGCGGCCGCGGTGGCGGCGGGATGGGCGCGGGCCGGACGCGCGGCGGCGGCTGTCGCCGCGGCCGACGCACCCTCCTCAAACAGCAGCCCCGACAGCGACCCGCTCAGCATCGAGTCGATGCAGAAGTCGTCCGCCTGTTCCGCCACCTCCTGCTCTTGCCACGCGGGCGCCGCAAACGGGGACGGGGACGGCGTGGCGGCCAGGGTGGGCGGAAACGGCGACGGCGACGCGGGGGGGGGCGGCGTGGCCACCACAGCCGCCGCGGCGGCCGCAGCCTCTGCCGCCACCACGCCGGGGCGGGGAGGCGGCGGCTGCTTGGAGAACACGGTGCGATATTCCACAACCAACGCTTCGACAAAGGAGACGGCGGCGGGGGAGGGGGGGGGGGGGGGCGCCCGGGGTGGTCGACGCGGGCACGCCCGCCGACGGCGGCGGGCGCAACAGCGCGGGGGCGAAGAGCCTCCCCACATCAGCCGGGGGGCGCTTGGCGGCGCGCTGGTTGAGTTGGTAGTGGTGCAGGAACTCGAGCAGGGGGAAGAGGACTTGCAGGGCTTCGGTGCCGGCCTAGGGAACAGGGGAGAGAAACAGGGGGGTTGGTGTCGAGCAAACCAAACAAGCAGACAAAAAAAAAAGACACACACTCTCCCCTCTTCCCCCCATCCTCACCTGTCTCAACAGGCTCTGCAGCGCCCGCACCCGGGTCGGCCCCCCCTCCAGCGACGAGGCGGCGAGGAGGGGGTGGTAGAGGCGCGCGGGCAGCACGGGCTCCGGCAGGCACGCCAACCACAGGCGCAGGGAGCCAGCCACTGCGACAGCATCCCCCGTGAACCGCAGCGGGCTCTGGCCCTGGTCCCACGCGCGGCGCAGGAGCTCGACTTTGCGGACGTCGGGGGGGGAGGAGAGAAGGTCTGGCACACGGAGACCGCGCGAGGAGAGCCAGCGCAGGGTGTCGCGGAAGGCGGGGGGAGGGCCGCCGCAATCGGCGAAGGCGTCCTGGTGGAGGGTGGGGTGGGGGTGGGGGGTGGGTGGGTGGGAGTTGGGGGAGGGGGGAGCGTCCGCCCGTGGACGTGAGGCGCCGGGAGCTGCGAGGCTCACGGGCGCCGCTCTCGGCTCTTCTCGGCTCTTCTGAGTCTCTCTCGCCCACCCCCTGCCGCCAAGCCGCGCAGTCCCCGTTTTCCGGCCTGTCCGCGCCGGTATGAGCCATCTCTCGTGAGCCGACGTCGGGCACCGGGGCGGGGGGGCGAGGGGTGGGGGACGGCGGGGTGCGGCAGGCCGCCGCCTTCCTGGGCGACATTCAGTCTCGGCCGCGCGCCCGGGGGGGGGGGGGACGCGCCGGCCGCCCACCGCCCCGCTTCCACAGCATCCCCGCCCGCGAAACGCGAGCTGGTGTCCCAGCGTCGCGCGCGCGGTCGGGGAGGGCGGAGCAGGGGTGGGCGGGGGGCGGGGGGGCAGGGGAGCGCGCGACGAGCGCTGGCGGGGTGAGCGCCCGGGCGCCGCGTGTGTGCGCGCTTGCCGCGGCACCGCTCACCTGAAGCCGCCTGCCAAACACGGCCTTGGGCGCCATGGCGGTCAGAGGGTGGGGAGGTGGTGGAAGGGGGGGGGGGGGGAGCGGGCTGGGCCGCGCGAAAGAGTGAGCGACGCCTCGAGAGTGGGCGCCGCAGATGGCGGGCGAGCGTGCGTTTCTCTCCCACCGCACACGACGGGCGACGCGCTATCTCCGGGAAGGCCTGATACGGTCGAGTCAGCCTCCCTCGGGGGGGTGCCACGATTCCATGGTTCACCCCCCCCACCCCCCGCGCGAGATTCTGGACCGCATCCACACGTGTGTGTGGATGCGGGTGGCTGATTTTTTGAGCTGCACGGGGGGGGGGGCAGCTTGAACACCAACGCACGCGCCCCTCGAACCAAGGAGACACTCTCTCTCTCACACACACACATACACGCAACCCCCCTGTGCTTGTGTCATGGGCTCTCCTTGACTTGGGTTGCACGGTGGTTGATGAAAAAGCAGCCACTCGAGGGGGGGAAAAAAGGGTGCGAGGCACAGCAAAAGAGGCAAGCGGCCCCGCTCTCTCTCCCGCCACAGAGAAGAAAAGAAGGAAAAAAAACAGACCCCACCGAAACACACACACCACACTCACTCACATCCGCTTCACCAGCGCGTTGATCATGTCCTCCCGGTTGCCCGCCTGGCCGCCCTCGATGTAGTGGAGACGCTTCTTGGGCAGGCCGCCGCGCGGGGCGGACAGCTTGATCGGCCACAAAAAGTTGGACACCTGTTTGAAGGCGGGGCCGCCAGTGACGAGCTCGTGAATCACGTCCTCCACGCAGATGATGCCGTGCTCGCCCAGGGCGGTCTCCACGACCGCGTTGTCGGTCAGCGGGATGCGGTCCTTGCCTTTGCCGACTTTGCCCGCGCCACGCTTGTAGACGAGCTCGCGCACGGTGGACACCGAGGGGTAGCCCCACGCGATGTAGGGCTCGACCAGGCGCAGCATGTTGACGGTGGCCTTGTTGATCTGGGGTTGTGGAGGGGTGGTGGGGGTGGGCGTGCGGGTTGGTTTCGCACACATCACAAAAACCCTCCCTCTCTCTTTCCCTCTCTCATCCCTTTCCCTCACCCGTCCCTTTCCATACCTTGACAAACACCGCGTTGTGGATCTGGCGCAGGCGCAGCAGCTGCAGCACGTTGCGGGTCTTGGGGTGCAGGTCGTTGATGCCGCGGATGCGGACGACGAGCACGACGCGCGGCTCGGGGTCGGCGTAGAAGCCGCCAGCCGCCTTGGCCTCGCGGCGCAGGCGGACGAGGTCAGCCTCCTGTGGAAGAGTGGGTGGGAGTGGGAGGAGGGAGGGAGGCGTGTGAGTGGTCGTGTGAGCGGTCGTGTGCCGGTCGGAGTGAGGCGGCCCGAGCAGCGCTCTCGCGCTGGCCTCCCTCTCCCCGCGCTTCCCTCTCCCCGTTTCCGTCCCCTCCCGCAGGCGGGTGGCGTGCGGGCGCACACAGCAGCGCGCACGCTGGGCCCGATTGCGGGGCAGACGCGTCTGCAGAGAGAGCAGCCCTCCCCGACGGCAAACGCGGTGGCAGCGTTTTTTTCTTCGCTCCGGGGCCGTCAGCCTCTCCTCCGCCCAATCGCGCGCCGCTAACAGCCGCCCAGCGTGCCAGGCCATAGCACTAGCATGCTGGTGTTCCAGGCGGACGCGGGGTGGCGGGTGGCGCGCAGAGGGGAGGGAGAGGCGGGGGGCCGCGACGCTCGGCGCCTGCCCGATCTCGGCGGCTGCCTTGCGATCGGACGCCTCTCCCGCCTCCCCAGCCGCCTCTCTCACCTCCTCCTCCTCCTCTCCCGCACACCTGTGCGCGGTACTCCTTGACGTAAGACTCGGCCCGCTTGAACGCGTCCGCGCGCGACGCGCGGCGCTTGGCGCGCGCGGCCTCCTGCGCGGCGGCGCGGTCGGCAGCCCACTGTTCGTCGCGCTTGCGGCGCTTCAACACGGTCTCAGGGACAGGGGCGGGAGGCATTGTATGCGACGGTGATTTGATTTAGCGACGGAGTCTTGGGTCCGGCGGCGGCGGGGAAAGGGTTTTCTCGACGAAGTGTAAGCCTGCGGAGGCAGCCACGTTTTTTTCTTTTGCTGCACACTCTCTCTCGTCGTTTGTCTCCCCCACGACTCGCGCCTGCGTGCGCCCCCAGTGCTCGTGTGTGGAGCGCGCGCCGCTTCTCCCTGCGCACGCACGAGGAGAGGAGGGCCCCCCTCGCACCCGCGTGGCCGTCGTTGTTTTTTTTCGGCGCCCCCGATTCGTGTGTTCTTTCGTGCCCTCGCGCGCCTTCCCCCCAAGAAACCATGTACTGCTCAAGTGAGTATCATTGACCACGCCCGCGTGTGTGTGTGAGAGAGAGGACACGCCCGCGGTCCGCCAGCCGCCCCGTTCCGCGCAATGCCGCCGTTTCGCTCACCCCTCCCTCCCTCCTCCCCAGTCTCCGGCACCGTCCCCGACGACCCCGTCGTCGCCAAGCCCACCGGCCACCTGTACGAACGCCGCCTCATCGAGAAGCATGTGGCGGCGCACGGCACGGACCCGGTGAGCGGGGCGCCCCTGACGACTGAGGACCTGCTCCCCATCACGGTGGCGGGCGGCGCCGCCAAGCCGCGCCCCTCCCCCGCCACCTCGGTCCCAGGCCTTCTGGGCCTGCTGCACAACGAGTGGGACGCGGCCGCGTTGGAGGTGCACACACTGCGGACGGCGCTGAACGCGGCGCGTCAAGACCTGGCCCACGCTTTATACCAGCACGACGCCGCCCTGCGCGTCATTGCGAGGCTGGTGCGGGAGCGGGATGCTGCGCGGGATGCGTATGAAGCGCGCGGGCCGGCGGTGGGGGGGGTGGAGGAGCCCGCGTCCAAGCGCGCGAAAGCCGGCGCTGCTTCCCCCGCCGCCGCCACCACCACCCCTTCCGTCACCACCGTGCCGGAGCCTGTGGTGGCCGCCATGACCGCCCTGTCGGCCGACCTGTCGAAAGGGCGCAAGAATCGGGTGCCGCCGAGTGGGTGTGTCGCCCCAGAGGCAGCCGCTTCACTTTCTCTCTCCGGCGCCGCCCACCCCGTCACCAAGACGCGCTCCCCCGGCGTGCGCTGCTTGGCAGCTGCCCCGGCCTCCTGCATCGCGCTGGCGGGCGCGGACGGCGATGTGGCTCTGTGGGAGAATGAAGGGGTGTCGCAAATCGGAACCCACGCCAAAGGCGCGACCGGCGTCGCCTGGGTGCGCCCGTCCGCCCTGCTGGCGTCGTGTGGGGTTGACGGTGGGGGCAGGCTGTGGTCCCGTGCGAGTGGTGGTGGCGACTGGAGCGAGGCGGCGGTGCTCGCGCCCCCGCCGTCGCTCGCGGCGGCCGCGGGCGCCGCCGTCGCCGTCGCGGCCCACCCGTCCGGCGACTACGTTGCCTTGGCATCCGCCGCCGGCGCCTGGACCCTGCACGACGCGTCCACGGGGGCCGCCCTGGCGGCTGCGGACGACAGTGTGGCGGCCAAAGGGTTTCTTTCCGCGGCATTCCACCCCGACGGCGTCATTCTGGGAACAGGCGCCACCGCGGGCGCCCTGCGCGTGTGGGACGCGCGCGCCCCCGGCAAACCCGTGGCCTCCTTTGACGGCCACGAGGGCGGCGTGACGGGAGTCGCGTTCTCGGAGAATGGGTATCATGCGGCCGCCGCGCACGCCGGCGGCGCGCGCCTCTGGGATCTGCGCAAACTCAAGGCCTTAGCCTCCGCCCCCGCCCCCGGCGGCTCCGGTGGCGCCACCAGCGTCGCGTTCGACCCGGCGGGTCTGCTGCTGGCGGTCGCTGGCGCCGGCGGTCTCTCCGTGCTGGGCGTCAAAACAGGGCTCGACGTTTTAACCACCCACGCCGACGGCAGAAAGGGAGCGCTGTCGGTGGCGTGGGCGCCCGAGGGGGACGCCCTGTGGTGTGGGGGGGGGGGACCACAACCTGCGGTGCTACCGGGTCAAGGAGTGATGTGGGGAGGGAGAGAGAGAGGAGAGAGGGAGGGTCGGGGGAAACGCGGAGGTTGCAACAACCGTTTTTTTCTTCTTCTTTTCTACGTCACCAGGCTCTCTGTCTTGCTCTAACTCTGCTATTCATCGCCTGCCTCCTCCACCACGCCCCACCTCGCCAGCTGGGCGGCCACGTCGGCATCCATGCGCGTGCCGCGCCCGCCCCACACGAGCAGGTGTGGAAAATCAGACACTTTCTCCCCGGTGACGTCAGCCACCTTTTTGAAGCCAGCTGCTCGCTCGTACACGCGCACCTTGCGCGCCGCGTCGGCGGGGTCGCCGTCGTCGATGGCCAGGACTTCGGCGCGCGTGGCGCCGCGGGAGGAAGCTAAAGCAAAGACTGCGCGCGCGGCCAGGCCGCCCGTGCCGCTGAGGCCGGGGCGGGTGCGGGCGCCTGATTCACCGCGCACGCGGCGTGTGTCGACGACCAGGGAGTCGATGTGGCAGATGGGGCCGAGGGTGAACCCCGCCGCGCGCGCGAGGCGAGCGCCGTCACCGCCACCCGCGGCTGCATCCACCAGCACCACCTCCCACACCGGCCCCACCTCGCGGATGCGCAGGTCGATGCCGCGCGACGCCGCCGTGGACCGCACGTCGGCCAGGGTGAGGGGGCGGTGGCGGGGCGGGGGGTCGGAGGAAGGGGTCGCGCGGGGTGGGTGGTGGAGGGGGCGGCGGGAGGAGGCGAGGGATGGTGACGTGGGAGCTGTGGTGTGCATTGTTGGAGACGACGTGAAGGCGGGGGAAGGCCAGGGCGCGGTCGCCCGTCCGCGCAGACGTTTTGACGAAATTGGAGTTCCAAACAAACGACCCCCGCGCCTCTTGTTTGCCTCATCACACCTCATCACACCGACACCCACCACAAAAGACTCCCCCCCACACACACACACACACCTGCCTTTCTCTCCCCCACACACACCAACCATCACACTCTCTCTTGTGTTTCACACACCATCACGCTGGCGCCCCCCCCCTCGTGATCGAGCACGCGCGCCGCGCGGCTGCCGCGGGCCGCGCCGCCCCCCGCGCCGCGGCCGCTCTGTCTCCAGCCACCCCCGGGCGGGGCAGCGGCAGGGGGCGGGACCGGGGCCAGTCGGAAGCGGAGGAGGCGAGAGTTGCGGCGTTCTCTTTGTTGGAGGGGGAGGGCGGCGGCGCGGTGCGCGGAGACGCGGGCGCGCACGCGGGCGCCGGCGATGGTGTGGCAGCAGGAGCAACCGCAGCAGCCTCCACGACCTCTTCCTCTTTCGTGTCAGCCTCGCCTCCCTCTTTTTCAGTCTCGGGCTCCACCCGCGGCGGCGACGCGGGAAACGTCAACACGACAGGCGGCGGCCGCACACTCTTGCCACGCCCGTCCGCCGGCGCCACATTCACTGGCGCACACATGTCGCGCCAGGGCGGGCGGTCCACCGGGGGCGGGCGCGGCAGGCGGCGCGCGGGGGTCGGGGGGCGCGCGCGCTCCACCGGTGCGCGCGCGGCGGGCGCCGCCAGCGCGGGCACCGCCAGGTCGGGCACGCAGGCGCGGGGGGGCGCCCGCACCCAGGCGGAAGCTCGGGGCGGCAACGGAGGCGGCACCGGGTCGGCGCGCGGCGCGCGCGGCACGTGACGCCGCGGCACCGGCGCGCGCGGGGGTGGGCGCGGGATGGTGCGGCGCGCCGGGGAAGGTGGAGCAGGCGACAGTGGTTTGACAGCCACCACGCCGCCATCATCAGCCGCGATCGGCAGCGGCGGCACCGCCGACCGCGGGCGCGGGGGCGGCGGGGGCGGCGGCGCCTCCGCCGCCACCTCCTCCTCCTCCTCCTCCCCCTCCATCGCAGCCGCCACCGCGTCCAGCGTGGCGCGCGGCGTGGTGGCAGGCTGCGTCACCAGCCCCGCGATGGGGGTGCAGGGCGGGGCCAGGATGGAGGGGGCGAGGGTGGGGGGGGCGATGGACACACAGGGTGACGGCGACAGTGGCGGCGCCGCGCGCGGGGTGGAGGGCGGGGCAGCGGTGTCCGTGCCATCGTCAGCAGCAGCAGCCGGGGACGAGTCGGTGGGCGCGTCATCCCCGGCCACCGCGTCGGCGGTGGCGGCGGCTGCGTCGGCCGGGGCAGGCGCGCAGGGCGGCGCCGCTTCGCTGTCCACCTCCGCCGCAGCCTTCTCTTCGTCGATGGGCGCCTCCTCCTCCTCCACAGCAGCAGCAGCCTGCCCCTCCTCCTCCACAGCAACAGCCTCCTCCTGCACAGCAGCCGTCGCGTCGCCACCACCAGCCTGCGCGTGCGCGACCGCGCGCAGAGACAGCAGCGCCCCCCGCTCGCTGGCCGCGCGGGCGCCGTCGCCGCCGCCATCCTCGCCCCACCGCGCCAGCGCGCCGTCTGCAAAGGCCACGGCCGCCGCGGCGGCCGCGGCCAGCGCGCGCGCGGCGCGGCGCGCGGCGACCGCGTCGCCAGCCACCGCGGCCGCGTCCCGCCGCCCCCGCCGCTCCCCCAGCCCCGCCACCGCTTTCTCCAGCACGGCGGCGTCAGGGTAGGCGCGCGCCCGGGCGCGGGCCAGGTCGGCCAGGGCGTCCGGGGGGGAGGTGAGGGGGAGGACGAGGCGGAGGCGCGAGGGGGGGGGGAGCGCTCCCCGCCGGCCACCCTGCCACAACAATCGCGTCTGTGGCCACGGCCAGAGGGCCGGAGGCTGCGGCGCCGCCATCAAAGGGAAGCAGCAGGGTGAGGCGGGAGGGTGGGGGCGGCACAGCGGCGCGGAAGCACCGCAGCCACCCGCCGCTGCTCAGTCCCCCGCCGCCCCCGTCCCTCGTCAACTCGGCCGCCCCCGTCAACGGGTGCAGCGTCACCTTCCACCGCGCGTCGCGCAGGGTGGGGGGCAGGCAGGAGGAGTCGTCGTCACCAACGGGGGCAAGCACCGCCGGCCGCGGCGCGCGCAGCCGCGCCGACCACGCACACTCGTCCGCCAGCAACGCCGCTGCATCACTGCCGACGGGGGCCAGGGTGGCGGGGGTGGCGCCGTTGTCGTCGGTCGCGTCCGCGTCCGCACCGCGGGCCAGCAGCGCGGCCACCGCGGCCACGCCGCCCGCGCGCGCGGCGGTGTGGAGGGGCGTCGCCCCCGCGCCGTCGGCGCGTCCGCCGCCACGCGGGGCGGTCGCCAGCAGGTCGGGAGATGCACCCGTGCACGCGGCCCAGTGCAGGGCCGAGGTGGAGGGCGGGGGAGGAGGGAGGGCGGCCAGCGCCGCGAGAGCCCGCCCCGCCGCGCGGTGCGCGCGCGCTCTCCCCGCCCCCCCCACCTCCGCCCAAGCGGAGGCCGCCACCAAGGCTGCCAGCGCGCCCGAGTCCAGCAGGGCCACGCGGGCGGCGTCCGAGGCGACCGCCAGGGAGCGCAGCGCGTCGGCCGCGGCGGTGGCCACGGTCGTGGAGGCATCGTCGTCCGCGGCCACCCCGGTCAGCGCGTCCACTGCCGCGTCCCCCAGACCCGCGTGCCACAGCGCGTCCGCGTCAGCGGCGGCGCCCGCTGCCAGGGCGGACGCCACGCGCAGCGCAGGCGCCGCGTGCGCGTGGGCAGGCGGGCCGCCCCGCGCCGCTGCCGTCAGAGCGGCCGCGGGGTCGGCGCCGCCCCGCAGACCGCCGCGCAAAGGGCCGCCGCCAGAGCGGCCGGCGCCGCCGAGGGTGGAGGCGACGGCGTCCAGGGCGGAAATGAGGGCCAGGGAGGAGGGGGGGAGGGGACGGGACGCAGCGTCACCCCCCCCTCCCAGCCCTCCCGCCAACCCCGCCACCGCAGCGGGCACGGCAGCATGGTGGGGGTGGGCGGCTGCCGCGGCGGCCAGGGCGAGGAGGGCGGTGGAGGCGGCCGCCGCGTCGTCACCACCACCGCTCGCACGCCGCGCCAGCGCGCGCGGCGCGCCGGCCGCGGCCAGCGCGGCCGCGGCGCGGCCACCGCCCATATCCAACGCACGCGTCACGCCCGCGATGGCGGCCGCCGCGGCAGCGGCCGCGGCGGCCTCCCCCCAATGCGCCCCCCCCCGCCCCCTCTCGCCGACGGCCCCCCTCCCCCCATCGGCGACGCCGAGCGCGCCTGCCTGGTGGACGACCTCCTGGCCGCCAACGACGGTGGCGACCCCGTGCTGGGGGCGCTGTGCGCGCTGCTGAAGTCGGTGCTCAACGTGCCGCTCGCGACAGTCACGCTCGTCTCCGACCGCGTCGCCTGGTTCCGGGGGGACGAGCCCGCCCCGCCAGCACCCAGAGGACGAGTGCTGTGCGCGTGGAGTCTGATTGGGGAGCCAGAGGTGAGTGGGGGGAGAGGTTTTGGGAGGGGGGCGGAATCGCGTGGCCAGGGGACGACCGCGGAAAAAAAAAAAAAAAAAAAACACTACCACCCCCCCCAAAACTTCCGCCCACACACACACACGCGCGCGCGCGCGCACCACCCACTCCCTCACCACAGCTCGTCGTCATCGAGGATGCCCTCACAGACCCGCGCACCCGCTTCTCCCCCCTGGTGGGGGCGGGGGGCCTGCGCTTCTACGCGGGGGCGCCCCTCATCGCGTCCAGCGGCGCGCGCCTCGGCTCGCTGTGCGTCACCGACGTCGCCCCCCGCTCCCTGACCCGGGACCAGGGGAGGCTGCTGGCCAACTTTGCGGAGGTGGCGGTGCGCGCGCTGGAGAGGGACTACTATGATCGGTACGCGCTGCCGGCCGCGGTGGCGCCCTGCGGCGGGGCGCGCCGCAGCGCGCCGGCCTCCTCCCGCCTCCTGCGCTCCGTGGACACCGTGCGCCGGGCGGCCGCCATTGTGGATGCATCCCCCGACGGTGGGTGGCCCATTCTGTGCGCCAACACGAGGTGGGCGTTCCTGTCGGCCCACCCGGCCGCTGCCGTGATTGGCGCCTCCTTTTTTGCGCTGTACGCCCCGCTGCACGGTGACGAGGCCTCGGTGCGAGCCGACCTGGCGGCCTCCCTGGCTGCGGGCGCGGGCACGGACTTTGTGGTGGACGTCACGCCGCGCGGCGGGGGGGGCGGCGCAGGCAGCGCCGGCGCGCGCGCCGGTGCTGCGCGCCGCAACGGCGCCTCCAGCGCTGTCGCCCCCACCACCCCCACCCTGCGCGTCGTGCTGCGCCCCTGTGTCGCCCCCTCCCTGGATGACGACGCGCCCGCGGTCGTGGTGCCGGCGGGGGCGGCCGCCGCTGACGACGACCGCGCGCCGTCGTCGCTGCTGCCCTATTTTTTCGCGTTCCTGGCCCCCATCACCACGGACGCGGCCTCCTCCATCACGCCGTCGGTGGCTGCCGCCTCGTCCGTGACGGCCAGCGTGCTGACGTCGTCGCACGTGGCGTCGCACGCAGCGACCGACGCGGGGACCGCGCGCGCCGAGTCGTGGGACGCGGCGTCCTCGCTGCCGCCGCCGGTGGGAACGGTGGCGGCGACGCGCGGGTGTGCGTGCGTCATCTGTTGAGCATTGGTTTTGCTTTGTGCGGTGTTTGTCTCTCGTCTTTGTTGTGTGTTTAGTGTTTTCGGCACATTGATTTTTTCATTCCTCCCCCCCGAATCTGCTTGTTGTCATGCGATGTATTCTTTGCTTTAAGTGGCGTGGCTCACACACCCGTGCATCTCTTCCTGCGCGGACCTCGCAGGGTGGAGGTGGTACGTCTTTTTTTCGTGTGCAAACAAAGTGAACAACAAAAACGACGGTTCACCAAAAAAACACTTTTCCCGTTTCCTTTCTCTCTCTCACGCTTGAAGACCGCATGTTGCCTGCACCACCAGTCGACCACAGCTAGCGTGCAACGACACGCTAGCTGGGCCAAATGGGCGTCCCCCCCACACACGCGCCCCCCGACACGTCGCCAATGCCGCTGTCTTCTCCACCCGCCCCCACCACCCTCAACGACGTCCCGGCCCACGTGCTGGCTCGCCACGTCATCGATCGTTTGGACGTCGCTGATGTGGCCGCCGCGGCTGCAGCCTGCCGGTGGCTGCGGCAGGCGGTGGCTGCGGCCACGCCTCTGTCTCGCGTCCGCCCGCGGTCGTTGACGGTGATCACGCCCGGGCCGGCAGCATCTGCAGCCATCCGGTTCACGGCCCGTATCTGCCCCGACTCGGTGACGCACGTCACGCTGGACGCGGGCGCGATCGATGGGGGCGCGCTGGCCGCGCTCGCGGCCGCGCGCCCGCCCCTGACCTCTCTGCGCGTCGGCCCCGGCACCCGCTGCGTGGGCGGCCCCGCTGGCGCCAGGGATGACGACAAGCAAACCCCGCTGGACGCGTTGATCGAGGGGGCGGCGGCCACGCTCACTTCATTGACGCTCTCAACCGCACTGGCAGCTGCGCGCTTTCCGCGCGTCGCGGCATGGACGGCGCCCCCCCGCCTGCTGCCGCGGGGGTGGGGGCGGGGGGATGTCAAGCTGACCGCGTTGAAGCGGTTGATCGTGTCGGACGGTGGTGGTGGTGGTGAAGAGTCGGAGAGCGACAGCAACGACGACGACGACGACGACACGACCGCACTCTCACTCACCACGCTGCGTGTGGACCCCACACCGTCGACCCGTGCCCTGCTGACCGCGGCGCAGGCGTGCCTGCTGGCCTCGGGCGCGGGCGGGTTGCGGTCGCTTTCGCTGCCATGCCAACCGCTGCTGCGGTCGTTCCCCGTCGCTTTGTCTTTCTCCCGCCTCGTGAGACTCGACGTGTCCGAGTGCCCCTCGCTGGATGGAGGCCTGGCCGCCGTCTTCGACTCTGCACCACGGTTGGCTTCACTGCGTGCCCGGCGGTGTGCGTCGCTGAGGGACGGCACCGTCTGGACGCTCGCGCGGGGCCCGGCTGCCGCGGCCCGCCGCCTGCACTCGGTCGATGTGACCGACTGCCACCGCCTGACGGATGCGAGCCTGGTGCCCCTGGCGGCCGCCCTGGCGGGCGCGGGCGGTGGCGGCGCGCGCGCGTGGTGCGTGGGGGGGACGGGGGCCACTGACGCAGCGCTTGCCGCGCTGTGTGGCGGCGGCGACCGCGCCGCGGCACCGCCCCCGCCAACCCCCACCCACCCCTCACGCTCGACGTCACTGGCTGCGCCACCATCACCCCCGCCGCCCTGGCCAGCCTAGCCGACGGCGGCCTGCTGCCCCGCCTCGCGTGCCTGGGCGCGGGCCACGCCACCCTGCTCGTCCCGGCCTCCCCCCCGCCGCGCGGCACGCGCGGCAAGCCCGCGTGCACCGCGTGTGGCGCGCGCTGTGGCGGCGGGTGCGCGGGGGCGCCCGTGCAGCTGCTGGCGAGGAGGGCGGGTGCAGCACTCACGAGCCTGGTCGCTGACGGGGTGCCGCTGCCGCCTGCCGCGGCGGCGGCGTTGGGGGCGCACTGCCCGAGGTTGGCCCACCTGTCCGCGATCGCGTGCCCCAGCCTGTCGGACGCGGGCCTTGTGGCGCTGGCGGGCGGGTGCGCACTGACCTCCCTTTCGCTCGGTGGCGGGGGCGGCGCGTCCGCCGACTGGCGCGACGCGGGGGCGGGCCTGGCGGCGCTGGCGCCCGGGCTGCGCGAGCTCGCCCTGTCCCGACGCCCGCACTTGACGGACGGCGTGCTGGCCAGGCTGGTGCACGGCGCCCCCTCCCTCACCGCGCTGCGCGTCGCGGCCGCACCCCGGGTCACGGACGCCGCCTTTGCAGGGCACGCCCTGGCCTGCCTGCGCCTCACCTGCTGCGACCGCGTCACGGGTGGTGCCGCGCTTGCCGCCTCGTCTTTGACGGAGCTGCGCCTCGCAGGCTGCAGCGGCGTCGACGCGGCCGCGGTGGCGACCACTGTCACCACCGCCCGCCGGCTGCGCGTGCTGGAGTTGCCGCCCCACGTGTCCAACGCTGCAGTGCCGGCCCAGGCGCCGGGGGCGGGCCACCTGTCGTGCGTGCGAGTCGAAGGAGGGTCGGGGTAGTGAGAAAAGAAACTGTTCATTCTGCGAGTGTGTGTTTCATTGTTGTTATTTGTTGTCCCCAGCTTTTTGCATGCAGGCACTGCCTCCCAGTTGTTGTTGGAGGGGAGGGGGAGGCGCGCGCACGCGCGGCCAAAAAAACAAGGAAAAGCATTATCTCTCGTCCCTCATCACTTGCGCTGCCGCACGCGCCGCTCCGCCGCCTTGACCCCCGCCAGCGCTTCCTTCGCCTTCTTCTGGACCACCTCCACCGACACAGCCGCGTCGGACGGCAGCGGCGTGTCAGCCGCCACACGCGCCGCCTCTGCAAACGCGGCCGCCTTGCGCACCGCCGCCTCGCCGCGGGCCACATCGGTGCGCACCGTGACCTTGGCGATCGCCACCACGGCAGACGCTTCCAGGGGGAAAGGGGCGGAGGCGGCCTCCAGGGCGGCGCACACGGCGCGCGCGTGGGCGGCGAGCTGTGAGTGGGTTGGTTGCGTGAAATGAGTCTCCACCCAGCCTCGGACGGCTGGACCACAGCCTCGGACGGTGTGTGCGTGTGTGACCACTCCTCCACTCGCCTCGTCCATGGCGGTCTGGTGCAGGTAGCCCACACGGGAGGCAGGCACGGGCATGACTCTTTTTTTCTGTGTCTTGGGGGGGGAGAGAGAGGGAGGAAGGGCTCTGTTGGCCCGGGCCCCCGGGATGTGTTTCTGAGGCTGCCGAGGGCGGGGGGGGAAGCGCGGCGGCGGCGGGTGTGTGGGGTCGCGCCGCAGCAAGTGCGAAAGCAAAGAGTGAGAAAACTCTCTCGCTTTTCCGGCTCTTCACTGTCGTTTTCGTCACCACGATTCACACACGCCTTTATTTCACCCCGCTAGTATTAAAGAAGAAGAAGGAGTGGGACATGAAAGCATCGCTCCACACCCCTGTGCCACGCGGGGGGGCACCCCCGCACTGGAAACACCCAAGAAAAACACGCACTCGCACCCACCCCGCCTTTCGCTCCCTCACTCAGCCTTCTTGGCCTTGAACAACCCCTTGAACGGCTTGGCCGACTTGACAGGCCACGCATCGTCATCCGCCGACTCCTTGGCCAGGCCCAGGCCGCGGCCCAGGCCGGTGAAGACGGCGGCGCCCGCCGCGCCGACGGCGCCCACCGCGCCGCCCGCCATCTTGGCCGCCGCTTTGGGCCCCCCCGTCAGCATGGCCAGGGCGGACCCACCGTCATCGCTCAGGCCGGCGGGGTCCAGGGCGGCGGCCCACCTGTCGGCCAGCGCGCGCGCCGCGTGGCCGAGCGGCGCGGCGCTCAGCTTGCCCGTCCCCCGCTCCTGCTCGATCAACCCGTCCCTCAACAACGCGGGCAGCGCCCTCTCCAGCGCAAAGTCGATGGTCTCGTTGTAGGTGCGGGCCAGGTAGCGTTCCACCGCGACGTCCAGGCCGTCTTTTGTGAGGCCGCCCCCTTTGGTCAGCAGCATGAAGTACGACAGGAACGCTTCCTTGGTGTGTTGGTCCGCCATCTCATCCAGAAGCAGTAGGATGTCGGCCTCCTGAGCGCCCAGCGTGGAGTCGTACAGGCGGCGCATGATGGCGTCCGCGACCGCCTGGCGCGCGGCGGCGGCTTGCGAGTAGACAGCTGCGGCACGCCCACCGACCAGCGTCAACGCGGCCAGCAGCAGCTTGGGCGACACCCCCGACTCAGACTGCAGCGACGCAATGGCCGCAATGATGCCCCCCACAATCGTCACCACCAGCTGGATCAACAGCACGGGTTTGAGCCAGACGGATGTGTCGGGGAAAACCATCTCCACATCCGCCATGGGCACATCCACAAACCGTTTCACGTGGATGTTGCGGCGGGCGAGGGCCGGGTCGTAGTCCCACTCTGGGTCTTTCTCGGATTTGCGGACCTGTGGGTTGGGTGTGGGAAGGAAGAGAGGGTAAGCAGGAGACGAACGAAAAGCAGAAGAAGAAGAAGAAGAAGAAGAAAAAAAAATGCCAAACCCCCACCACCCACACCACAACCGACCTGCTTGTAGGGCACGATTCGGCGGTACAGCACCACCACATCCTTGTACGCGGGCTCCTCGATCGTGGACACGACGGGCAGAGACTTCAGCACTGACCACACACTCGGCAGCGCCGCACGCAGCGACACGCGCCGCACCGTTTGGGCGGCATCGTGGGCCAGCGCCTCCCGCTCCGCGCGGGCGGCGGCCGCCGCATCAGACGCAGACACGGCCGCAGCACCCGGGGCGGCGGCTCCCCCCAGCACGGCTTGCTGGAGGGCCAGGGCGGCGTCAGGGTCTGCAGCGCGCCGCCCCCTCGACCGCACCAACGCCGCCAGCCTCGTCAGAGGCCCCACCACCAGGTAGTCCACCAACAGGTCCACCTTGTCATCGATGAAGCGGCCGGAGGCTTTGAGGGTGCGGATGCCGCGGTGGTAGATCAGAATGCGGTCACACATGGGGGCAGCCAGCGCGTGGTCTTCCACGTAGCGAGACCAGAAGGAGGCGATGAGCTTGGTGTCCAGGGCGTCCCAGTCGACGGTGACGGGGGAGGTGAGATGGTGTGGGGTGGCGGGAGCGGTGGGTTGGTTTGGTTCCCTTTTTTCCTCACCGCCATCAACCCTCCCTCCCTCTCTCTCCTCACTCACCGTGAAGTTCTCCGCCTGCGCCGTCTCCCACTCCTTGGCGGTCAACACTCTGAAGTGCGCCGTGGACAGCAGGGCGTGAAAATCGTCCAGCAACTGCTGCTCGCGCGTGTCCAGGGTGGCGGCGTCGGGGGGCGGCTTGTCGAGGCGGCGAGGGACGACGCGCCCGGTGCCGGCCAACGAAAAGAACTGAAAGTTTTTCTTGATGCGGTTGGCGACGGCCAGGAAGTCAAAGTTGGAGGTGGCTTGAATGGCGGCGGTGACGCGGTCGAAGAGGGCGGCGTCGGGGCCGGAGCCGAGGGTGGCTGGAGGAGAGGGAGGGAGAGTTGCGCAGGGTGCGCGTGTGTGCTTGGGCGTCCTGTCTGCCCCATCGCGCCTGCTGTGCCGCTACCCTGCCTCACACATGGTGGCTCGCACTCGCGGCGACCCTCCCACGGCTGGCATCGGGCGCCCCGCCGCCGCGGTCGGCCTGGAAACGGCCCACATGCGGGCAACCCACACACCCATTGCCTCTCCCTCGTCTCTCACCTCGCGCGTGCTCCACCAGCTCCCAGAACGGGGTGGCCACGTAGCGCTCGGACGGCACGTGCAGCACGACGGCGCCGGGCGGGGCGGCGGACGGCATGGTTGTGCCTGCGCGGCGGGGAGAGAGAAGCAAGAAAGAAGCGTGGGTGTGTGGGTTGATTGTTGACACTCCCTCCTCTCTCTCCCCTCCTCTCACTGACCCTCCCCCTTGTACGCCGCCAAAAAGGCGGGCGCGGGCGCGGCCGCCTTGGCATCGCCCGCGGGCGCCGCCGTGACGGCGGCCGCCGCGTCCCCGGTGGCGGGCGCGGCGGGGGCGCCGCCAAAACCGGACGGCACCGCCACTGGCGCCCCCATCAACGCCTCCAGCCGGCCACCTGCGGGGGCGGCGCCCCCACCAAAGCCGGCCGGCACGGCCATCGGCGCGGTGGACGGCAGCAGGGTGGGCTCCACGCGCCCCCGCTTGGCCGCGCGGCCGACGACGCCCAGGTCGGCGACGGGGGCGCCCCCGACCGACGGCGCGTCAAACCCGCCGCCACCGCCCGCCGCCGGCCCCAGGGCGGACGCCATGACGGCTTTCAGATCGTCCACCTCGCGGGCGGGGGCTTCGAGTTCGGCGGCTTTGGCGGTGAGGTCGGCGAGGATTAAAGGCAGCGTTTCATCATCAGGCTCTGCTCTGACCGCTGCCTGCAAACAGGCAACAGCCGCCACCGCCGACTCGAGCGCGGCGGCGGCGCCACCCGCCAGTTGGCGAGCCATGCACCGCTTGAAGTGAGCCTCCCCGCCTCTGCGGCCGGTGGCGGCGCCCAGGGCGTCCAGGATGCCGAGGGCTGCGCCGTACTCAGCGTCTGCGTCGTCAAAGCGCTCCTGTTCGGTGGCCACGTCCCCCAGCAGCACGTGCGTGTCCGCCAGCTCGGACGCGCGGGTGGGGCCGGCGCGTTCGAGGATGGAGCGGGCGGCGTCCAACATCTGCCAGGCGAGGTCGGTGTCGTCGTCGTCGGCGCCGGAGGCCGGGGCACCGTGGTCGTCGTCGGCGTCCGAGGACGACGCGTCGTCGCCCTCCTCCTCCCCACCCCCCTCCTCCCCATCCTCCACCGCCCGCCCCTTGCCCTTCGTGTCCGTGTTCTCCTTGCCCCCCGCCTCCACGGCGGGCGCCTCCTCCCCCGCCGCCGCCGCCGCGTCGGCGGCGGCTTGTGCGGTGGCCCGCTCGTCCGCGGCGGCGCGCACGCGGGCGCCCAGCACGTCGGAGTCGGCTTGCGTGTGCAGCAACAAGGCTTCGCCGTACAGGCGGTACGCGGTGGCGGTCTCGGGGGCGAGTTCTGGGATGTGGGGAGGTGGGGTGGGGTGTGAGCGTCAAAAAACAGTCGGCGAGCGGGGAGCGGTCCCCTCCTCTCTCACCCTCTCTCTCCACACACCCACTCACCGCCGTGCGCAGCCACGAGCGCCTCCAGAGCGGCGCCATACTTGTCGACAGCGGCGGCAAAGTCATCGGCCTGTGGGTGAGAGGAGGTGAGGGAGGCATTCGTTTTTCGAGTCCCCCATCCGCGCGCGCGCGCGCGATGCAAGAGCCTGTCCCCACAACCCCCCACGGACTCTCCACTCGTTGACCGAGTGTCTCTCTCAACTGGATGCGTCGACAGGCCGGGTCGGCGTGCACACAAGCGCCGCCGCGGGTCGTGCACAGCGTCGCATCAATCGGACCCCCTTCCCATCCACGTACCTTCATCGCCTCTGTCCCCGCAGCCAGCGCCGCTTCCGCGGCGGAGGGTGTGGCGACAGCGACGGAGGGACCGGCGTCAGCCATCGTGTGTGAGAGGTGTGTGGTCGGTGTGCGCCTGCGAAACAACGTTTCGACGTTTTGTGTGTGTGTGAAAAAAGCAGGGTGACCGACACACCCTCCTCGTCTTCCTGGGTGGTCTCCCCGCCCTCTCTCGCTGTGTGCTGCGCGCGCCGCACGCGCTCGCTTGCACACACACACACACGCACACACCAATATGCACGCCCTCGCGCGCGCCGCCCCAATGCGGCCCGCCGCCGCGCCGCGCCCGCTGTCGCGCCCGCCCGCCACGCGCGGCCGTGTGCTCCCCGCCGCCCCCCGCCCCCGCATCGCGGTGCTGGCTGCGACCACGCCATCGCCCCCCTCCTCCTCCGGGCCGCCGGCGCCGTCGCCACCCCCGGGCGCGGACGGGCGGGGCGGGCCCGCGGGCGCGCTCGTCCGCGCGCTGCGCCGCGGCGTGGGGGCGGCCCTGGCCCTGGTGGCGCGGCTGGCCGCCGTGCTGGTCGGAGGCGGGGCGGGCAGCACGGTGGCACGGTAAGAGAGACGGGGGGTGGAGGGAGGGGACGTTTTTTTTTTTTTGCAGAGCAACGCCCCGACACGGTGCGCCCCGCTGTTTCCTTTGTTCTTCGTGTGCCCTCACCCCTCCACCCACCCACCTTCTTTCCCCAGCCGCCTCGCCGCCCTGGCCCTCGCCCTGGGCATGGTCGCCGCCGGCGCCGTCGGCGCCGCAGCGGGGCGCGGCGCGCGCGCGGCAGTCGCGTCGCGCCGCGGCGCCCCGCCGCGCGCCACTCCCGCCCTGGAAGTCCCGTACTCCTCCTTTGCCCAGTTGACGCGGGGTGGGGCGGTGGTGGGGGCTGTGGTGGGGGCTGACCGGGTCACGTTTGACGTCGACCCCTCAAAAATGGCCAAAGCCAAAAAAGGGCGCAGCGCTGCCGTGACCCTCCCCACGTCCACCACCGTCACCCCGCCCTCCTCCCCGTCCTCGTCCTCCTCCTCCGTCCGCCTGTTTGCGCGCCGCATTCCCGGGGACGCCGCCACCCTGGTGCCGCTGCTTGACGGCGCGGCCGTCCCCTTTGGCGCTGCGGCCGCGGCCGACGCCCCCCACCCCGTCGCCCGCGTCTTGGCCCAGTGCGCCTCCCTGTGGCTGCCCCTGCTCCCCCTTTTCTTCCTCATGTCGCGCGCGGTGGGCGGGCGGGGGAGCGCCGCCGGGCGGGGGCGGCGCGGCGACGCGCGCGGCGGCGCGCCGCGCGCGCCCCGCACCACGTTCGCCGACGTCGCCGGCGCGGACGGCGCCAAAGCAGAGCTGGCGGAAGCGGTGGCCGCGCTGAAGAATCCGGCCGCTTTTGCGGCCATTGGGGCGGCGCCACCCTCGGGCGTCCTTCTGTATGGCCCCCCAGGCACGGGCAAAACACTGCTCGCCCGCGCCGTCGCCGGCGAAGCCCGCGTCCCCTTCTTCGCGGTGGCAGCCTCTGAGTTTGTGGAGCTGTATGTTGGGCGTGGTGCGGCGCGGGTGAGGGCCCTGTTTGCTGATGCACGCAAGGCGGCGCCCTGCGTCATTTTCATCGACGAACTGGACGCAGTGGGCGGCCGCCGCGGGGGCGGCTCCAACGATGAGCGCGACCAAACGTTGAACCAGCTGCTGACCGAGATGGATGGCTTTGACGGCAGTGCGGGCGTGCTGCTGCTGGCGGCCACGAACCGGCCCGACGTTTTGGACCCCGCGCTGACGCGCCCGGGCCGCCTGTCGCGCCGGGTGGCGGTCCCTTTGCCCGACGCCACCGGCCGCGGCTCCATCCTGACGCTGCACCTGTCCAAGCTGAGGCTGGCGGCGGGCACCGGGAGGGAGGCGGTGGCCGCGACGGCCGCGCGCGTCGCCGCCGTCGCGGGCGCTCTGTCGGGCGCCCAGCTCGCCGACGTCTGCAACGATGCCGCCCTCCTCGCCCTCCGCCGGGGCGCGGCCTCTGTCGCCGACGCCGACCTGGACGCCGCCCTGGACCGGGTGCGGCACGGGGTGGACGGCAGGTATGGAGGGGCCGCGGGCGGCGCGGTCGCGCGCGCCGCGCGCGCGGCGTTGGCCGCGCTGGGGACTGGGAGTGGCAGCGGCCCGCGTGGGCCCGCGCCCCCGCCCGCGCCCGCGTGATTGTGTGTGCTGGCTTGTCTTTTCCTTGTCCCATCAAAATTCTTTTCCCAAGCAAAACGTTTCCCCGTTGCTTTGCTTTCCTTTTTTGTGCACCAACCAAACACATCACACTTGTCGACGTTCTCTTCTTTTCCTTCCACTCTCTGGCGACGTGTGTAACACTAGGAAGTAGATGTGTGTTGGACGAAAGAGAAAAGGCGGGGGTCGCGGTCGTTTTTTGAGACGACAGACGCCCAGGCGCACACACAATTTTCTTCTCGTTTTTCTTTTCTTCCCCGCGATGGCCAGGCCACGCACCCGGTCACAGGGTGCCCTGGACTCCGCCGAGCGCGGGGTCCAGGGCGAGGCCACCGCGCACGTGCAGCAGCGGCGCAAGGCGGGGGGCAAGGTGCGATGGGAAATTGGTCCGATCAGGCGGGTGTCTGTGCTGTCCGCCTCCTTGCCGCGCCTTCGGTTGGCACGCACGCACCCCACCTGACACGCACACAACCAAACACACATGCTTCCCCCACAGGCACATCCCCTCCTCCCCCCCCTGATCGATGAACTGCCGTCGATGGCGCTGCTGACCCTGCTCTACTTCATGCAGGGCGTGCCCCTGGGCCTGACCATGGGCAGCGTGTGAGTAGAGTAGTGTGTGTGTGTGTGTGTGTGTGTGTGTGTGTGGAGGCAGAGGCAGAGAGAGAGGGATCGCTTTTTTTCACCTGTTTTTCCCACCACCATTTCCATCAGCCCGTTCCTGCTGCGCCAGTCGGCCTCCCTCACCGCCGTCGGCGCCTTCTCCGTCGCCGCCTGGCCGTACGCCGCCAAGTTGGCCTGGTCCCCCATCGTCGACTCGCTGGCGTTGCCGCCTCCGCTCGCCCCGGGGCCCCGCAAATCGTGGATCATCCCGGTGCAACTGTGTTCAGCTGCCCTCATGACCCTCCGCGGCGGCGCGGCCGCCGCCGCCGTCACCACCGGCGACGTCCGCGCCGCCACCACCTTCTTCCTGGCCCTCGTCTTCCTGGCCGCCACCCAGGACGTGGCGGTGGATGGGTGGGCGTTGACCCTGCTGTCGAGGGGGAGGGTGGGGTTTGCGTCGACGTGTCAGACCTTCGGCACAAACGCGGGCTTCTTCCTCTCCTACACCGCTCTCCTAGCTTTGACAGATGCCGCCTTCTGCGCTCGCTGGTTGGGCACCACCACCGGCCTCCCCCTGTGGACGCTGGGCGGGTACCTCAAGTTTTTGGGGGTCACGTACGCAGGGGTGACCCTGTTTGTTGCGCTGGCCACAACTGAGCGCGCCGCGCCGCGCGGGGAGCCCACCCCCCCACCCCGCCCTCCCGCCACCCTGACCGACGTCACAGTCGCCTACGCCGACTTGGCGGCCGTGGCCCGCCTGCCGGCGGTGCGGAGGCTGGCTGTGTTGTTAGTCACGTGTCGAATCGCTGTGCTGCCGGCAGAGGCGGTCGCCCCGCTCGCCCTGGCAGCCAAAGGCGTCCCCACCTCCTCCCTGGCCGCCCTGGCCCTGCTACAGCTGCCGGCTGAGCTGGCCGCCGCCCTGGTCGCGGGCGCGGCGGCGGCGAAAGGAGGGGCGCTCAAGGCGTGGGGCGCGGGGTACTGGGCGCGCCTGGTCGCGGCGGCAGCCACCTGCGCCCTGGTCGCCTCCCTCCCCACCCCCGCGGAAGTGTCGACGCCCACCCTCGCCGCCCTGGCCGCCCTCGGCCTAGCCACCGCGGCCACGTCGGCCCTGCAGTTCACGTGCCTCGGCGCCCTGTACGCAAAAGTGAGTGATCCAAAAATGGGAGGTGCTTACTTGACCCTATTGAACACGGTGGCCAACCTGGGCCTCACCGTCCCCAAAGCGGTCGCCTTTGCCGCCGTGGATGCGTGGGGGCTGGGCCCCGTGTCGGTGGGCGCGTTGGTGGTGGGCGTGGGGCTGGGCGGGTGGTACAGCCAGGTTGCGCCGCGCATTGAGGCCGCGCCGCTGAGCGCGTGGCGGGCGGGAAAGGGCGGGAGAAAGGTTTAGAGGTAGTTTTGTGACCCAGTTTTGACCTGTGAAATGTGACCCGTGAAAAAACGTGAAGTAACTTCACGTTGCCTCCTGGCGGGCGGAGCGTTTTTTGTGTGTGCGCGAAGAGTCGAGAGAGAAAAAGAAAAGAAAAAAACACTTCTTGACTGCGCTTCTGTGCCCCATCCGCCCGCGCCCGCGCGCCCCGCACCCCACGCAAACCCGCGCGCCATGGAGTCGCCCTCGTCCCTGCACTCCGACCTCGACACGCCGCACGCCGAGGGCGACGCGGAGGTGGGTGGTGTGTGCGGGCAAAGAAAACCTCGCGTTGGGTCTGTCCACCCGTCCTGCCCACCCACACAAAAACCACCCTTTCCCCTTTCACTCAGCCCTTCTACTACGACGACGACCGCGACAACCTGGACATCCTGGCCGGCCCCGAAGCCCCCACCCCGGCCGCGGCCGACCGCGGCGGCGACAGCGCGCCGCGCGCCGCGGGCGGCCGCCCGGGCGCGCGCCCGGACACCGGGTTTGAGGTCGCGTTTGGGGACGTCTTTGACGTGCAGGACGACGTGGCGCCGCCGCCGCCGCCGCACGTGGGCGCGGCTCTGCCGCCGTAGGCCGGTGCTGCCAAACGCCGTAGAGAAGAGAGAAGAGCGTGGGCGAGGGAGAGAGGAAGAGGACGTTTTTTTGTGTAGACACACACTCTGCTAATTTTCCCCGCGCAGGCGGCTCCCTTCCCTGCCTTTCAACCGAAAAGGGCACGCTCCTGTGGCCCTTGTTCACACACCCCTCGTGCCGAGTGCGCGTTCAACCGCCGCAGTCAACACAGGTGGGTGGTGATTGCGCGTGCGCCCAATTCGCGCTCCCCTCCCCCACACGCCGCGGCGGCGCTCCCTCCAGCCTCGGCCCTCCCCTCGACACGCGCATGGTCTTATTCACACGCTCTGGCGCGGCAGAAGGAGGGGAGGATTGAGGGCCGAGACCCACAGCGCACGCGTGTTTTTGTTTCTTCCAATGCGCGCGCGCGCGTCCTCCTCTCTCGACCAACCCTACCCTCCGCTCGCCTCAGACACAGCACCATGCACCGCGCCCTCCTCCTGCTGGCCGGCCTGGTCGCCGCCTCTGGCCTGGCCCTGGATGAACGCGCCTACCTGGAGAATCCCGTGGACGCAGTGCTTGAAGGCGACGCAGCCGCGGCACTCGCGCGCGTGGCCGCCGCCGCGCCGCGCGCCGCGCCGCGCGCCCACAGCCCGCCAGCCGCGCCTCGTGGCGCCGCAGTGGCGGGCGAGCCCGCGCCCCGCGTGCGGTGAGTGTTTGATTTTGTGTGTGGGAGAGGAGGGGCAGAACAAAATGATCGACGTTCGTTTTTTTTCTTTTTTCCAACATTTTCTTCCACACACAACCCCCACAGCTCTGAAGCTGAGCTCAAAGCCGCCGCCGCCTCCTCCGCCGCCGCCGACGCGACCGGCAGGGAGACACCCCTGGCGCTGGAGTCGCAGACGGCGTACCGGCTGTACAAGGTGAGAGAAGGGAGAAAGAGGCAAAGTGTTTTTTGTTTTGTTTCACATGTTTTTCCCTTTTCAACTCACATGGGCCCCCCCTTCTCCCGCCCCCCCCACCCCCACGCCCAGGGCCTGACCCCCGGCTCCCGCCTGGCCGCCATCGCGGCCGCCCCTCCTCGCGCCCGCATCGAGGCAGCCCCTCTCGGCGGCGCCCCCACGCTCGCGCCGCCCCTGGTGGCTGTGGCAAAACCGGCAGCCGACTCCTTGCTGCGCGTGGATGTGGGCGACACGCGCCAAACGTTTGAAGGGTGGGGCACGTCGCTGGCGTGGTGGGCCAACGTGGTTGGTGAGCAGTGGTGGTGGAGAGAGGGAAGGTGGGTCGGGTGTCCCTTTTCTCGTTCGACTCTCCTCCAACCCACCCACACCACCCCACACTCCAGGCGCCTTCCCCGACGCCATCCGCACCCGCGTCGCCGACCTGGTGTTCGACCCTGTCAAGGGGCTGGGCCTGCAGATCGCGAGGTACAATGTGGGAGGGTCGGGGTGGGCCACCCCCGATGTCGACAACCTGCGCCCGGGGGGCAACGTGGACTCGTTTCAGGGCCCGGACGGCTCGTACGACTGGTCTAAAGACGCCGCCCAGCGATGGATGCTGCTGGCGGCCAAAGAGAGGGGGGCCAACCTGTTTGAAGCGTTCTCCAACTCGCCCCCCTACTGGATGACCATTTCAGGCCGCGCCTCGGGCGCCGCCTCTGCGTCGGACGACAACCTGGCCCCGGCCAACTACACCGCGTTTGCGGACTACTTGGTGGAGGTGGTGGACCACTTTCGGACGGACTGGAATGTGACGTTTCGCACGCTGGACCCGTTTAACGAACCCGCCACCGACTACTGGTGGGCGGGCAACGTGCAGGAGGGGTGCCACTTTGACAGATCTTCCCAGTCCGCCTTCATCCCCGTGCTGGCGGACGCGCTGCAGAGAAAGGGACTGACGGGCGTCGTTGAGATCGCTGCGTCCGACGAGACCTCGATGGCCGACGCGCTCGAGTCGTTCGAGTCGTGGACCCCCGCCGCCAAGGCCCTCATCTCCCAAGTCAACACGCACGCATACTGGGGGCGCACCTACCCTCGCGTCGCCCTGGGCCCCGCGGGCGTGCTGGCGGCGGGGAAGAGGCTGTGGCAGAGTGAGTATGGGGCGGGGACGGCGCCTCCCGATGACATGACGGACGGCCTCGCCCTGTCCTCCCAAGCCGCCGCCGACGTTAACGTGCTGCAGGCGGGCGCCTGGGTGTACTGGCAAGCGTTTGAAAACCTGGATGGCAAAGAACCGACGCCGTGGTGGGGGTTGGGGCAGTTGTCGTTTGACAGTGGCAAAGGGATTCGGGTCGGCAAACAGTTTTGGGCCCTGGCTCAGTATTCGAAACACGTGCGGGCGGGAGCCACGATTCTGGCGTCGCCGGCGCCCGCGTCGTTGGTGGTGGCGCTGGCGCCGGGTGAAGAGGGGGGCAAAGACAAACTGGTTTTAGTCTTCACGCGCGCTGGCCCCACCGACACCGCCGCCGCGGTCGACGTCTCCTCCTTCCTGGGCGGACGGGCGGGGCACGCGACCGCGACACGCACATCCGCGACTGAAGATGGGGCGGATGCGGGCGACTTGGCGTTGCCGCGCGAGTGGGGGGGCCGGTTTGACGTGCGCCTTGGCGCGAGGAGTGTGACCACGGTGGTGGTCGCGGTGGCGTGAGTTCTCTTTTTTCCCTCTTTAATTTTTTCTTAGAACACAACACTTGAAACACATCGTGCTTGACACCACCATCATGGGGGACCGAAGAGAAGGAGCAAGCGAGAGAGAAAAAAAAAAACCGTTTCCACAACTCTCCTAGCCCGACCGCTCGGCGGCATTGGGGTTGCGCCCCCCTCTGGACCTCCCCGCGCAGCGCCTCTGCGCCCTGCTCCGCCTGTAATCTTCAACACGCTCTCCTGTGTACGTGCGTGCGCAGGGCAGGCAAATCCGCGCAGCGGGCGCGGGGCGCCCCGGGCCCAAGAACCCTGATTTGACACCCAAAAAATGGAGGCCTACGAAAAGGGGGAGACGCTGGGCCAGGGCACGTTTGGCGTGGTCTACAGGGCGGTGCACAAGGAGGTGCGTGTGGGTTGAGTGGGGGGGGAGAGTCAGCGGGAGAGAGGGAGGGGAGTGGCCATCCCTTTTCTCTCACCCTCCGACCCACCCACACACCCTCACCAGACCGGCCGCGTCGTCGCCATCAAAAAGGTGCGCGTCGCCGTCGCCAAGGAGGGCGTGTCCGTGACCGCGCTGCGTGAGGTCAAACTGTTGAGCGAGTTGCACCACCCTCACATCGTGCCGCTGCACCACGCTTTCATCCACAAACGCGCGGTGTGCCTGGTCTTCGACTACATGGATTCAGACCTAGCCGCCCTGATCAACGACAGATCCATCGTGTTGACGCCGGCCGATGTCAAAGCCTACATGCGGGCATTGTTGAGCGCGCTGGCCGCGTGCCATGATTGCGGCATTCTGCACCGCGACGTCAAACCCGACAACGTGCTGCTCGCCGCCGACGGCCGCGTCGCGTTAGCCGACTTTGGCCTCAGCAGGGGGCCCCGTGCCCAGGGATCACCCCGTGGCGGCAACGGCCCGATCGGGGGCGGCGACGATGGCACGCTGCCAGGGCGGCCGTTGACCAACGCCGTCTTTGCACGCTGGTACCGCGCCCCAGAGCTCCTCTACGGGACCACCCTCTACGGCCCCCCCGTCGACGTGTGGGCGGCGGGGTGCGTCCTGGCTGAACTGCTGCTGAGGCGGCCCTGGCTGCCGGGGTCGAGCGACATTGCGCAGCTGGGCCTGATATTTGGCGCGCTCGGCACGCCTTCCCCCGGCGCGTGGCCGGGCGCGGACGCGCTGCCCGGCTTTGTGCCCTTTGGGGAGCGTGCGCCTCCCCAACTCACTGCCATGTTCCCCGGGGCGCCGCCTGAAGCGCTGGATCTGCTGGTGAGGATGGTGGCGTTGAACCCGGCGGCAAGGATCAGTGCCGCCGATGCTTTGACCCACCCGTTTGTCACGCGCGGCGACGCGCCGACGCCCGCGGCCGCGCTGCCGCGCCCGCCGCGCAGGCCGGGGGACCCGCTGGCGCCCCGTGCTGCGATGGAGGAGGCAGCGCCATCGCAGCCGCCACCCTCTGGGACGGGCATGACGGGCGCCGTGCGGCGGCTGGGGCTGGGGGGGACGGCGGGAGGAACAGGGAAGCGCGCGCGCGACGACGACGAGACGCCGGCCGACGATGGCGCCGCCACCGCCGTCGGCCACCGCAGACCCGCCCTGGACAGCGAGGACAGGAGCTACCTGAGGAAGCGGGCGCTGGACTTGGGGGCGGCGCTGGATGGCGCGGCGGCAGAGGAGGAGGCTGGGTGAAGAAGGAGGGAGAGAGCCTGTCTTCTTTTCATGTGAAGTGTCTACAAATTCAGGAAACACGAATGCCACGTCTCTGTTCGGGGGGATGCGCTGCCGCTTGCAGCTGTCTCTGGGCGCTGGGATGCTTTCTGGGGCTGAAACGCAGGGAGGAAACACAAAAAACACGGCCGGTACCACTCCACCTCAGCGAACTCACTCCTCCATCGCCTCCCCGCTCCCCTCGCCTTCCCCTCCGCCGCCCCCCGTCTTCCCTCCCACCTGTGAGTGTGGGACCATTGCAGCACGTAGTTTCCGCGTGTCGGCTGCCCGCGCCAAGGGCCGGGCTGGTGGGTTGGAGGAATGCCGCCCGCACCCCGACCGATGCCTAGCCTACTCCCTCCCTCCCCGCCACTCCCCAGCCCCTCTCCTCCCTTGACGCTTCCATGAAGCGCCGGGGGCGTGTCGCGTGAAGCTCTGTGGACTGCTGTCCCGTCGCAGGGCGCGGACGCAAACAAGCGCACGCGCGCGTGGGTTTTTTTGGGCGCACGTCGCCGCCCCCGACGCGGGGCGCTTGCGGCCCCCAAAACCCCACTCACACCACCCTCCCCCACAACCAGCCCCATCCGCCACGGCGCCCCCCGCCGCCGCTGCTGCTGCGCGCGGTGGCGGCTCGCGCCTGCGCAGGTCTGCCGGTCTGGCGACGCCACCGGCCAACAAAAGTGGTGGTGGTGGTGGTGGCAGCGGCAACAGTGTGATCGCGCCCGCCGCCACTGCGGCGGTGGCGACCACCGCCACCGTCGCCGCCGCCCTCACGCCCCCCGCCCCCGCGGCCGGGCTGCGGAGCGCGGATGGTGCCTCCACCCCTCCACCCGCCCCACCCTCCCTCCCCTCCCCCTCGCCCCGCCCCGGCCGCCGCGGCCTGCCGTCCACCTACTCCCACCCCATCTATGGTGGCACGGATGTGCTCAGCAGTGGCGCGGGCGGCCTGACTGGCGACGGCGAGTGTGGGGGTGGGGCGACGGGATTGGACACCGCACGCTTCACCCGCCTCGCGGTCGCGGGCGGCCTCGCCGGCGCCCTGTCCCGCTCCGTCACCGCCCCCCTGGACCGTATGCGGGTGCTGCTGTCCTTGGGCGTGGCGGGGAGCAGGGCGCGGTACACAGCGAGTGCCGCCTGGAAAACGATGCGTGACGAAAAAACACTCGCCGCCTTCTTTCGCGGCAACGGCGTCAACATCCTCAAAAACGTGCCCGAGACCGCCATCAAGCTGGCAGTGAACGATGCGGGGCAGCGCGCCCTGCTGGCGGACGGCGACGGCTCCCCCAGCCCCTCCCGCTTGAGTGTGGGGCAGAGGCTGGCCGTGGGTTCGGCCGCCGGCGCCGTGGCCCAGGTCGCCATCTACCCCCTGGAAGTCATTCAGACGCGACTGGCCGCCACCGTGGGCACGTACCGCGGCATCGTGCACTGTGCTGCGTCGATTGCGCGGACGGAGGGCGTGCGCGCGTTTGGGCGGGGGCTGGCCCCCACGCTGGCTGGCATCCTGCCGTACGCCGGCATCGACATCACCGCGTTTGAGCTGCTGAAAGAGAGGCTGGTGGACCGGGCGGCCGCGGCAGAGGGTGGTGGCGGCGGCGGTGCCTCCACGTCCGCACCGCCCCCCGCCGCCGCCCTTCTCGCCGCGGGCGTCGCCTCCTCCGCCATCGCCCAGCTCGCGTCCTACCCCTTTGGCCTCGTCCGCACCCGCCTCCAAATGGACGGTGTGCAGGGGGCGCCGCGGACGTATGGCGGCCCCCTCCACTGCGCGCGCACTGTGGTGACGCTGGAAGGCGCGCGCGGCCTTTACAAGGGCTTTGCCGTCAACCTGGCCAAAGTGGCGCCCGCGGCCGCCATCTCGTGGTACGTGTTCGAGCACGCCAAAGCCGCGCTGGCGTGCCCGGAAGCTGGGCGCAAGTAGGGGTGTCTTTCATTTGTGTGTGTGTGTTTTGATTTTTGATTTTTGTGTCCAAACACCAACCCGATTTTTTCGCCTAGGTATGAATTGTCTTGTGTTTTTGCACCATGCTGGAAAAGGGGTGGCGCACGTTTTTTTGGAGTGTCGGCGACGAGAGAGAGAAAAGGTATTTTTGCTCGAGCGTGTTTTTGTGTTTTTGATTTTGTCAAATGTTTCTTTCTTGCCTCTGCGCCGCCGCGCGCGGCGCATAGGCAATGAGGGCATGGGGGGAGCGCGTGCGTTGGCCAGCGCCCCCCCACGTGTGTTAACCAAAACAAAAACGTGCTGTCTCTCCCAAAACCCCTCACGCCCTTTTTTTATGGAAATGAAAGAAAAACGAAACAGTCGGAGCGTGTAACACATTTTTGCGGGGAGCAAGAAAGGGGGGAGTCAAAAGAGGGAGGGGCGAACGGAGTCAAGAGGCAAAAAAAAGGCGGGCGCAGGGGGGGGGGGGCGCGGAAAACACCACCACCGCCCCCACAAAGCCACCCGCCGTTGTCACGCTTTCGACATCACTCTCTCACCACACCACACCTCTCCCTCAGAACCCGGTGAACCCTTTCTGGCCCTGCTGACCCGCAGGAATCACCCGCAGCACATTGAACCGCACCGTCTTGGACAGGGGGCGGCACTGGCCGATGACGACTTGGTCGCCCTCCTTGGCGCGGAAGCAGGGCGAGATGTGGGCTGGAGTGGTGGGGGGTGGGTGGGGGGGTGGGGTGAGCGTGAAATCGAAAAAGAAAAAACAGTAGCGAAAGAAAAGAAACAACGCTTCCCACCCACACACGCACACGCGCACACACAACACCAAAACTCACCCGCCACATTCGCGTGCCGCTTCTCGTAGCGCTGGTACTTCTTGATGAAGTGCAGGTAGTCGCGGCGCACGATCAGCGTGCGGTTCATTTTGCACGAGCGCACAGTCCCTGTGAGAATGCGGCCACGAATCGCGACGTCCCCCACAAACGGGCACTTCTTGTCGATGTAGGCGCCCTCGGCCGCGTCTTTGGGCGTCTTGAAGCCGAGGCCGACGGAGCGCACAAAGCGCGCGCCACCCTTGCCAGGCTTCTTGGAGGCGCCCTTGCCCCCTTTGGCCAGGAGGTTGACGCCCAGCTGCTTCTGGAACGCTTTCTCGACCTGTGGTGTGGAGTGGGGTGGGTGTGGGGGAGGGAGAGGGGAGGAGGGTAAGCAGAACGGTGGGGGGAGGAAAATCGGGACGCGATCGCTCACGGCGGCTCCCCGCGAAAACTCGGGCGGCCTTCCCACCGCCCCTCCCCCTCTCCTGGCCGCCGACCCCCCCGATCGAGGGCCGTATCGACCCCCCCGATCGGGACCAGCGTTCGCAGTGGCAGCGGGGAGCGGGCCCAGGGAGTGGAGGGAGGGGCGTGGGGAGGGGGCGGCGGCAGCGAGCCGACGCGGGCGCGCCCGCGCTCTCGCCCGACCGCTCCCTCCCCACGCGTCCACACACACAAACCCCCTGATGGCTGCCCCATCAGGAGCCCGCGAGCGTACCCCGACGCGGAACAGGGCGCCGGCGGGAGCGAGGGCACGCGTGGGGAGTGCGCGGGCAGGCGCGCCCGCGCAGGCCGCCCGCCCGCCGCCTGCGGCCAGTCGCCGCCGCACCAGCCGCGCCTGCCGCCTTTTCTTCCACTCCTGCCACGCGCGTCCACCACGCACGAGGTCGCACAGAACGACGGGCGCAGGAGGGGACGCGCGGGCAGGCGTGTGGAAGGGAGGGGAGAGCAGGCCGGATCGGTGGGGGCCGATTGGCGGCCGCCCGCGGGTGACCGCGCCGGGTGGGCGCCTCCACCCGCCCACACCCCCAGCCGACGCTGCGCCACACACACACACACACACGCGCGGGCGCAGTACGAACCTGCTCAGCCATGGTTGATGGGAAACAGGAGGAAGGCGGGAGGGGAAGGAAAAACGAGAGAAAATAGTGAGAGTGAAGAAACAGCGGCCGTCACTCTTTCATCCTCTCTCGCCCACACCCCAGTCGCCTGATCGTCGATCATGGCCACCTACAGGTGAGCACGCTGCGTGTGTGTGTTGCGTGTTTATGTGTGGCCCCTCCCTGGTTTTGTTTTCCAGGTGCCGCGAGGGGGAGCCCTCTCCTCCCTGTTTCTATTTTTGGACTCAACCCACCCACAGCCCCGGCGTCCTCACCGGCGCCGCCTATGTTGAACGCCTGCTGTTGGACCGCGCGCCTCACGGCGACCCAGCCACCCCGCCCCCGCCTTCCTCCCCCCCCCCCGTACCCACGTCTCACGCACTGCACGTGCCCCCGCCCCCGGGCGCCGCGGCCGCCGCCGCCGCGGCCACCGCCCGCTGGCGCACCGCGCTGGCTGTTGACGGGGCCCGCACCGCGGACGCGTTGCGCGGAGGGGATGAAGGCGGCCGGGAGGCGGCGGCGCGGGCGCGTCAACCGCCTCGGCCGACTCCCGCGCAGCGCGCGGCTGAGACAGCGGCGGCAGCCGCCGCCGCCGCCGCCCCCGCCGCAGAGCAGCAACTGGTGGCGGCCCTGCTGGCGCCGCCCGGGGGCGGGCGGCGGCGGCGGCCGTTGGATGACGACAATGACGCCGACCGCCGCTCCCCCCGCGACGTCGCCTTCAAGCCACGCGGCGAGGCGACGGCCGCGTTCGATGGGGCAGCCGCGGTGCTGCGGTTGAGGCGGTGAGAGGGTCGATTTTGGGGGACACTGAAAAACGACATACCAGTTTTTACAAAACTCACTCGGCCTTCTCCTGCCGCCTCGCCCACGCCGCCCGCGTCGCCGCCCTCACTTCATCCGTGGTGGCAGCCGCCGGCGCCACCCGCGTCGCCGCTGCCGCCTGGTATTGGCGCAGCGCCCCGGCCGGCAACCGCCCGCCAAACGTGACGTCCCCAGCCACCCGCGGCGCGGGATCAGCCGGCCCGCCATATTTCCACAGCGCCCACACCAGGGCACCAAAGGCGATTCCCGGCAGCCCCACAAAGACGGTGGCCATGGCCAGAGCTGCGGCAGTGGCGGGCGTCAACAGAGCGCCAAACACACGGAAAGCGGGCAGGCCGGCGCCCCCGCCCGGCCCTGCGTACCCCCACTCCAGCGCAAAAAAAGGGGCGGCCATGCCAAAGGTGGGGCGGGAGGCGGCGGGCACCGCGCCAAACAGGCGCGCCGCCGCGGCGTGCGCGCCCGACTCGGGCGGGGGCTCTGCGTCGCCCTCGGCGTCGGCGGGGGGGCGGCGGGCGGCGACGCGGGGGTCGTCGTCGCTGACCACCTCTCCGCCAGGAAGGATGTGCACCATTTGATGGATGGAGGGAGGGACGGCGCGCCGAAACGAAACAAAACCGCACAATGCGATGGAACGAAACCCGACCCTCCCTCCCTTTATACACACAGGTTTTCCGTTTCAACATCACCTCTGCGCCAACCACCCCGCCCTGAACCACTCGGGAGGCAGCGCCGCCATGGCGGCCGCGGTGATGGGGTCGACCGCGCACCCGCGCGCGCGGGAGCAGGGGCGTCGGCGTGTCGCCACGCCGCGCGTGCGGCCGGCCGCCAGCGCGGCACCACTCCCACCCACCTCCGCCGCCACAGCGCGCCCCGCCTGCATGCGGTCGATGAAGTACGAGAACGCGCCAAACAGCAGGCACGACTGCAGGGCGGCGGCGGGGGTGGGGGCGCCCGAGACTGCCACCCCCGTCACACAGCCTGCCACCGCTCCATTCCACGCATCCTCCGCATCCCTGAGCCTAGCAGCGACGCACGACACGGCCGCATACACGCCCCCAAACAGGGCGAATGATTTGGCCGAGGCCCGGCCGTCGGCCAGGGAGGCGGCGAGGCGGCCGCCAGGGGGGGCGGCGGCGCCGGCCGAGCGCGCGAGCCGGGAGCCGCCGCCGAACACGAAGCCTAGAGCACCACCCGACAGAGCGGCCATGGCGCCATTGATGGAACAGGGGATGGCGTAGTCGTCGTGGGGGGGGGCGTCCAGGTAGGACGCGGAGTTGGGGTCCTGGTGGGGGGGGTGGGTGGATGGAGGCATGGGTGTCCGAGCGCGCTGCGCTGTCCCCTGCAAAACCGCGCCGCCCGCCACCTCCTGCCTCCCGTGTCTTTCAAGGCCTGTGATTGTGCTTGCTTCCCACGCGCGACCGCACGCGAAATAAAGGGGCGCGAGGGGGGCCAAAGCGCAGCGTTTTCGTCGCATTTCCTTCCCTCCTTTCCCTCACCTCGCGCGCCGCCTGCGCCCCCGTCACCACAAACGTGGGCGGCTCCGCGGGAGGCGGAGGCGCCGCCTCGCCCGCCTCTGGCGAGGGGGCAGCAGGCTTGGACCGGGTGAAGAGGCCCATGATTTTTTTTGCTCGGTTTTTTCGACGGGTCAGGAGTGTCTCCACCCTCTCTCTTGGCTCTCTTTTTGCTCACACACACACCGTGTGTGACACGCACACACGGTTCTTCGGCTCTGGCACCTTCCCCCATGCGGAAACACACGCACACACAAAAAAATCATCCTGCCCCTCTCACGCGGCCGCGGCTTTTTCAGCGGCGGCCGGCGGCGCGTCGCCGCCGCCCGCGCCCGCGTCGCCGCAGCCGCCCTTGCCGCCCCGACCGCGGCGAGCGCGCGGCTTGCGGGGGGGGGCGTCACCATTGGCGACAGGCGCAGCAGCGCCATCGCCATCGCCAGCAGCAGCGCCAGCCACGGCCGGCGCGGCGTCTCCACGCTTGCCGCGTCGGCGCGACCGCGCCTTCTTGTCGCCGCCGCCGCCTTCGCCGGCCGCGGCGGCGGCAGCAGGGGCGGCCCCACCGCCCAGGCCGGGGGGTGGGAGCACGGCGTCGCCCAGCCCCGGCGGCGCTGCGCTGTCGTCGCCGCCGCCGCCGCGCCCGCGCCGCGCGCCGCGGCGCGCGGCCGGCTCGCCCCCCGGCATCGGGGATGGGCCGTGGCCATCGGCCACGGTGGCCGCGTTGCCACCGCCGCCGCGGCGGCCATTAGCCCGGCCGCCGCGCCCGAAGCCAGGCGGCGGCGCGTCGTCGTCGGCGGCGGCGCCACGCAGAGGCAACGTGCGGCGTGGCGGCGCGGGGGAAAGAGCGACGCCCGCGCCGCCTCCCTCTCTTCCTCCTGCAGCCTCGCGACCCGGCGGCTCGCGGCGGCGGCGGTCGCGGTCGGCGCGAGGAGGCGGCGGCGGAGGCGGCACAGGAGGCCCCAGCGACAGCGCCGCGAGCGACGGCGGCGCGCGCTGCTCCTCGCGCCGGGGCGGCGGGGGCCGCCCCACCCCCACGGGCGGCCCGTTGGCGGGCGGCGGCGCCCGCGTGGGCGTGGGGAGCGCCCCACCCACCCCCCCCCGCCCGCGGCGACCGCGGCACAATCGCTGGCGGCCCCCCCTCGCGCCCCGGCGGCCGCGCGGGCGGCAGCGGGGGGCCGCCCTCGCGCCATGGCGGCCGAGCCGGCGGCAGCGGCGGCCCATCGTGGTAGCGTGGCGGCGGCAGCGGCGGCCCATCGTGGTAGCGTGGCGGCGGCAGCAGGGGAGGCGGGCCGCCCCCGTAGCCGCGGTCGCCTCCTCCGTAGCCGCGGTCGCCCCCTCCGTAGCCGCGCGCGTCCTGCGGCGAGCGCGGGCGCGGCGGCACGCCGCCAAACCCGCCGCCACCGCCCCGGTGGCCACCAAACTCGCCGCCACCAAACGCGGCGGCGGCGGCGGTCCTGTCCACCGCGTCCCCCGGGCGGCGGGGCAGGGCGGGGGCGGGGTCAAAGGCGGAGGGTTCGTGGGACGGGGCGGGCGGGCGGCCGAAGCCGCCAAAGCCCGGGGCGCGCCGCCCAAACGGGTCGTAGCCTCCGTAGCGGGGTGGCGAGGGTGGAGCCACGGGGGAGGGCGCCGACCCCAGCGTCGGAAAGTCAGCGTCGCGGGGGGGGGGGCGGCCCCGCGCGGCGCGGGCCGGGGAGGCCTGGCGCGACGGCCGCGCGCGGCGGGGGGCGCGGGAGGCGCCGCCCCTCCCCCTGGCCCGGGCGCAGCGCCCGGCAGGCCGGCGCCGCCCCAGGCAGCGCCCGCGGGTTCACCCCCGTCGCCAGGCTGGGCCTGCGGGGCACCTTCCTCTGCAGGCGGCGCCCCAGGAGCACCCCACGACGCGCCCGGCGTGCCGCCCCCCCCGCACCAGCGCGACCGAGGGGTCGTTGCCGTTGGCCTCCCGCCGGGCGGACGGCAGGTTGACGGGTTTGGGGACGGCCACCTTGCCCAGGGAGACGAGGCGCTTGGCGCCCGGCCTGTGTGTGGTGAGGGAGGAGGGGACGGTCAGCGGAAAAGGGATGGGTGCGTCGAAAAAAAAGTTTTGCCTGGACCACCCACACGCGGCCCGCCCTCGTTTGTCCACTGTTGCATACACAGTAGTGCACTAGCGTCAGGGCGCGGGCGGGAGGGCAGGGGTCGGGCGTCGCCCCAATGCACGGCGTGCTGCTGGCAGAGTGCGGTACGAGCGCCCTCTCTCGCAGCCTCCGATCGCGCAGCCTCCCTCGGCCCGCTGAGGGCCCCGGCCAGACGCTGTAGCCTGGCTCGTGCGTGGCACGCGTGGCACAGGGGCCAGAGTCCGAGGGAGGGTGGCGCGGGCGCACCCAAAACAAAAACGTCACGCCTCCGATCAGGCGCGGCGGGGCAGCCCACCCCCGCCCACGCGGGCCGGGGTCCACCGTGCCGCATGCGCAGGCCTCACCTCTGGTGCCCTGCCATGGGGAGTGGAGCCACGGGCCGAGGGTGGGTGCGTGGGAGGAAAAGGGATGCAGCGCACGGCCCGGGGCGAGAAAAAAAACGCGGCTCGGCAGTGTTCGTCTCTCTTGTCCACGACGGCGACGCGTTCTCTCTCCTCTATGCTCCCTCCGCGCGCCGCCGCCGTCGGCGCTGCCGCCGCGGGCGGTGGCACAACCCGCCCGCCACCCCCCCTCCCCCGCCTGCGGGACGCGCCCCCGCTGACCCTCACGCTCGACCGCGCCAGTGCGTCCCGCGGCGACACCGCCGCCGTCACCGCCCTCGCCTCCCACCCGGGCGCCACCAGCGTGGTGGTGCACGCGGGGCGTGCCCTGGTGATGGAGGGGGGACGGAGCGCAGCGAGGCTGGGGGTGGACCCCGCGGCTGTCACGCGAGACTCACCCCTCATCCTGCTCGGCCGCTCCCCAGCCGACGGCGCCCCCCTGTTTGCGACAGTGGTTGACGACCCCGCAGCTGCAGCCGCGGCCGCGGGGGCGGGCGCTGAGCGGGTGGCCCCCCGCGACGCCGCGCCGCGGCTGACGCGGGATGATTGTGCCGCGCTGGCGGTGGGTGCAGCGCTGGCTTCCTGGCACGAGGGCGCGAGGTTCGACCCCGCCACTGGGTCGCCCACGGTGCCGGTGGCGGGCGGCTATGCGAGGCAGGTGGTGAGTGAGGGTGATGGCGACGCCTCGCCACCCCGCCGCCGCCGCCCGCGCCGTGTGCGCCCCCGCCTCGACCCCGCCGTCCTCGTCCTGGCCACGTGCGGCCACCACGTCCTCCTAGGACGCAAGCCCGACTGGCCGGACGCGCGCTACTCGTTGCTGGCGGGGTTTGTGGATGCGGGCGAATCGATCGAACAAGCCGCGACGCGAGAGTTGGAGGAAGAGGCGGGCGTGGTGGTGGATGCAGACTCTGTCACTCCCACGTACTGGGGGTCCCAACCCTGGCCGTTCTCGGGGTCGCTGATGCTGGCGGTCGGGCTGGAGGTGGGGCTGGGGATGGATGGCGCGCCCCCGCACGCGGAGCCGCGCGACGGTGAGTTGGCCGACGTGCGCTGGTTTGACGCGGCCACAGTGGCGGCAGCGACGAGGGATGAGAGTGATGCTCTGCAGCTGCCTGGGCCGCACGCCCTGGCGCGCAGCGTGCTGGCGAGGTGGGTGGCGACCGTGTGATTTTTCTTTCACCAAATCAAAAAAAAAAAAACAGTTTCTACAAATCTCCCTCTCTCTCTTTCCATCACACCGCAATATGGGCCACACTCTCATCAATCTCGTCCACCGCGTCCCCAAACAACCGCGCCACGTCAGCCACCGTCACCGCGGCCGCGACCGCGTCGCCGTCGGGCAGGGCCACCTGCAGCCTCCCCTCCAGCGCGGTGACGAGGGCCAGTTGGGAGGGCAGGGAGGGAGCTAACTCGATGATGCGGTCGGACGGGGAGACGGTGGGGCGGCGGAGGTGGTCGGCGGTGAGGGCGCACACGTCGGCCAGGAGCTGAGGAAAAAAAGGGGGTGATTTTTTGTGTTGTGTTAGGTGTGCTTCCCCTATTCTGAGCCTGTGCGGTCCCTCCTCTGATGCTCTGCCGCCTCTTTCTCTCACCAGGTCCCGGTTGACGACGCGCGGCGGCGGCGGCCTGCGCCGCGCACGCTGCTGCGCGGGGAGTGCCCGGCGCGGCGGGCGGGCCGGGCGGGCCGAGGAAAGGGAATGGGAGGTCAGCATGTGGCGGATGGGAGGCAGCTGGGGAGGCCGCACGCGCGCGAGGGGGGCCCGAGAGCCAGAGAGGAAGGGAATTCGGCAGCGGAATGTGGTCGGCCGAAAAAACGACGCTCTGGTTTTGTTTCGCGCCCACTGGACCCCAACCACCGTCTTTTGTTTAAGGAGCATGAAAAAAATGAAAGTTTACGAGGCCAAGAAAGCGCGCACGAAAAAAGGAATGAAAGAAGAACAGCCACCCCGGGTTTTTGCCCCCCCCACCCCGACCCGTTGTTGTTCAAACAAACCCCCCTCTCCCATCCACTCCTCTCCACTCTCCACTCAGTTTGTGCGGGACCCAATGTAGTCCGCCAACGCCAGCAGCGGGGCAGCAGCCGCGGGATCGTACCGGTCGAGTGCCCGCTTCGCGTCGTCGATCAGTTCGGCAGCCACACGCCTCGACTCCTCCAACCCCAGCAGCGCAGGGTAGGTCGTTTTTTGAGTCGCCAAGTCTTTACCAGCAGTCTTGCCCAGCACGTCGGAGGGTTGGGTGATGTCCAGAATGTCGTCGACCACTTGGAATGCCAAACCAATTTTCTTCGCATAAATGCGGAGAGCAGGCACATCGCGCGCGGCGTCCGCCCCGCCCAGCAGCGCGCCCGACACGACGGACGCTTCCAGCAGGGCGGCCGTCTTGTGTTCATGGATGTACTGCAGGGTGTCGAGCCCCACATCGACGCCACCGCCTTCCGACTTCAAGTCCACCACTTGGCCCGCCACCAGGCCCTCTGCGCCCACCGACCGCCCGACTTCCGCGATGACGGCCAGGATGCGGTCGGCAGAGACGCCGGCCGTGGACCGCGCGATGTGTTCAAAGGCGAAAGCCAGGAGAGCGTCACCAGCCAGAATGGCGATGTCCTCGCCGTACACCTTGTGGTTGGTGGGCACGCCACGGCGGAAGTCGTCGTTGTCCATGGAGGGCAGGTCGTCGTGGATGAGGCTGGGGTGGAGTGGCGTGGGGTTAGGGTTTTTGTCTTTTTTTTAACTCCTTTAACCCTCCCTCCCTCCACGCTCCAAACTCACCTCATCGTGTGCAGCATCTCCAGCGCGCACGCGGTCGGCATCGCCGCCTCCGCCGACCCACCCACCAGCTCGGCGGCGGCCAGGCAGAGGACGGGGCGCACGCGCTTGCCGCCCGCGAGGAGGGAGTAGCGCATTGCCTCCGTGACTGCGACTGGGTGGGCTGCGGGGACAGCAGCATCCAACGCCGCATTCACAGCAGCCGCCCGAGACCCCATGTAAGCGCCAAAGTCGAAGAAAGCAGGGGCGGAGGGGGGGGCGGTGGCAGTGGAGGCGGACGCGGCGGCGGCGGCGGCCGCGGCGGCGGGCTCAGCGGCGGGGGGGGGCAGGACGAAGGGGCGGCGCTGCGGTGGGTAGGAAAAGGGAATGGAAGAGGATGAGTGAAGAGACGCGTTGTCGTTGCAACCGGGGTGATAGAAAAGCGATAAGGCGAGGGTGAGGGTCGGGAGCGCGGTTTTTTCGCGGCCGGCGCTGGTTTTTCGTTGTTGGGCTCTCGCGTCGGGGAGGGGGGCGCTGGCGTTTCTTCCTCGACTCTCTCTCCCACCCGCCAAATCACCTGAGCCCGTCCGGTCACGGGAGCTGCCCTGAGGGCCGGCGGCGCGCAGGGCCTGTGTGTGAGGAGGGGGAGGAGGAGGGTGTGAATTTCACGCAAGCCCAAACGCGGCGCGGCCTCCTGCCGCCCCCTCCCGCCCGCCGCCTTGCCGCCCTCCAACCCGCGTCCAGGCTGGCGCATGGTACCCCCACGTCTGCTGCGCGTCACTCACCGCGCGGTCGTGGCGAGGCCGGTGCGCATTGTGGCGTTTTCTGAGCTCGAGGCTTTCTCGAGCAGGGGAAGCAGGAGCCGAAAAACGGCCGCGGTGTCAGGGGGGGCGCGGCGTCTGCAGCCGCTGTGTCAGCAGCCAGAGCAAGACCCTGAGCTGTGGCGGGGAAGGAAGGAGGCGGCGGTTTGTTGGAGAGAGCGAGAAGAGGAGCAGCGAGCGCACTGCGCTAGCAAGAGAGGCAGTCGCGGCCTCCCTCTCTCTTCACTCCGTCGTTTCCGTTTTCTCTTGTTGCCGTCTCTCTCTCTCCATGGCCAAGTCCCTGCGCTCCAAAGTCAAGCGCGCCGTGCGCGCCGAGCGTCGGTGAGTGTCCGGCACTGTGTGTGTGGTGTGTGTTGGAGAGAGGAAAGAGAGAGAGCTCGAGCGAAATACCGACGCATTCCCCTTTTTTCCGCACACACAGCGAGCGCCTGGGCGAGTCGCCCGTCGTGCTCAAGCGGGAAGCGTCCACCCAGGCCGCCCTGGCGCGCGTGCTGGCGGCGGGGGCGGAGAAGAGGGCCCAGGTGAGAGAAAGAGGGAAAGGAGGAGGCGTCGTTTTTTTTCGTTTCGGTTCGGCGGCTCCCCAAAAACCCTCCCCATGCACCGCTCACCCACACACACTCCCCTCTTTCACCACCATCAGTCCGCTGCCGCCCGCGCCACCGCCATGGACGCCGACGCCCCGCACTCCACGTCGGCCCCCGCTCCCTCCGCCGTTGCGGCCGCCGTTGCGGCGACCGCGCTGGCCGCCGCCGACACCGACACCGTCCAGTGGTCCAAACTGGGCGTCGCCCGGGGCGGCGTCGCCGGCAAGCGCGTCCGCACGACGCGGGGGCGGGGCAAGGGGAGGCCCCTCCGCCGCATCGTGGCGCCGAGTGCGGAGGTGGCCAAAGCGGGGGCGCTCTATTTTGCTAACCCCAAAAACAAAAAGGCGCTGAAAAGGCGGACCTCCATTTTTACGCGGCATGAAGGGTGAGGAAGGTGTGTGTGTGTGTGTGTGTGTGTGTGTGTGTGTGTGTGTGGATGGATCGGCCCCTTTAGCGACTCTGAGCCTGCTGCTGTGTTTTTTTTTTTAATCGGGGGGTGATGTTTTGTTTTCTCTTGTTGTCTTTGTTTTTTTCCGTTTGGAAAGAGGCTGTTGGAGCCAAGTAACACAGTGTTTTTTTTTTCTTTTAAGAAAAAAAGAGAGGGGTAGAAAAGGGAAGGGACGGGGTGGGGGGGAGGGAAAGGGAAAGAGGGGGGCCAAGATCGTTTGTTTTTTTGTTTCCGCACGCTCGCTCACTCCGCCGCGTCCCCACCACCACCGCCCGCCCCCTGCGCGCAAAACTCGAGGGCCACGTCTTTGATCTCGGCCTTCATCGGTTTCAGGTCGGCGCCGAAGTGGGTGGACAGCGCGGACACCAGCTGCTTGACGGAGAAGGAAGACATGTCCGCGGTAGCCAGCAGGGCCAACGCCTGGCGCTTGACTTCGGCAAAGGGGGGCAGAGGGGCGTCGGTGGCGGGGGCGTCGGCGGCGGCGGGGACGGGGGCGGGGACTGCGGCCACGGCCGCCGGCGCGGGCTCCGGCGGCGGGGGCGTCGCTTTCTTCGCCGCACGCGCGGTCGTCGGCGCGGGGGGCGCCTCCCCGTCAGACTCGTCCCCCGACTCGGACGGCGACGAGGTGCCGTCGTCGTCAGAGTCGGAGGAGGAGGACGCGCCGTCGTCATCGTCGCTGCATGCCGCCTGTGTCTTTTTGGGCGCGCCAGCGCTCTTCGCCTTCTTGGCGGCGCCCGCCTTCTTGCCCCCACTCCCGCGAGCCCGCTTGCGCGCCACCGCCGCCTTCTTCATGGCCTCCCGAGACGCCAAGTCTTTGGCGCCGGGGGTGGGGGCGGGCGCGGCCAGGAAGGAGAGCAGTTTTTTCACCTTGTCCTCCTTGGTGCCGCCCCCCCGCGGCACGTCCAGCAGGTCGAGCATCCGGTGCACCACCTCCCCCTTCACCCGAGCCGTGACTTTGTCGACAGCGTCGGCCGTGGAGTCGGCGCCGTCGGTGAAGCCGGAGAAGGCGAGCACATCGCGCTTGCGGGTGGTGCCCTGGGGGTGGAAAGGAAAGAAGTTGTTTGTTTGTTTCGTTCGTTTCTCTCTTCTCGTCTCCCCTTCCTCCCTTCCTCTCTCTCACCTTGCCCGGGCGGCGGTACATGATGTTGTGCAGCTCCTTGACGGCGGGGTCGTCGCCCTTGACCTTGGTGAACAGGAAGGCGACTGGAGAAAAAAAATAGAGGTCGTTTTTTGTGTGTGTGTGAGTAACGGCTTTATTGTTAGACGTGCGCCCCATACCCCCATCATGTCATTGTGGCATTCACACTTAGCGCTGCGCGTGGCTGGGGTGTGTGTGCACCGCGTGGCGGTGACGTGGGCGCCATCGCATCAGAACGCATCAAAACGAAAACACTCCTCCCAGCTTTCTCTCTCTCTCTCTCTCTGCCCACGGCACACCGTTCGGAATGCCGGCCAGCTTGGTGCCCTTGCCCTGTGTGTGTGTGTGTGTGTGTCGGGAAAGGAGGGTGAGCCTTCTGCGCCCCGACAGCCCCCCCCGGCTCGCGCGCGCGCGCGCACTGGTCCAAATCCCCACATCCATCCCTCCACTCGCCTCGGCCACCACCAGCTTGTCCGGCTTCTTGATGACCTCCGGCTGGAAGTAGGCCACCGTCTTGCGCACGCGCCCCCCCTCCCGCGCGGGCGGGGACGGGGCGGCGGCCTTCTTGACGCTCTTGGGCGACGACGGCGGGCGCGCGGACGGCGCGGGGGCGGGCGGCGGCGGCGACACAGCCGGCGGCGGCGGCGGCGGCGGCGGAGCGGCAGCCTCCGGTAGTGGTGGGGAGGGCGCGGCCGCGGGGGGGGGCGGCGGGGCGTTGGGGAGGGCGGGCGGGGCGTCCATAGCGACGAAGAGAGAAACGATTTTTCGGGTGAGAAGAGAAAACACAACGCTCTTCCATTTTCGCGTGTTCCCACCGCGCCCCCCGCGCGCGCTCCCTCCCACGCACACGCGTGCGTGTGCGTGTGTGTGTGTGTGTGTGCTTCCCGCGCGGCCTCCCCGCCCCCCCGCTTCCCCCACAAATGGCCGACCGCGGCAAGAAGCCGGTCGGCGTGGCCAATGTGCAGCGCCGCACGTGGGACACGAGCGAGTATGAGGCCGCCGCCGAGGAGCGCAAGCAGGAGGTGAGAGAGAGGGGGAGAGAGAGAGAGGCAAGGCAACCGTGGGGGGGACACACCCGCCCCCTTCCTTCACACCCACCCACACACACACACACACACACACACACACACACACACTCCACTCCAGCTCGACGCCTCCGCCGGTGAAACCGCGGCCGACGCCCGCAAGCGCAAGCGGCTGGCGCGCGACCCTCTCCGCGCGGGGATCATCACAGAGCGCGCCCCCCTGCGCGCGCGCGACGCCGACGTCGACCTGGCGGCCGACCTGGGCCGCAAACGGTCCGTCACAGCAGGCGCAGCCCCCGCGGGGCAAGCCGGCTACTATTGTTCTGTCTGTGACTGCGTGCTCAAGGATTCAAAGGGGTGGTTGGACCACGTCAACGGCAAGTGGCACAACCGGGCCCTGGGCATGTCCATGCGGGTGGAGAAGGTGGGGGTGGACGGTGTGAAGGCCAGGCTAGCCGCCTTGGCGGCTAAGAAACAGGAGGAGAAAGGGAGAGGAGGTGGGGATGACGACGCTGAGAGAATCGACCCAGAATCTGCTGCTGGCGCCCGGCTGGCGGCCGCCCAGGCGACGGAGGCCAGGGCGGCGGCGGTCGCCAAGGCGAGGCGGGAGGCCAGGAAGGCGGCTATGAAGGCGGCCAAGGAGGAGGAAGGGGAGGAGGAGGACGACGGCGAAGAGGCGGCCGCGCTGGCAGCGGCCATGGGGTTTGGAGGGTTTGGTGGGGGGAAGTGAGATGGCGTGTTTTTTGTGTCTGAACTGCTGTAGGTTTCTGTGTCTAGTTTCTGTTCTTTGTTCGGGTGGTGGTGGTGGTGACGAAGAGAAGAGAGGGAAACGAAAGAGTGGTGGACCACAACTCTTGTCTCTCTCTCTTGTTTCGCCGCCCTCTCTCCCCCACCATGGGCAACCTGTGCTCCGGTGGTCTGGCTCCCGACGATCTGTATGCACGGGTACGTCGCGTGTGCTGGGCGTGGGGCCGCGCGCGGGACCCCGCACACGCAGGCGCGCGCGCGCATGCCATTTTTGCTCGACCAACACACTCCCCTTTCCCTCCCCCCACAGCCCTGGAAACCAGCCTCCAATGATGGGGGTGCTGACGCTCCCTCTCGGAGACGGGCGGTGCGTGTGTTGGTGTACGGAGGGCGGGTGTCGAGAGAGCACGACGCGATTTCGGTCGCATGGGGCGCCAATGCAGCTGCTTCTGCCTCCGCCCCGGCGCTCATGATACGCGCCCACACCACACACAGGCACCGCCCTCTGCAGTGGCACCATCCTCCCGCCATGGCGCGGCGACCACGCCCCCTCCCGCGGCCACAACTCCTCCCTCCCCACCCTCCCCCGTCCCACCTGCCCCCGGCCCCCCGTCCTCCTGGACGCGGGGCGATCTCATAGGAGCGGGCGCCTTTGGTCGCGTCTACCTGGGCCTGGATGACACCACGGGGAGGCTGCTGGCAGTCAAACAGGTGTCGCTGGCCACCGACGCGGGCGCCGCGCGGAGGGCGGCCCCCCACGTAGACGCCCTGGCGTCCGAGGTGGCGTTATTGGCGGGCCTGTCCCACCCCAACATTGTGCGGTACTTGGTAAGTGGAAAGGCAGGGTGTGTGTGAGATATTTTTTCTGTTTTTTTCTCACCCTACCCACCCACCCCACCGCCACCCCAGGGCACCGAGCGCACCCCCACCGAGCTCAACATCTTTCTGGAGTACGTGCCGGGCGGCTCCATCGCGTCCCTCGTCTCCAAGTTTGGGCCGTTGAGGGAGGCAGTGGCCTCTCGGTATGCTGGTGCAATTTTAGATGGCCTGGCCTACCTCCACGCCCACGGCATCGCCCACCGGGACGTCAAGGGCGCCAACGCTTTGGTCGACGCCTCTGGTGGCGTCAAGCTGGCCGACTTTGGGGCCAGCAAGAAGATCGAGGACGTGGCGACACTGGGTGAGATGAGAGCGAGAGAGGGTGGTGACAAGAGATGGATTGTTTTTCATTGTTTTTTTTTTTTCCTCTCTCTCTCTCTCACCCTAACACACCCACCCACACTCCCAACCCAGACTCTGGCTTCAAATCCATCAAGGGCACCCCCTACTGGATGGCCCCCGAAGTCATCAAGCAGACGGGGGCGGGGCGGGCGGCCGACGTGTGGTCCGTCGGCTGCACCGTGGTCGAAATGATCACGGGCAAGCCGCCCTGGTCCCAGTATTCATCCCAGGTGAGCGCTCTCTTCCACATTGCGCAGGCGGGGGGCGCGCCCCCGCTGCCGGAGGAGGGGTTGTCGACTGCCGCGCGCGATTTCTTGGCGCACTGTTTTCGACGCGACCCCCGCGCCCGCCCGTCCGCGGCCGCGCTGAGGAAACATCCCTGGTTGAACCCACAGAGTGTGGTGGCAGCAGCGCCCGAGGAGGCAGCACCCTTGGGGGCGGGCGCAGCGGCGGTGGCAGCCGCCGCCGCGCGGCCGCCCCCACTCGCGCTGTGTGGAGGTGGCGGCCTGGGGGCACCGTCGCCCGTGGTGGAGGAAGGGGGGGATGGTGAGGGGGCGACTGTGTCCACGTCGTCATCATCGTCCAGTGGGCCGCCTGTGTCGGTGGGTGGTGATAGTAGTGTGTCGCCAGCGTCGGCCGCTGTCGCCGCTCCCGGCCCGTCGCCACTCACCGCCTCCGCCGCGTCCCCGCTGCGCGTGCCGCCCCGCCCATCCAGCGGGAGGGGGCGGGTGGGCGCGTCTACTGCAGCCACTGACGCCCGCCCCGTCACCGCGGCGCCGCCCCCACGCCGCGCCGCCGCGAGCGTAGCAGCCGGCGGCCACCGCGCCGCGTCCTCCGGCGTGCCCGCCCTGCCGCCCGTCGGTGATGACGACCCTGAAGCCGCTCTGGAAGCTTTGCGCCGCGCCAACGCGGCGGCGGGGGGCGCGGCTGCCCCGGCCGCGCGCGGGTGGGCGGCCGCCGCGTCGGCCGCCGCGTCGAGTGTCGCGGCATCGCGCGGCCCCACCCCCTCCCCCGCACGCGTTGCAGCAGCAGACACCACGCGGAGGCGCCCTCCGTGGGATGCGACCGGGGAGGATGACGGGTTCAACCCGGTGGAGGAGCCGTCGTGGGTGGGGGGCGGCGGCGGGGGGAGCAGCGGCGGTCTGTCGCCGGCGGCGAGCGAGTGAAGTGAAAAATTGTGTGTGTGTGTGTGTGTGTGTGTTTCTTTGCCTGTGTGTGCTGTTTTGTGTGTGTGTCAGTATCTGATGTGTGTGCCCTGCTGGTGTGGGTAGGAGAGAAGTCGGGGTGTCACAAAAACCGCACGCCACCCCCACAGAACGAAAACAATCAAAAACACATTCATCAAACTTTCATCCGAACAAAAAGGCGGCCACATCAGACAGCGAGATAACGGCCAGCACACGGCGGGCGCCACCATCGATGACGTAGACCCTTCTGACCCCAGGCAAGGCCAACCGCTCGACAACAGCACGCAGTGTGTCTGCAGGAGTACAGACGTGCACGCGCGGCGCGCGCGGCGTGGGCGGGGCGCCAGGCGCGGTGGCCGGCCCACCAGACGGGCCGAGGGCGCCCCCCAACCCTGTGGGTGGCAACGAAGTCAGGGCTAACGCTTGGCCGACAGTCACGTCCTCCCACTGCAGGCGCGAATACGCAGATCCACGCGCGAGCGCCGTGATGTCGCTCCTCGCGTACACATCCACCAGCCCTCCCCCACCATCCACCACGGGCAGGGCAGACAGGCCCGCCTCCAGCAACAGGCTGAGCGCGGTGGCGAGGGGAGTGGCGGGCGAGACGGAGGCGATGGGGGCAACCCTGCGTGCGTCGACGCGCGGCGTCGCGCCCGGCGGCGGCGGCCGTGCGGGGGGCAGCGCGTCCGGCGCCCACGTGCCCAGGGGCAGGTCGCCCACGGGGGCGGCCAGCAGGGGCAGGGCGGTGGTGGGGGCGCGCAGGGCGCGCAGGGCGGTGCCGAGGACACCCGCCAGAGACGCGAGGCCGACGGGGGCGGCGGCCGACCCAGGGCCGCACTCGCCTGGAGGCGCGATGATGGGGGCCACACTCACGCGCTGGATGGCCAGCGTGCGCACCACATCCGCCAGCGTGTCGTCGGGGGACACGTGCACCAGGGGGCGGGCGGGCGGGGCGGGCGGGACGGAGGGCGCACCCGGAAGTGTGGGTCGCGCGGGGCGCGCCGGGCGCCCCAGCCGCAGACCGCAGCCTCTCGATCGTGTGCACATCCATCTCTGACTCAGACATGGGGGACGCGCCTGCGGTCACGGAGGAGCGGAGGGCGACCAATGCGTGCACGAAATCAGAGGCTGACAGCGTTCCAACCAGCACGCGCGCGAGCGCGCACCACACGGGCGCCGTGGCACACCGCTCATCATGCAGCGCGTGGAACGCCATCCGCACAGGCAGGCGGGAGTCGAGCAGCACCAGCTTGCCCGAGTCGGGCACCAGGTCGGCCGCGGTGGCGGTGGAGAGGAAGGAGGAGAGCGCGGCGCGCGTGCGGCGAGGTTCATCCGGCGGCAGTGGGGGCGGGGGGGGCGGGGGCGGCGGGGGCGGCACCCCGCCCGACACCGCCATGCCGACGCGTGGGGAGGCGCCGTGCGGGGAGGAGGAGGGCGGCACGGCAACGAGGCCGGGGGGGAGGGGGGCGCCAGAGGCCAGGGCGGCCGGGGGCGGCGGCGGCGGCGGGGGCGGCGTGGTGGAGGCAGACGGCACAGCGTCCGCCATGTCTGCGTCCGAGGCAGGGGGGGGTGTCGACGCGGTGGGAGGGGCGGCGGCGGCGGCGGCGGCTGCCGCCGCGGGGGCCGCGCCGGGCGGCAGCGGCACGCCCGCCGGCGCGCCGCCCGCCGTGCCCCCGCCGTCTGCCCGCCGCACAAAAAGCCAGTTGTTGACGTTGCCCAGGGGGTCGGGCATGAAGGGCGCCGTCTCATCGTGGCGCCAGGCGCCATCGACGATGAACTTGTATTGGTGGTAGCTGGGGGGAGGGTGGGGGGAAGGAAAAGGGAAGGAGGGTCGGCCGACGTGGAAAGGGAATTCGGCGCTGTGTTGCCCCGTCACCCCCACGCCCACGTCCCACTGCGCCCCCCGATTTCTCACGCCACACAGCACACACACAGTCCCAGCCGTCCTTGGTCGGCACACACTCACGCTCTCCCCCCCCCACACACACAAAAAAAACACTCACCCTGGCGGCAGGTGCACGACGACCGAAAACTCGCCCGCCGCCCCCGGGGACGGCGCCATCGGCACCGTCTCCACCCAGCGCGTAAAGGAGCCGCACAGGTGGACCTGGAGGGGGGTGGGGAGGGACGAAGATGCGGAGGTGAGGCAGGTAAGGGAGACCGCTGGGGAAAGGCAGCCGCCCATGCCGGCAAACACACGGGCCCGCCCACACAACTCACCGCCTGCCCGTCAAACCGCCACGTGAACCGGGTCGGCACAAAGTAGGTGGAGGCCGCCATGTGTGAGTGGCGGGAGGAGGCAGCAAAAGAAAAGGAGGGCGGAAGCCCACACCACCCCGGTGACGGGGGAGGGGCGTCTCGCTCTTGCGTTTTGTTGTGTGTCGGCTGCGAATCGCACACCCAGGTTTCCTTTTTGTTTTGTGTTCCAGCGCCGCGCGCTCTGTGTGTGTGTGTGTGTGTGTGTGTGTGTGTGTGTGTGTGTGTGTGTGTGCTGCGTCAGCCACCTGGTTCCTCACTCCACCCTTCTCTGCAAATGGCGGACGCTCCCCCCGCGCCGACCGACGGCGCCGCCGCCGCGCCGCCGCCACCGCCGCCCGCTGAACAGTCGGTCGACCCGTGGTCCGTGACCGCGGGGGCGGACGGCAAGATCGACTACGACAAGCTGTGCCGGGACGTGAGTAGTGTGTGGGGAGAGAGGGAGAGGGAGGGAGAGAGGGACCGCGATGGGGCGGTGGGCTCAGTTTCCCTCCTCCCACCCACCCCACAGTTTGGCTGCAGCCTGATCGACCAATCCCTGATTGAACGGTGAGAGTGACTGCGTGTGTGTGTGTGTGCGAGTGCTGTGCGCGTGCGTATGCTTGAATCATTCGCTTTGCTTCATGAAACACCCCCCCTCCCCGTGCCCCCGTGCCTCAGTTTCGAGCGCGTCACCTCCGTCCCCGCCCACCCCCTCCTCCGCCGGGGCGTCTTCTTCGCCCACCGCGACTTGGGGATGATCCTGGACGCCGTCGAAAAGGGACAGCCTGTCTACTTGTACACGGGGAGGGGGCCGTCCTCGGACGCGCTGCACCTCGGCCACCTCGTCCCCTTCATGTTCACGCGGTGGCTGCAGGGCGCCCTCAAGTGCCCCCTCGTCATCCAGCTCACCGACGATGAAAAAGCGCTGTGGCGGGCCCTGGATGTGGAGGAGGCGTGCCGGCTGGCGCAGGAGAACATCAAGGACATCATCGCCGTCGGCTTCGACCCTGCCTCCACGTTCATCTTCACCGATTTCGGGTACATGGGGGGCGCCTTCTACAAAAACGTGGTCCGCATTCAGCGCGCTGTGACGCTCAACCAGGTGCGCGGCATCTTCGGGTTTGGCGACTCGGACGCGATTGGGCGGATCGCGTTTCCGGCTGTGCAGGCTGCCCCCTCGTTCTGCGACTCCTTCCCCCACATCTTTGGCGCCGCCCGGGGCGTCGCCTGCCTCATCCCGTGCGCCATCGATCAAGACCCCTACTTCCGCATGACGCGGGACGTGGCGCCGAGGGTGGGGCACGCGAAGCCCGCTTTGATTGAGAGCCGCTTCTTTCCCGCGCTGCAGGGCGAGTCGGGAAAGATGTCTGCCTCCGACCCAACCTCTGCCATTTTTGTGACGGACACGCCCAAGCAGATCAAGACCAAGATCAACAAGTACGCGTTCTCGGGGGGGAGGGCGACGGTGGAGGAGCACAGGGCGCTAGGTGAGTTGTTGTGTGTGTGGGGGGGGGGGGGGGGGGAGGGGAAACAGAGGGAGAGACTGGGCACCGGCGGTTTTTTGTGCCCTTGTGTGTGTGTGTGTGTGTTCCACTCTCACACGTGCACACACACACACACACACACCACACACCCCAGGCGCCAACCTCGATGTCGACGTCCCCTGGAAGTACCTCCAGTTTTTCCTCGACGACGATGCAAGGCTGAAACAAATCGGGGAAGACTATGCCGCCGGCCGCCTCCTGACCGGCGAAGTGAAAGCCATCCTCATCGACGTGTTGACCGCCCTGGTAACTGCCCACCAGGCGAGGCGGGCGAGGGTGGATGAGGCAGTCGTCGCGTCGTTCACGTGCGTGCGGCCGATGGAGGGCCTGCTGGACGGACTCACGCTGCCGCCTCCCCCAAAAATACACAAGAATGACAAGCCCAAGCGGGTGTGGGGGGGTTCGGCGACGTCCAAGCTGGTGGGTGGGGGTGGGGGGCAGTGAAGCGAGAAGGGGGGCTGTTGTGTGTGTCGTGTGTCCCGAGTGGGTGCGACCTTTCCTGGTGTTCGAGACTCTGCAAAACCCACATTTTTTTTTCGAGTGGGGCGGGGGAAAGGGAATGTGCTAGAGAGTGGGGGCCGGCGTGGGGGCGGTGAAGAGGGAGACACTCCCTGTGGTGCCCCCTCTTTGTATTCATGGTTTCGCGGGCTGCGCTCTCACACTTTTTTTGTTTTCTCGAGCGAAGCACTCTCTTCGCGACCCCCCCCCCCACCACCACCACCACCACCCCACACGCACACCACACCATGTCCCGCCACGCCCTGCTGGCGACCGCGGTCGCCCTGCTCGCTGTGTCCGCGGCCGCCGCGTCGACAGGTGAGAGGGGAGGGAGGGGAGCGCGCCGCGAGGCGCCTGTGCGGGCGCGCCCCCCCCCCCCACGCCTGCCTAGCCCCCCGCCCGCCGCCACGCGCGCTCTCCATGGGCCCGTGTCGATCGTCTAGCTGCTGCTGGCGGCGGCAGCGGGGCGGCGGGGCCGCGGGCGGGGGGGGGAGAGGCGGGGGGCGACGCACGCGCTGCGGTGCCCGAGGGACGAGCAAGCGAGCGCGGCGGCGCGGGCGTCCCCCACTCCTTCCCCACCCATGCCCTCCCTCTCACCACACACACACACACACACAGCCTCCACTCGCGCCCTGCTGCAGAAGCAAGGTGGCGACGCGGCGGACGTGAGTCGTTTGAGAGGGGGAGGAGAGAGGGGGCGGCGCGAGGCTCGCGATTTTTTCTCGCTTCCCTCGGGCTCACTTTTCACCCTCCCTCCCCTCTCCCTCCCCTCCCAGCCCGCCGCCGCCGGCTCCGCCACCTCCAGCGGCACCGCCCCCATCGGCGGCGCCCTCCTGCCAACGGGAAAGATGTCCAAAGCCTTCAACAAGCTCAACCTGCTGACCACGCTGGTCGGTGGCGGTGCGTCTGGCGTGAAAGCCAAGTTTGAGGGCGCGGTGTCCGAGCTGCTGTCCGCCGTGCTGGACAACCAGTTCACCATGTTCACCCAGCCGGAGGGCATCTTTGGTGAGAGTGGTGGAATGGTGGGAGGGAGGGGAAGAGAGAGAGAGAGAGCGCGGCGGCACACACACTCAACCCACCCTCCCACCCCTCCCACCCACCCACCCACCACTCCAGACCTGGGCTCCTCCGGCGCCGCCACCATCGAGTGGCCCGCCGGCAACCTGCGCGCCCTGACCGACTTTGCGGCGGCGCTCAAAGCTCCGGGCGCGGAGGGCCAGGGCGCGATCGCGTCGCTGGCTGCCGCGACGGGCCAGATGCTCGACGGCCTCTGCACCCCCGAATCCTTCACCCCCCAGTCCTTCATTCCCGCGGGGTGCTCCTCTCCCGAGGTCGAGCTGCGCCTGGTGCCGGCTGAATGCCTGCTGGAGGCGGCGTCGGGCGCCATGACGTGCCGCCCTGCGTACCTTCTCCTCGAGACGCGCGCCGCCATCTACACGGGGCCCTACTACGCCGCCGCCCAGTGGGTGGGGCGGTCGTGCGTGCCGTACGCGCTGGTGGGGCCCAAGGTGAGTTTGGTTTGGTGGGGAGGGTGAGGGAGAGAAAGCGCGGTGTTTTTGTGTGTGATTCGCCTCTGTTTTCTTCACGCACCCACCCACCCACCCCCCACCCACACCCCAACAACAGATCGACTGGGCCATTGGCTACAACGAGTACACCTTCACCGCGCCCGACCTGTCCAACCTGACGGCCGCCATCAAGGCCCCCCTGGCGGCGGCGGGCGACGCGCTGCTGGGCAAGGTGTCCGCCGTCGAGCAGAAGAAGAGCGCGATCAAGCAAGCCATTGTGGCCCCCGTTGCGCCTGCTGGTGGGGCGACATCCACCACGGCGGCGTTGGACGGCGCTGGCAACGAGGGCGGCAAGGGCGAGAAGGCGGGCAAGGAGGAGAAGGCGGGCAAGGACGAGGGCGGCCGCGACGGCAATGGCAACGGCGCGCCCGCGACAGCGGGCGGCGCGTCGTTGGGCGGGCGCTGAGTGGAGCGAGGGTGGATGTTTTTTGGCTTTTTCCCTTTCTTCTTTTTCTGTGACCTCTCGTGAACAGGAGCGCCGCACAGGCGCTTGACAAAAAAAACACTGTCCCTTTTTTTGGCTTGGCACGGCCGCGCGACCGAAAAGAGAGTAGAGACAAACAACACTGGCACTCTCCCCGACGCGCCACCGAATTTGCCCTGGGCAAAGCCGCACCCTCCCGCCCACGCGACAGCCGACACTCCTCCAGCACCACACGCACACACGCACACACACGCGTGCCCTGTGCCCTCCGATGGCGACGCCGGACGCCCCTCCCGACGGCGCCGCGTCTTCGAGGCTTGCGAAGATTTTTCGGGAGCGCGCAAGCTTCGAACTGGGGGAAGATGACGTCGAAGCCCTGTCCCGCGAACTGGCGTCCGCCACTCGGTTGAGCGGCAACGTGCCGCTGACGGCGGAGGACGCGGCGAGGCGGGAGGCGGAGGCGGCCGCGCTGACGGAGTGGACGGTGAGAGCGGAGAGAGAGGAGAGATGCGAGGCCCGAATTGTGGGGTGGGCGCGCGTGTGTCGCTTGTGGGCGTGGAGTGGGGCGAGTGACCCAGGGTGGGGAGGCTGGCGTGGGGAGAGAAACAGGGGACGCGCGTGGGGCCCCGCGCACACCCCGCGCTCTCGCACGAGCGGTCAAGGGCGCAACACGACGACCGAGCCCCAAACCTAACTCTCCCCTCTCCCCTACCTCCAGGCCACCTACCCCAACCTCCTGGCCCGCTTCGACGCCTTCGCCTCCGCTGCCGCGGGCAAGCGCATCGCCGTGTTTCTGGACTATGACGGCACACTGACCCCAATTGTGAGAGACCCAGACGCCGCGTTGCTCTCTGCTCGCGCGCGCGCGGCGGTCCGCGCCCTGGCCTGCCTCTTCCCCACCGCCATCGTCAGTGGACGCGCGAGGGACAAGGTGGAAGCCTTTGTGCAGCTGCCCGAACTGTATTACGCGGGGTCGCATGGGATGGACATTGTTGGGCCGCGCGAAAAGTGGGGGGATGGAGAGAGCACGGCGGCGGGTGATGCAGCGGGTGACGCCTCCACCCCCACCACCACCACCACCGCCACCCTCGCCTTCCGCCCCGCCCAAGACTGGGCCCCCATCATGGACGCCCTGCACGCCCGCCTCGCGGCCGGCGTCGCCCCCGTGCCAGGCGCGACTGTGGAACACAACACATTTTGTGTGTCTGTCCATTACCGCAACGTCGCCCGCTCCAGGTGGGACGATGTGGCCACCATCGTGAGCGATGCAGTGGCAGCGACGCCGGGCGTGCGCGCATCCAGGGGGAGGAAGGTGCTGGAAATCAAACCCGAGATCGACTGGGACAAGGGCGCCGCGCTGAGCCACCTGCTGGACGCGCTCGGCCTGGGCGGTGGAGGAGGTGGTGACACCTCCACCACCACCGCCGACGATGTGCTGCCCATCTACATCGGGGACGACACAACGGATGAAGACGCGTTCAAACTGTTGGCGCGGAGGGGGGGGCGGAGCGTGGTGGATGGCGATGACGCCACCGACGCCACGCCCTCCTCCTCCACCACCCCTCTGACCGACGCAGACCGCGTGCGCGGCGGTGTCGGCGTCCTCGTCACCTCCCGCCCCAAACCGTCGGCCGCGTCCTACTCGCTGCGGGACCCTGGGGAGGTCCTCGTCTTCCTGTCCCGCCTGGCCGCGTGGGGCGCCTCCCCCGCCTCTGGCTGGCATGCAGTGGGTGGCTGCACCGGGTGGACGCTGCGCGCGGCGGACGCGCGTGTGGGCGAGCTGCCGGCGGCGGCAGGGCTGCCGTCGTCGCCGTCGGGGTCGACGGGCGGCGACGGCGTGTCGCCCGCGGCGGGGCGGCCGCCGCGCCCGCCCGCCGACCGGAGAGGCGGGGCGGCGACGTCGCGGCCAGCGTCGTCAGCATCAGGCGCCACCACGACGGCGACACCATCTGCAGCCGCGGGCGTCGCGTCCCCCCTGGGAGACGGCGGCCGCGCAGCCAGTGACGCGACGTCGGCGCCCGCGGCGGCGGCAGCCGCCGCCGCGGCGGCGCTGGGGTCGGCGCCCAGGTAGCGAGGGTCTTGTGTGGTCCGACACGGCCACTTCTTGTCGCCCCTGAGCCCCTCTGGTCAAAAGAGAAAAGAAAAAACTGTTTTTCGTTGGCGTGTTCATTGGTTGTGTTTTCCCTTTCCTTCCTTCTTATTGGTTTTGTGTGCGCGTGTTTTTGGTGCCTGGCTACAGCTGGACAGGTCGTCCGCCTGCGAGCGTGTGACAATGAAATCAAAGAAACAAACCGAAAAACAGCGGTTCAGCGTCGGGAGAACGAGAGACAACACCACACACACGCGTCAATTCGACCACAACGCGCTGCGGGTTAGTGCTGTGTTGCGTGTGCCACCACACACCTATCTTGCACACACACACGCACCCTCAATGCAGGCTGCCGCCCACGCGGCAGGCCGCGCCGCTCACGCAGCCCGCGGCGTGCGGCCAGTCGCGCCCCTGCCAACCAGGCGACGGCCACCGCTGGTGGCGGGGCGGGGGAGGGAGGGCAGGGTGAGTTGTGTGGAGTTTGTTAGCGAGGGCGAGACGGCCAGGAAAGAGGCGTGGAGGAAGCGGGAGGCGGGGGAAGGCCGCGCTCTTCCCCCGATCCTCTCCCCTCGACGCACACCCCACCTCAACCTCCCCACAGCCTGCCGTCGCCGTCCTCGCCACCGACCCCGACGCCCCGCCCACAACGCCGCCCACCACACCCTCATCCCAACAAGACGCCGTGCGCGCCCTGGCCGAAGTCGAGCGAGAGGAGGACGTGGAAGCGCGCGGCGACACGGTCGCTTTAACCATCGCGGGCGCCGCCGCCCTTGGCGCCGCCTTTTGGTACCTGCGCGGCCCCGACGTGGCGGGCCAGTACTTCGCGGGGTACCTGCTGGAGCAGAGCCTGTCGGTGGACAACCTGTTTGTGTTTGTTCTCGTGTTTCGGTGGGTTATGGGGGGGAGTGTTGAGGGGTGGGGTCGATGACACAACCAGTGGAAGGGATGAGTTGTGTGCCGGCCTCTTAAAAAACTGATTGTTTTCCCCTCTCCTTCCTCCACCCCTTCTTCCTTTCAGCTACTTCAACGTCTCCTCCGCTGGGCAGGACCGCGTCTTGGCGTGGGGCATCGCCTCCGCCGCCGTGCTGCGGTTGTTGATGGTGGCGGCCGGTGCCGAACTCATTGCCAACTTCAAGCCCGTCCTCCTCATCTTTGCCGCCATCCTGGTCTACTCCGCCTTCAAGCTGGCCTTTGTCAGTGATGAGGATGGTGAAGAAGACATGAGCGAGAATGGTGTGGTGCAGTTATGCCGGTGAGTAGAGTGGTTTTGGTGGGGTGGAGGTTTGACGGGTCATTTTTTGTTTCCATCCTCACTCCCCCTCCCCCTCCCCACACACCCACCCACTCTCAGCCGCTTCATCACCGTGTCCGACGACTACGACGGCACCCGCTTCTTCACCACGGCGTCAAATGGCGCCCGCATCGCCACCCCCCTCCTCCTCGTGCTCGCGGTCATCGAACTCTCCGACATCGTCTTCGCCGTCGACTCCGTGCCCGCCGTCTTTGGCGTGTCCCAGGACCCGGCCGTCGTGTGGGGGGCGTCCATGGCGGCGATTGCGAGTCTGCGGTCGTTGTATGGGTTTGTGGCGACAGCGCTCGGCGATCTAGCCTACCTAGACAAAGCAGTGGCCGTCGTCCTGGGGTGGGTCGGCGCCAAAATGGTGTACGAGTTTGTGAGTGGGGACGAGATTGCGACCAGTGTGTCGCTGGGCGTGGTGGCGGCTGCGCTGGCGATCGGGGTGGGGGCGAGTTACGCGTTTCCGCCGAAGAAAGAGTGATTGTTTTTTGTTTCAATTTTGTCCTGGTGTCTGCCGTGAGTGAGAGAGGAGAGTACTTGTGCTCTGCGTGGGCGTCCCCTGTCAAAAAACAGCAACAACCCGGAAAACGGAATAGAGGAAAAGGAAAACGGAGGGGTCGTCGTCACAACCTTTGTTTTTCGCCGGTCGGGGCGGAATTCGTGTGCGCGGGCGCCGCCCGCCCCCACACTCTCCCTCTTTCCCCCTCTCCCTGTGACACACACACACACCAGCCACCATGTTCACCTCCATGCACGTGTCCAAGACGCTGGCGCGTCGCCCAGACGGCCCCTCGTACGACGCGCACGTGGAGGGCGAGAAGGACGCCCAGAAGAACGTGTCCCGGTGAGTTTGGGGGATGTGGGCGCTGTCAGCGCGCCGTGTTTTGGTTGGTCGGCCGGCGGGCGGGGGCGGGCCACACGCTGCGTCCCCATTCGCTGCCTCCAATTCCCTCTCCTCCCTCTCCCTCTCTCCACAGCCGCACCGTCAGCTATCAAACGCCCTACATGAAGGCGTTGCAGGTGAGTGTGTGTGGTGGAAGAAAAAGGAGGCAAGAACGTGGGCGCACAAACAACCGACCAACCCTCCCCTCGCTCCTTCTCTCAGGGCCGCGCCGAGTGGCCAGACCCGCTCAACCCGCCCGCCCTGGACGCCACCGGCCTGGGCGCCCTGGAGGTGAGTTGATTTTCGTGTGCGTGTGTGTGAGAGAGAAGTCTCGCGCGCGCACGCGCGCGATATTGTGATTGTTTTTTTACATCACCTTTCCTCCCTCCCTCCACACACCAGATCCTCCCCCCCTGCGCCTACGCCGCCACCCCCGCCGCCGCGGCCACCACCAAGTTTGTCCACATGTCGGTCAACAAGGCGCGCTGCTCCGTCAACGCGGCCGCCTGGACGCCGGAGGGGAGGCGGTGCTTGACTGCAACCCAAGGCGGAGAGTTCACGCTGTGGAATGGAAGCACTTTCACTTTTGAAACCATTCTGCAGGCGCATGAAGCACCGATCAGGTGCCTCAAGTTTTCGCACAATGATGCGTGGTTGATCAGTGGGGATGATGCAGGGACGGTTAAATACTGGCGCCCCACATTGGAACTGGTTAAATGTGTGCCCGCCCACCGCGAACCCGTGCGCGACGCCTCCTTCTGTCCGACGGACGCCAAATTTGCGACCGCCAGTGACGACTCCACGGTGCGCATCTGGGACTTTGCGCGGTGTGTGACGGAGACGACGTTGGCGGGTCATGGCGGCGACGCGAAAGCCGTCGACTGGCACCCCCGCCTCGGCGTCCTGGCGTCTGGCGCCAAGGACGCCCTCGTCAAGCTGTGGGATGCCAGGTCTGGAGGGGCGACAGCGACTTTGGCGGGACATACAGCTGCCATTACCACGGTCGCATGGAACCCGCACAACGCACACTGGCTGCTGACCGCGGCGCGCGACCAGACCGCCCGCATCGTAGATGTGCGCACCATGGCCGACATTGCTGTGCTGAAGGGGCATGGCCGGGACGTCACAGCGACGGCTTGGCACCCGTGGTGTGAAGGCGGCGTGGCGACGGGAGGGTACGACGGCACTTTGCATTTTTGGAACGTGCCCGACGGGGGGGCCGCCCCCATCGCCTCTGTGGTGGGAGCCCACGAGGCCGCCGTGTGGGCGCTCGCCTTCCACCCAGCAGGTCACGTGCTCGTGTCGGCGGGCGCGGACCACTGCAGCAAGTACTGGGCGCGCCCGCGCCCGGGCGACCCCTGGTTAGGCACCGCCCAAAGGGATGCTGAAGCCGCCGCCGGGGCGCGTGGGGAGGGAGGGGCTGCACCCCGGGGAGCCATCGCCACCCCCGCCCTGGGCGGGGGGGCGGACCTGAGTGGGGACGTGTTGTTTGGCGGCGCGCTGCCCGGGCTGGGCGGCCGTGGCGGCGGCGGCGGCGGCGGCGGTGGTGCACCGCGCGACCCGCGCGCAGGCCCCCCGCCCCCGCCCGACGTGAGGCCTCTGGGGCGGGGGCCGCCCCCCCCCCACTTCCCGATGCGCGGGGAGCCGGGGGCGCCGCCCCGGGTGGGGGGCGGCTGGGACGGCGGCGGGTGCGGCGGCGGCCGGTTTGGCGGGCGCGGGCGTGGGCGCGGCCGCGGCTTCCACGCTGGCGGCCGTGGGTTTCATGATGATGGTGGTGGGGGTGGTGGCTACCACCAGGGCGGCGGTCGCGGGGGTGGCTACCACCAGGGCGGCGGCGGCTACCAACACCACCACCAACCGCTGCCGCCGCCGCCGCCGACAGGGCTGCCGCCGCCCGACGGCCTGCCCCCCGGCCTCGGTGGCGGGCTGCCCCCCGGCCTGGGGGGCGCCCTGCCGCCCGGGCTGGGGGGGCCGCCACCCCCGCCGCCGCAGTGAGAAGAGAGAGAGTGTGTGTGTGTGTCTGTGTGCGTATGTCGGCGCAGCTGTGTTTAAAAATTCGGTCACAAAGAAATGTCCCTCTTTCCACCTCCTGCTCTCACTCCACCTCGGGCACGTGCACGTTGCGCAGCAGGCGGAAGGCGGGCCCATACTGCAGCCCCGCGTCGGCCAGCTGCTGGTACAGCTGGACGGTGTCGCTGTGTGTGTGGGAAAGAGAGAAAGGAAGAGGGGTTGGTTGCTGTGTGTGTGTGCGATCACGCGGGCGTCCCCTCTCTCTCCCACCACCACACTCCCTCACCGCGGCACCGGCGCCGACGCGCGCTGGGCGTCGATGGTGCGCTCCGACATGGTGCGGGCCGCATGCTCGGCGCGGCGCGTTTCTTCCTGTTGAGAGAGGAGGGGGGGGGGGGGAGGAGAGAAAGGGGGGGGGGTGAAACATAACTGCCGCCATTGTTGGGGTGCGCCACCACGCTCCCCCCTCCCACCACACACACAACACACACGCTCTCCATACCACGTGCACCGCTTTCAGCAGTTCCTGGATGGCGCCATCGTCCCCGCTCTCCAGCACGGCGCGCGTGTCGGGGTCGTCCGCCAGGTCGCGAGAGATGCGCGGGTCGGCCAGGGCGGCGGCGCGGAAGGCGGCCGGGTCGAGGGCGGTGCCGTCGGGGCGGAGGGCCAGGGGGTCGGTGGACATTGGGGTGGGGAGGGTGGAGGAGGGCGGGGTGGCAAAAGGGAGAGTGCGGAGAAAGTGCCTGCCCGCGGTGTTTTGCGGAGAGCAAAATCAAAATCAAAGGTTTCATGCTTAAACACACACCACACGCACACACGCCCGCACGCACACCCTTTTGCTGTTGTCTGACGTTCATAAAAAACGCACTAGCCCCCCCCCCGCCCCCCCCTCCAGCACTAGGGGAAGAATGGTTGGAAAAAAGGAAAAAAAAAGCCTGACCTCTGTTTCTCTTCACTCGTCCGGCCGACGCCGCTTGGCGGGCGACGCCTCCGGCTCGTCGGGGCGAGGGTGGTCGCCCTCGGTGGCAGCGGGTGGCGGTGGGACGGTGGGTGCCGGCTCGGGCGCGAGGGTGGCAGCGGGCGTCGCGTCGGGCGCGGCAGCGGGCGCGGGCGCCGCCTCCAGCGCGCCAGTGGGCGCCGGCACGGGCGCGACAGTGGGCGCCAGCCCGGCCACAGGCACCGCCGCAAACACGGCAGCGGGGGCGGGCTCGAACACGGCAGCGGGCGCCGGCGCGAGCGGGGCGCCCCCTCCTCCCGCGCCGCCCCCGTGCGCACCGCGCGCGGTGCCCCCGTCGTCCTCGTCATCATAGTCCACCAGTGTGGGAGTCACAACCACTGCAGCCGCCGCCGCCTCCTCCACGTCGCCATTGGCGGGCGGCACCGGGCGCAGGGGGGGGGGGCGACCGCACCAGGCCGAGGCCGCTGCCGCTCAGTGGCGGGGACACCGCGCGCGGCGGCGACCCGGCCACCCCCCCATGCCCGCTCGGCGGCGGGGACGCGCCCATCATCAGGCGTAGCGGGGGAGGCGGGGACACGCCCCCAATGCCTCTCAGGCCGACAGGGGGTGGTGGCGACGCGGAGCGTGGGGGCGGGCGCCACGTGGGAGCGCCGGTGGCAGCGGCCAGCGCGGCCACCGCGGCCGCGTCGCACCCATCGTCCTCGTCGTCGTCGCCGCCCTCCGCAAAGTAGGATTCTTCGTCTCTGTCCAGGCCGCGCAGGTGGGCGGGTTGGCGGGGGCCGATGGCGGCGGTGGCGGGGTCGTCGCCATCTCCCGCGCCCGCGTTGCGCCCTGCGGCCGCGCGCTCCTCATTCTGGGCGTGCCGCAGCCGCAGCCCCGCCACCGTGTCGGGCGCGTCCAGGGCATTTAGTTCGGACGCACAGGACGTGACCAAGTGAGCCACCAGGGGGGCCATGTTGTCGCGGCGCACACACTCCAAGAGGTCGAGCAACGCAGCGTCATACAGGTTGCGCCGCCCACCCCGCACACGCCCACCCGTCAACAGGGGGCGCACCAGGTCATGCTGCACAAAGTGCTTGACGTAGAAATCGTCGCGCGACCCGATGCAGGCGCGCGCGTAGCGCACGGCGGCCGCGCGCAGCCATGCTTCGCGCCTCGAGAGGAGGGCCAACACTTTGCGCGGGGCCAGGGCCTTCATGGCGAAGAATTTGGCGACGTAGGAGTGGGTGGATGCACAGAAGCAGAGCAGTTCGGCGGCGGCGGCCAGGGCGGAGGGAGGGGCGGGGGGCGGCGCGCCGGCGCGCGGCGGCGACGCGCACGTGCCCAGGGCGTGCAGCAGGGTGGCTGCATGGCCGCGCGCGTAGAAGGCGTCCAGGAAGGGGGCCCTCTCCACGGGCTGGACCATGGTCTCGGGGTCGAGGAGGGCGCGCAACAGTTCGGTGGCGGCGTCGGCGAGGGCGGAGGAGGCGGGGGGGGGGAGGTGCCGCGGCGGGGGGCGGCACCCGCGGCCGCCGTGTCCCCCGGGTCCCGCCCCAGCGCGGCGTGCACGATGGCGTCCAGCACGGGCGCGTTGGCGTCGGCCAGCAGGTAGTCGCGCAGGGGGGCGGGATCATGGGCAGCTGCTGAAAGGAGGACGTCGGCCGCGCGCGCGCGCGCAGCGTGGCGGGCGAGGCGGAGGGGTGGGGTGGGGCGGCGGTGGAGATGGCGGCGCCGTTGTTTGCGTCGGGTGAGGGTGCATGACCGACGGCGCCGTTGCCTGCGTCGGCGGTGGTGGCGCCGTTGTCCGCGGCAGCCGGGGCCGCAGCGGCCGCGGTCGCCCCGTTGCCGCCGCCGTCGTTGGTCGCACGCTCCCCACTCCCTCCTCCTCCACCCCCACCCGCCGTCAGCGCGGCCGCCATGACGTCAAACAGGCCCAACGCCACCATGCGGGCTAGCAGGGCGCCGCGGGCGCCGATCTGGAGGTGGCGCGCGGTGTCCACCATTTCTTGCACCAGGGCGACGCCGTCCGCCCAGGCAGGCGACGCAGGAGGGGCGGCTTTCAGCGCCGCAAACAGGGACGGCAAAAAGGCGGCATCAGACTGCAGGGCCACCAACACTTCCACCGCGTTGAAGATGGCGAGCGAGGACAGCGTCGCGTGTGCCCCATCATCCAGCGACCGTGCCAACGCCACGTCTTTGACGTAGGTGGCTCTGTAGGAGGCGCGCGCCTTGGCGCGCAGCGCGTCGGAGGGCAGGGGGACGACCTCCTTGAGGGAGGCGGCGGCCTCGACGAACGCGCGGTGGCGCGGCGCGTCGCAGGGCGGGACGCCGGGCTCGTGCTCGAGCGCGCCCAGCACCCAGGGCGCGTGGTCGTCGGTGAGCAGCTCCTCCAGCAACGACGCATCGTTGAGGAGCACCGCCCCCCGCACCACGCGGAAGAGGGCGGTGAGGGAGTCGGCGTCCTCGAGGTCTTCCGCCGTGCGGAACACCTCCCCGATACGGGTCAGATACCCGGGCGCCAGCAGGCCCGCCGCCAGCCGGTCCCTGTCGAACGGACTCGCCTCCGTCAACAGGTCGGCCAGGGTGGGCAGGGTGGCCAGGTCGGGGGGGGGCAGGTCGACGACGGGGGGGGCGGGCGAGGCCGGGGGCGGCGTGCGGGGCGCCACCGCCACCGCCCGCGTCGGCTTGGAGGCGCACGATCTGGTCCCACACGTGGCCGCAGCCGTCGGCGTCCTGGAAGGAGAGGGCGATGTCGGTGGCGAGGGCGGTGTCGGGCCACGTGATGATGGTGTCGTCTGGTGGGGGTGGGTGGGGTGGGGGGTGGGTGAAGGGGGTGAGCGTTTTGCTCTCTTGGGACCCACACACACTCGGACCCTCTCTCTTGTCCCTCCCCACTCCAACCCCCTCTCTCGTCCCTCCCCACTCCAACCCCCTCTCTCGTCCCTCCCCACTCCAACCCCCTCTCTCGTCCCTCCCCACTCCAACCCCCTCTCTCGTCCCTCCCCACTCCAACCCCCTCTCTCGTCCCTCCCCACTCCAACCCCCTCTCTCGTCCCTCCCCACTCCAACCCCCTCTCTCGTCCCTCCCACACAGCCCTCTCACCTCCTTGTCGCCGGTAGATGGCGTCCGGGCACAGCCGGTGGATGAGGAGGGTGCGGGTGTCCTCCTCCGAGATGACGACGAGGCCGGCCGAGTTGGATTGCTGTCCAGGAGAGGGGGGGAGGGTTTGTTGTGTTGGACACACACACACACACACACACAGCCTCGGACACACAGCTGGAACTGCTGGCCCACAGCCACGCGCGCGGCAAGGCGGGAGGAGAGGGGGCGCCGGAGGCAGGAACGAGGCACACAAGGGGAGCGTCGCCCGCGCCGCGCAGAGCGTGCAGGAGGGGGGCGCGTCCCCGCCGTTTCTGTGTGTGCCCGCCTCCCCCGCTCCCCGCCGGCCCTCCCCGTTCCACCCGCCCCCCCGCCCACCCCAGTGCCTGGCATCAGGCGCCATGAGGGGGCCGGGCGTCCCCCAGGACAGCGGGCGCGAGCCAGCAGGGCGCGTGGCCGCGGGCGCGTCGGCCCCCCCACACCCTCTCCCCCTATTCCCCACCCCACACACACCTCCAGAAACTCGACGCTCACGCTGCCCGTGCCCTTGTCATCCCACAGGCCCTCGCCGTTGAGGCGGTAGACCTTGACGCGCTGCATGTGGGGGGGGGGGGGGGCAACGCGACGCAGCCCGCGCCCCTCCGCGTGCAGGGGGGCGCGGTGCGTGTCACAGGGGGGAGGCGAGGGGAGACGAGCGCTTCCCGCGCGCGGGGGCCGAGGCTCAGGCTCGCATGTGAGAGAGGGAGTTGAAACAGGAAAACGAAAGTGCAAAGCGTCGAGCGCCGTTCTTTCGGTCTCACACCTCGCTCGACGCATCCGTCTGTCTCTGCCGCACACTCCCCTCCCCACGCTCGTGCGCGCGTGCGTATGTCACACGCACACACACATAGCTCACGCAAGCCCACTTGTTGCTGCGCCCGGGCGTGCTTCCCACCCACCCACATGCCGCCGCCGCCCTGCCGCCACCGCAGCCGCAGCCCGCCACGCGGGCGGTCGCGGCGGGAGGAGGAGGAGGAAGGCGACCGCCGCGCACGCGACCACAGGCAGCGGGACCATGGACCCGGCGACGGGGACGGCGGTCGTCGCCGCGGCCGCGTCGCCGACAGCCGCCGCGGCGGCCACTCTGCGTCGCCCCCACCCCCGCCGCCTCCACCACCCGACCCCGAATTTGGCCTCTCGGGTGCCCTGTCAGCCGACGCCAACGAGCGCGCCGGCGTCCCCCTGCTGCACGCGCCCCCGCCCGACGCGACGCGCCCGCCGTCCGGGTGGCGCCTGTACACGTTCAAGGGGGAGACACCGGTGGGGGACCCGTTGAGTTTAGCTGCGACTGCCGCGTGCCGAGGGTGTGAGGGGCTGCTGTTTGGGCGGGACAGGAGGGTGGCTGATGTGCCGACCGACCACGCCTCCTGCTCCAAACAGCATGCCGTGCTGCTCTTCCGCCGCACACTGACGCCAGCAGACGAGGACGGCACCCCCCGCGTCCGCCCCTACGTCATCGACCTGGGGTCGGCGAATGGCACCAAGCTGAATGGGAGGGTGGTCGATCCACAGCGCTATGTGGAATTGAGGCCCAAAGACGTGCTGGCGTTTGGCTCCAGCTCGCGCGAGTATGTGCTGGTGCACGAGGGTGGAGAGGGGAAGGCGTGATTTGGGAGGTGTGTGTGTGGGGGGGGGGGGGGGCGGGGAGGCAGAGGTGGAAAGAAAAAAAAACAGAAGATCTTTTAGTTTTGCACACCACACACACGCTCTCCATTCTTCTCTCTCTCTCTCTCCCTAAAGCCACACAAAGCGCCCATGTCACTGCTGCAGCGCCGCGGGCTGTTGCTGTTGTGCCTGGGCCAGCGCCCCCGCCAGCGCCTGGCCAAAGGCGTCGTCCACGGTGTCGTCGTCCCAGTCGGCCTCCCACAGGGACGGGTCGGGGGGGGCTTCCGCGCCGGCGTCCCAGTCTGTGTGGTGTGGTGTGTGGGTGGAAGGGAGGGAGAGGGAGGGTTGGCAATGAAAAAACGAAAACGAAAAACGAAAACGGTGGCGCGGAAACAAAAGCCCAGACACTCTTCCCTTTCCACACGCACCTTCGTCCTCAAACTCTTCAAACTCGTCTTCGTCCACCGGCACCACGGGCGGGGGCGGCTGGGGGGCGGCCATGATGGTGTGGGGTGGTGCGTGTGGTGCGAAGAAAGCGGGTGCGCGCGCGCGCGCGCGTGTGTGCCTGCTGGCTGCGCCTGCCTGTGTGTGTGTGTATGTGGGGGCACAGGGGGCGGGGAGCGTGCGTCGTGCGCCCGAGTGCCCTGACGCGCAACGACAAAGAAATCGCGAGGAGAGGGAAATCGAGGCGCTCGCATTCTCACTCGCAAAAAACGTTTGTTCCCTCCCCACCTTTGCTTCCCCCCTTTTTCACCGCGCCCCAGCCCCAATGGAGCGCGTGAAGGCGGCCTTGAGCCGTAAACCTCACGACGACGCGGGCGACGTCGCCAAGCGGCACAAGCTGGGTGCGTGTCTGAGGGGACACCGCGTGTCAGGGTTGGCGAGAGTTTTGCGCGCGGGCGTCTCGCGCCCCCTCGCCCGGCCCTCCCCCCCCCGTCCGACCGCGCGCTGCGTGCGCCCGACACAGGGCACGCGCTGCCTGGGGCCGGGGTGGGCAGAGCCGTGGCGCAGGCGGGGCGCGGGCCTTGCCCAGTGGGTCGTTGCGCTTGTGTGTTTTTGGCGCGTGCGCGAGTTTCCGACTTTCCTCCCCCCCCCCCCCCTCCCTTCCCTCAGTCGCGGGCAAGTCCAGCCACGAGTCGGTGCGTGCGAGTGGGGACGAGTTGGAGGCACCGTGCGCTGCCGCGGTGCGGGGCGCGCTGGAGAGTCAACGCCGCGGGGAGGGACGGAGGGGAAGGCAAGCGGCCTCTCACGGTGTGTTGTTTTCTTCCCCTGCCCACAGGACCCGCCGCCCTCCGATGTCACCGCGTCCGGCACGACCGCGCTGGAAGGCCTGCCGCAGGTGAGGAGAGAGGGGCAGCGAGGGCGAGGCGCAGGAAGAGGGCGCGGAGAAAGGGGAGGGACGCGCCAACGACGCAAGCGTCTTCGACCCCGCGTGCGTCCCCCGCCTGCCCACCCCCGCCCGCGTCGCTTCACTCGGCGGCTGCCGCCACGCCGCCCCTCCTTGTCTGCCGCCCTCTTCTCTCACCCCTCTTTTCCCCATCCCTCCCCCCCCCCCCCCCCCCCCACGCACACATCACCCACAGTCGCTCAAAGAGCTGCGCCTGCGCGACGAAACCGCGCGCAGCCCCGACGGCAAGGAGCTCACGTACGAGGGGCGCGTCGTGGAGGGCGACCCCGCGTCTGGCGCCCACGTGCTGCGCACGTCTCCGTCTGGCGGTGGCGCGGCAGCTGCCGCGTCTGGCGCCGCCTTCCCTGTCCTCCACTTTTCAACCCAGCGCGTCGTCGGCAACGGCTCCTTTGGTGTCGTCTTCCAGGCCACCTGCCTCGAAACCGGCGAAACGGTGGCCATCAAGAAGGTGCTGCAAGACCGGCGCTTCAAAAACAGGGAGCTCGCCGTCATGCGCATGGTGCGCCACCCCAACATCGTCTCCCTCCGCCACTGCTTCTACACCGCGGCTCCACGCGATGAAGTCTACCTCAACCTGGTGCTGGAGTATGTGCCGGAGACTGTGTACCGCGTGTCCAAGCACTGGGCCAAGAGCGGGACGAGGATGCCGCCCCTGCTCGTCAAACTGTACGCCTACCAAGCCTGCCGCTCCCTGGCCGCCCTCCACGCCACCGGCGTCTGCCACCGCGACGTCAAGCCCCAAAACCTGTTGGTCGACCCGGCCACCCACATCCTCAAGCTGTGCGACTTTGGGTCGGCCAAGGTGCTGGTGGCGGGTGAACCCAACATCTCCTACATTTGTTCGCGCTACTATCGCGCCCCCGAACTCATCTTTGGCGCGTGCGACTACACGCCCGCCATCGATGTGTGGTCGTTGGGGTGTGTGGCGGCCGAGTTGATGCTGGGGGCGCCCCTGTTCCCCGGCGAGTCGGGCGTCGACCAACTCGTGGAGATCATCAAAGTGCTGGGCACCCCCTCCCGCGCCGAGATCTCCGCCATGAACCCCAACTACACCGACTTTAAGTTTCCTCAAATCAGGGCGCACCCCTGGTCCAAAGTGTTTTCCAGGCGGCTGCCGGCGGACGCGGTGGATTTTGTTGCGAGTCTGCTGCGCTACGACCCGCGCGCGCGCGCGACGCCGCTCGCCGCCATGGCGCACCCCTTCTTTGACGAGCTGCGCGATCCGGCGACCAGGCTGCCGAGTGGTAAGAGTGGGAGAGAGAGAGAGAGAGTGGGGAAGGGGAAGCTTTTGTGTGTGTTTTTCTTTTTCCTTCCCCCTCGTCGCTCACACACCCTCCTCACCACCCCACCCCCACCCCACACTCTAGGCGGCCCCCTGCCCCCGCTCAACGACTGGCTGCCCGGCGAGCTGGATGGCGCCCCCGCGGACGTGGTGCGCGTGCTGCGGGGGGACGGGCGGGCGGCGCCGGCGGGCGCGTGAGTGGTGCGTTTCGAGTTACGAGAGTTTGTTTTTTGGCGTCGCGCGACCCTCCCCCTCCCTGTTCCCCGCACACCCCGCGTCCCAACTGCGGCTTCGTCCCCCGGCGCAGCGCGCGCCTGGGGAGACGCCAGTTGAATAACGGTGTGCGTGTGCTTTGTGTGTGTGTTTTGGGGGCGGCGCGGCGCGTTTTGAGAGCGAGATGAGCTGTGAGCTAAAAAAACCATCAAAAGAGTTGTCCCCCCTTTTTTTTCCTTTTCCCAACCCAGCGGCGGGCTCGCACCGGGGGAGAGGCGCTTGTGGGCGGCGCGCGCGTGAGCAGACCTTTTTTTTGTGTCCCCTTTTTTTCCCCCCCTCTGCACTGAAACCCCTTTGCCTCCACCCCACGCGAAGACAGAATAAAAGCCCCCCCCCCCCTTGCTCTCGAGGCGGGCTGTTTCGCCTGTCGAGTTTGTGCCACCACCTTTTTTTTTCCTTCCCTTAGAACAATGACCCCCCACTTTTTCGAGCTTTTTCGCGCGCGTGCCGACCCACGCACTCCCCACCCGTCACTTTATCCGAGAGAGCCCCCACTACCCATGTGCAAACCGTCTTTTTTAGACTGTGTTTTTTTTTGGAAAAAGAAACGCGCGTTCCTCTCCAACATTGTTTTTGACAGCAAGCAACACAACCTCCTCGGGTTTGCTCGGCGCAGCGCCCGTCTTACACAAAAACCAGCGCCCGCGCGCTGGTTTTTGAGCCAACAAAGATCGTGCTTTGATCAAAAAAGGAAAAAAAAACACAGCACACCAGCAACATAAAAACAGCAGCAGCAGCGGAGGGCGAAAACGTTTGGTCAAGTGATGTCGGAAGAAAAGTGCGAATCAAAAAAAGAGGGAAGGAGGAGGGAGGGCACCGCACAAAAAACACTCTCTTCCTCCTTCTTCACGCCGCCCGCTTGCCCCCCAACCACCTCACCCGCGCCGCCCCGGGTCCCGCCGCCAGCCCACTCCACAGCCCATCCGCGGGTGTGACCAGCACGTCGGCTGCCACCGCTTCCGCGAGCCCCCACGCCCCCGCCCGCAGTTCACCCTCCAGTTGACCGGGAGCCCACGCCACGACGCCGTGGTAGACGTGGACGATGGGGTGGGTGGGGGAGGGTGGCGCGCGGGAGGGGGGGGGGGCGGGCGGCTGGGAGGCGCGAGGGGCGCGGGGCGCCGCCAGAGGCTGGGACGGCGGAGCCAGCGCGGAGGAGGGCGAGACCGCGGCGCGGGGGTGGGGGTGGTGGCGTGGCGGCTGCTGCTGCAGCAGCCGCACTCACAGCATCCGCCAGGGCGCCGCCTTCAAACAACAAGGCGGCAGCATCAGGCCGCGCGTCCGCGTCGGCCGCGCCGCGGCGCCACGCGCGCGGCAGGAGCGGGCGCGCGCCCGGGACGGCCGGCACGCCATGCAACACCACCACGTCTGCGGTGGGGCCGTCCCCCGGCATGCCGACGGGGCCGCCCAAAAAGTGGCGCAGGCGGGCGCCGGCGCCGCGGCCGCCGCGCAGGAGGCCAAAGGGGGAGGCGGCGGCGGGGGCGGGCAGGTCGGCGGCCTCCAACCCAGCGTCCCCCGGGGCCAGGGGGCGGGTCAGCAGCACGCCCCGCGCACCACGCGAGGGCGAGTGCTCCGTGACCAGCACGACAGCCCGCGCAAACAGGCCGGCGGTGTCGAGGTTGGTGGCGGCGACGAGGAGCGCGCCCGGGGCGAGGCCCGCCACGGGCGGCCCGTGCCGCACGAGCGCCAGCGACGGCCACCCCGCCGCCCCGCCATCCGCGCGCAGGGACACCCTGACACCCCGCGCGTGAAGCGTGGCCAGGGCGGCGGCGGCGGCCAGGGAGCCGCCCGCCAGGGCGGCGTGGGAGCGCGTGGTGAGGAGGAGGGCGGCCAAAAGGAGGTGGGGCCAGGGCGGGCCGGTCGACGCGACGAGCAGGGCCGCGACGGCCGCCGCCGCCGCCCCCCGCGCTAACGGGCCCACGCGCAGCCAGGGGCGGGGGGCGCGGGGGGGGGGGCAGGGAGAAGAGGGTGCGGCACACGGAGCAGCGGTGGGCGCGTTCTGTGGTGGGGAGGGTGGGGTCGGACGGGTGAGCAAATGCAGGGGAAGCAAGGTGCATGCGTCAGCACACGGGCGCGCCCGTCCAGCCTCTTGCGCCCACCGCCACCGCGACCGCCACCCACACGACACGTGTCAGTGTCGCTGATGGCTGGGCCGCGGTGGTGGGCGGTGCGAGGGCGCGTCGGTGGCGGGAGAGAGAGGAGGCTCGCTCTCTCTCGCCACCCGACAATCGCAACACAAACACGCCCATCAACTCACCATCGCCCTCCCGCTTGCCCGCGACCGACTGCCACTTTCTCAAGCACGTGACGTGCACATACTGTTGTGTGCCTGGGTGGGAAAGGGAAAAGAGGGGCGTCGGCTTTTGTGTTTGGCTCCCGCGCGCGCGGCCAGAGGGCGCAATGCAAGCTGGCGAGCGTCGGGGCGGTCGTTTTGCTCCCTCCGCGCCCCGCCGCCCCTCTCTCCCCCTCCACGCGACCACACACACACACACACACACACCCCTCTATCCTACCTCGGCACTGGCACGGCGCCACCAGCTCGCTGGCGCCGCCGTCCAAGCAGATGCGGCAAAACAGGCGCGGCGTCGGCGTCGCGGCGGCCGACCGGTCGACCGGGTCGAACACGTCGACCAGGGGGGCGTGCATGGCTGGTTTGATGTGTGGTGTGGGTGCGCGCGACGGGAGTGAAACAAACGCGACACCACCCAACAAAGCCGAGGGTGTGTGTGTTTTTTTTTTCGCTGCTTTGCCTCACTCTCTCCCCTCTCGTCCCGCGGGCGCGCTCTGCTCCCTCTTTACACTCTCACTGAAACCCTTTGCTCGCCTTGCGCTTGCCCTTTTTGGCGACCGGCACGACCGCCTCCACGTCAGCCTTGCCGCCTCCCCGCTTGGCCTGGCCGCCGCTCCCTAAAACCGTGGCGTCGCGCTGCGCCACCACGATCGCCACCCCATCGCCCACCACATCGACCGCGACTCGGCCCCAGCCGGGGGACGTGTCTAGCAGGGCTTCCAGGGCGGGCGTCGTGAGATCGGTGCTGGACCGCCGCCACGGCAGGCTGTTGGAGTCGGCCAACCTTTCGACCGCGATCAACACTGCGCCCGGGGCCAGGGATCTCGCGACGGCAGTCAGCAGAGCGTTACGCGCGTCCCCCGGCGGGGTGGAGGACAGGGCGCCACGTGCCAGGGCCACGCCAGCAGAGGCGGGCGGCAGGGTGGACGCGTCACTCGTCGTCGTCACTCTCACGCCCGCCTGCACGCCCGCCCGCCCCCAGTACCCGGTGTCCAGGTCAGAAGGGCCGAGGATGGTCACGGTTTCCACCGCGTCGGGCAGCAAGAACAAATCTCGCGATGCTGAGCGAGGAGATGACACGACGAAAAGAGCAGTCGTCGCCCCCGGCGGCAGCACCGCCTTCAAGCGAGCAGTCACCGCATAGTCCACGCGCGCATCTGTCACGATGGACGCGCCGCCCGCCACCAGGGCGGCGGCGCCCGCGGTGGAGGCGGCTGTGAGGGTGGGGTCGAGGGAGAGGGCAGCAGCAGTGACGGTGCGAAGTGGGGCACTGGGGGTCGCTCCGCGTGGCCTGGGCAAGGAACAGGGAGAATGGCCTGCAGGCGGGGCAGGCCTGCCCGGCTGCAGGGAGCAGGGAGCAGGAAGGCACCGCATTTCGCGAAGAGTGCGGGTCGAGCGCGACGCACACTCGATCGTCGCCGTTTCGCGCATCGCAACAGCGCGCGCGCGGAGACAGGGCGTCGCGAGTCTTTTTGCTCCCTCCCTCCTCCCCGCACGCACACCACACAACGCTCTGTGATCGTTTGTGCGCGCCACAGCTTGTGTGTGAGCCGTCCCGTCCAAAACACACACACACACACACACACACACACACACACACACCACCTCTTCCCAATGGCCTCCCCCCCCGACCTGCTCAAGTTTGACGAGCCGGGGGACGACCTGCCCCCCCCCGACGCTGGCGCCGTCGACAACGACCTGGTCGGCGACGATGGCGACCTGTACGCCGTGCTGGGGCTGGGGCGGGGGGCGAGTGATGATGACATAAAAAAAGCGTATCGCGGTCTGGCGGCCGCGTGCCACCCCGACAAAGTGGGGGACCCCGCGTTGAGGCCGGCTGCATCAGCCGCGTTTGCCAAGCTGCAGCACGCGAATGAGGTGAGAGGCGTGGGGGAGGGTGTGGGGGATGGTTTTTGATGTTATTTTCTTTCCTTCACTTTTCACAAACTCTCCCCCTTCCCCTCCCAAACAGATCCTGTCCAACCCGGACACGCGCGCCGTGTACGACATCTACGGCGTGCAAGGCCTCGAAGCCGGCCTCACCGTCGGCACCAAACTCAAATCCACGGACGAACTGCGGCGCGAATGGGAAGCTTTCCGCGCCAAGCAGGCCACCGCCCGCCTGGACGCCAAGGTGGCGCACCGGGGGGCGTACGTCGTCAAACTGGACGCCACCGAGCTGGTGAGCCCGTATGATGAGGGTGTGGGGCGGACGCCCGATCTCGCGGGCATGGCGATGACGACTCAAGTCCACATCCCGCTGGGGGATTCGGCGGGCGCCACACTGGGAGGCCAGGTGGGTGTCCGCCGTGGCGCGGGAGGGGGCGCCTTTGTGGCTGGGATTCGCAGGGTGGTGGACGCGGCGACGACGATCGACGCACACGCACAGCTCGGGTTGAGATCGTTACTGACTCTCGCCTCCACCCGCGCCCTGGATGATCGGTCCTCCTCCAGCGTGGCTGTCACTTGGCAGCCTCCGCCATCGGGTGGCGGCGCGATGGGCGGGGGTGTGCCCTCCAAAATCGTGGTGGTGGGGCTGACCCTCACCTCCGCCCGCCGCCTGTCCGACACGCTCGATGGAGAAGCCATCTGGACGGTCGGCCCGGCGGGAGCGTCGGGCGCCGCCGTCGGCCTCACCCGGCGCGGCGCCGCCGTCACGGTCGGGGGGCGGGTGGAGGTGGGGGCAGCCACCCAGCTGAGCGCGCGCGTCGTCTGGCGCCCGGCGCCCGGTGTCGCAGCCCGCCTCGTTGCTCGCGTCGGCACGGGTGGCGCCGAGGTCGAGCTGGGTGCCACTCGCCGCCTGTCCGATGTGGCCACCGCGGGCGTCGGCCTGGCGGTCGGCAGCTCGGGCGTCACCCTGCGCCCGCGCTTCAGCCGCGGCGGGCACGCGTTTGATTTTCCCATCCTGCTGGCCCGCGGCGTCGCCCCCATCGTGGACGATGGCGCCCCGCCTGAACGACTGCTGGTGGCCATTGTGGGCCCCCCGCTGCTGGGGGTGGCGACCCAGGTGTTTGTCGTGCGCCCGCTGCGCCGGTTTCTGCGCGCGCGTGCGGCCGCGTCGCGCGGCGACGCCGGCGACGCGGGAGACATCGTGGCCGCCGCGCGCGCCCGGGCGAGCGACCAGGCGCGCCTGTTGGCCCCCGTCGCGCGCAGGCGGGCGGCCAAGGATGCGGCGAGTGGGGGCATCGTCATTGTGTGGGCCGCGTATGGGAGTGCGGGTGGGTTGGACACACTGGTCCGCCGGTCGAGCAGGGTAGACACGGCGAGCGATGGTGCCGCTGCTGCCGCCACCACATCCAAACCCACTCAACCCGCCGCCGTGGACGTCACCGCCGCCCTGCGCCTGCTGGTCGCCGGCGGCCGCCTCACGCTCCCCTCCGCGCCGACGCGCGCGGGGCTGCTCGGCTTCTTCGACCCCTGCCCCGGCACCGCCAAAGCGCTGGACATCACCTACGTCCACCGCGGCACCCCGGTGCGCGTGCGAATTCCGGACGGCAAGCCGGTGGACCTGCCGGCCGCGTCGCCGCGCGTGCTGGAGGGTGAGGCTGCTGCCGCGGCGCGTGCGGCGGCGGAGGACCTGGCCCCCGGCGCGGGCGCGCCGCCGGTGCTGGTGTCGGCTGGTGGTGGTGCGAATGGGCGGGAGGCGGCGGCAGCGCCGCCCAGGCGGCGGCGGTTTGGGATTGTGGGGTAGAGGAGGGAGAAAAGGATCGCACACGAACACACTGTCACGTTTTTTTCCACACACACAACACGCACACGCACCTCTCACACATCGCACGCCACCCCTGCCCCTGCACCATCCAGCACGTCGTCCGCCAGCTGGGCGGGCGTCGCGCCATCAGTGTCGGGCAGTGGTGCGACGCGGTGAAACGCAGCGACATCCACCGAGTAGCCCCCCCCAGGCGCCCGCGTCACAGCCGGCACAAACGCACACCCCCAGTGCAGCTCGGTGGCCAGGTAGGAGCGGGCCGCCACCGCGTCCCCGCGCGGCGACGGCGCGGCGACGGTGACCACGATTTCAGCGCACTGGGCAATGAGAGAGGACAGGGTTTCACCGGCCAAAGGAGAGGCCGCGTCAATGGCGTGCTCCAGGGTGACGGGCAGGAGGAGGGGGGGCAGGACGGCGGTGGAGCAGCCAGTGCTGCGGCCGAGCACGCTGCCGCCTCCGCAGAGCAGCGGCAAATCATCCACCCGCCACGCCAGCGCCTCCCCTTCCACCGTGGACCGGGGCGCCCACCGGAACAGATGGGCGGTGACGGACGGGCCGCGCGCCCGGTCGCGGCGGGTGTCGAGCAGGCGAAAGGTGAGGGTGGGGACGCCGTCGCGGCGCGCGAGGCACGCAGCGTCCGACACAAACAGCGACCGCGCGGTCCTGCGGGGGTGGGCGACGCGGGCGAAGATGAGGCCGGCGCAGACGGCGGTCAGCATGGCGCCGTAGATTGTCTGGGGAGGGTGGGGGGGAGAGAACAAGGGTGAGGACAGGCGTGCACGCCGCAAAACAAAACCCCCCCTTCCCCTGCCCTTAAACCCACACTCACCTGCCCCGCCAGCACCACCGCCGACGTGCCGCAGATGGTGGGCGCGCGTGTCCCAAAGCCAATCGTCTGCTGCGCCTCCACGCTTAGCAGGAAGGCGGCGACCGCGGTTTTGACGACGGCCGTCGTGCCGCCCCCGTCGTCCACGACGACGCCTCGCACACACCGCCCCCGCGACGCGATGGCCAGCGTGTACCAGGCCGCTCCCCACGCCGCGAAGGAGACGGCATATGCGGCCGCCATGGCGCCCAGCATGGCGGGCCACGAGAGGGCGAGGGCAGACGCCAACCAGTCCGACCGCCACGCGTGCCGAGAGAGGCCACCGCCAGCGCTCCCACCCCCTCCTCCGGTCGTATAAGTCACTGTGCCCCGCCCCGCGTGTGCGCCCGCCTCCAGCAGGGCGGACGACGCCAGCGCGGTCCGCAGCCGGTCCGCCCACTCGCGCCCGCGGTCGGGGTGGCGCAGCAGGGACGTCGTCGGATCCCCCGACAGCAGGGCGGACACGGGGGCGGTGGACCCGGCCACGGTGTGGGTGCGGGTGGGTTGCAGGGTGGGGTCTGTGGGTGTGGGGAGGGAAGGGAGGGTGAGAAGCAGGGACGGTCGGACGGAGCCAACAAAAAACGACGACCCACCCCCTCAGTCACCTGGCAGCAACGGCTGCCGTGTTGACGACGCCATGGCCGTGTGGGAGAGCGTGAGTGTGGTGTCTCGCGAGGAGCTGTTCAATCACAAAACAATTGTTCCCCCGAGATTGGGGGAGGTCTCGTTTTTTTTTTTGGCGAGGGTCACACCGTTTTTTCATTTCTCGCTCCTCCGTCCTTCCCTCACCCCACCACACACACCCCACTCCACACACAATGGCCAGCGTCACGGCCTACATCGAGGAGAAGGACCTGGCCGCCAAGGTGAGCAATGGAGGGGGGCGAGAGGCGCAGGGAGACGGGGGAGCAGGGGCAAAACAAACCGGGCCGCCCTGCCTGCTTGCGCGCGCCGCCCGCTCCCCCGCCCGCTCCTGCGCACCACGCCACGCGGCCGCCCACGCCGCAATGCGGCACAAAGGGGGTGGCGGCGGGGTCGGGCGGGCGCGGGATCGGCAGGGCTGCTGGCAGGCCAGCGCGCGTCTCTCTTCTTTGCGGTCAGCGTGCCTTCGTTCCCTTCCGCTCCCCCCACGCTCACCCCTGCCCCCCCGCCTCCTCCATCCACACACAGGTCGAGTCCGCCGTCAACGAGGCGGTGCGCGCCCGGCCGGACGAGCCGCTGTCTTTCCTGGTGCGTTGTGTGTGTGGGCGAATTGACGCTAGAGAGAACAAGCAGCGCCGGGCCACACAAACACGCGAGGGCGGCGCTGGCGCCGGCCCAGCCTCCGCCTGGCCGCACGCACTGGCGCGTGCGTTGCGCACGGACCAGATGGGGGGGTGGCGGCGGCGGGGAGGGGGGGGAGGAGGGCGGGAGCGTGGTGCCCAGGGCAGCGCGCACGGGTGGTCGGCAGACGGTCAAAGAAGCGAGAGGTCACCTCACACGCCCTCCCCTCCCTCACCACAGGCCGACACGTTCCAGAAGATGGCGCCCGCCGCCATCACCAAGGTGGTCGGCCGCCAGGTCATTGACTCCCGGTGAGTACGAAAGGGAGAGAGTTTTTTTTTTTTTTTTTCGCGCTCGCCTCGCGAAGTCGCCTCACCCCCAGCCCCCACCCACCCACTCCACACAGCGGCAACCCCACCGTCGAAGCCGACGTCACCACCCACAAAGGCGTCTTCCGCGCCGCCGTCCCGTCGGGTGCCTCCACCGGCATCTACGAAGCCGTGGAGCTGCGCGACGGTGGCGACGCGTGGTGCGGCAAGGGCGTGTCAAAGGCGGTGGACAACATCACCACCGTGATCGCGCCCGCGCTCATCGGCATGGACCCGACGGACCAGAAAGCCGTTGACGCCAAGATGAACGAGCTGGACGGCACCGACAACAAGGGCAAGCTGGGCGCCAACGCCATTCTGGCGGTGTCGATGGCGGTGGCCAAAGCGGGCGCCGCGCAGGCGGGCGTCCCCCTCTACCGCCACATCGCCACCCTGGCCGGCAACACCAAGCTCGTCCTCCCCGTCCCCTCCTTCAACATCATCAACGGCGGCTCCCACGCGGGCAACGCGCTGGCCATGCAGGAGTTCATGATTCTCCCCGTCGGCGCGACCTCCTTCACCGAAGCGATGCGCATGGGGTGCGAAGTCTACCACGCGCTCAAAGGCATCATCAAGAAGAAGTACGGCCAGGACGCGTGCAACGTGGGTGACGAGGGTGGGTTCGCCCCCAACATCGGGTCCAACGAGGAGGGGCTTAACCTGGTCAACCAAGCGATCGAGGCGGCCGGCTACACCGGCAAAGTGAAGGTGGGCATGGATGTGGCCGCCTCTGAGTTCCTCAAGGACGGCAAGTACGACCTGGACTTCAAGAACAAGGACTCCGACGGCAGCAAGGCGCTGACTGGGTGAGTGGTTTGGGATGGTGGAGAGCGAGAGGAGTGCGCGCGTTTATATGTTTCCGTCGTTTTTACTCACCCTCCCTCTTTCCCACCCCCAGCGCCGAACTGCTCGACCTCTACACCAAGTTCTGCGCCGACTACCCCATCGTCACCATCGAGGACCCCTTTGACCAGGACGACTGGGACAACACGGCCGCCTTCACCGCCACTGGGCTGTGCCAGGTCGTGGGGGACGACCTGCTCGTCACCAACCCCGCGCGCGTGCGCACCGCCATCGAGAAGAAGGCGTGCAACGCGCTGCTGCTCAAAATCAACCAGATCGGCACCATCACCGAGTCCATTGAAGCGGTGCGCCTGGCCAAAGAGGCGGGGTGGGGCGTCATGGCGTCGCACCGGTCGGGCGAGACGGAGGACTCGTTCATCGCCGACCTGGCTGTTGGGCTGGCCACCGGCCAAATCAAGACGGGGGCGCCCTGCCGGTCGGAGCGGCTGGCCAAGTACAACCAGCTGCTGCGCATCGAGGCGGAGCTGGGGTCGGACGCGGTGTACGCTGGCGAGTCGTGGAAGCACATCGGGTGGTGAAGAGTGATGATGGAGGGTCGGGGAGAGAGAAGAGAGTTTTTTTCACCCTTTTTTTTTTCACGCCAAACCATTCGCACTGGCGTGCCCGGCCTTTTGCGCCCTCCCCTTCCTTCCCTAAACCAAACAAACCTGTGTGGTTTTTTCGAGAGAGAGAGAGAGATGCAAACACAAAAAAATCACGGATTTACAAAAAAACAACTCTCCTTCTCTCATCACCTAGCCTCCGCCTGCCGCGCCGCAAACGCGGCCAGCGCGGCCGCCCGCGCGGCGGCCACGTCGTCCGCCGCGGTGGCCGCCTTGCTGGCGGTGGCATCGTTTTCGGCCGCCCCCAGCACGCTAACGACGCGCTTGGCCGCCGCGCGCGTCGCGGGCAGCGCGGCACAGGTCAGCGAGGCCGCCGCGTCGCGTGCGACGGTCGCCACGGCATCACTCACCGCCTCACTCTGCCCCTCCACCGCGTCCGCCAGCGCGGTCAGGGCGGCCGCCGCGGTGCGCGGGTGGCCGGAGCGCGCGGCGGACGCGAGCAGAGGCACCACCGTGCCTGGCGGCGTGGCCAAGGCGGCCACGGTCAACGCAGCCGCGGCAGCGTCCACGATGAACTTGTTGCCCGTGGCCGAGGCGCGGGCCAGCAGGGCGGTGAGCAGGGTGGTGGATGCGTCTTCATTCACCTGCCTGCCAACAACCACCCACGGCTCCGCCCGCCCAAACGCGGTGGACACGTCGGCAGCGGCAGCCAGGCCCGCCCTGGCAAGAGCGGAGCGCAGGGAGGCGCAGGCGGCGATGATGGCGGGGAGCGCGGTCGGGCTGTGTGGGGGGTGGGGGAGTGAGTTTTCTCGTCTGTGTCGCTGCACACCGCCATCCACACACCGCTCGCCTCCCAACCACACTCACATCACCGCCAGCGCCGCCTCCCGGTGGAACACGCACCCCGCGCGCAGCGCGCTCAGCGCTCGCGCTGCCGTCACCCAGTCGTCGCTGGCCGCGTCGGTCGCGGCGGCGAACAGAGCCGCCTCGGGGGCGCCGGGCAGAGGGACCAGGTCGGAGGTGGCGAGAAGGGGCACGTCGACGACGGGGGGAGGGGGCCCAGTCGGCAAGATGGGCTCCAGTGTCGCCACGGATGGGGCCGCGGCGGGAGGCGGGGGCGCGGCCTCGGGCTCCTGCCCCGTCAGGCGACGACCTGAGCGTGTCTGCATTGGCGTGTGTGTGTGTGCGCGTGTGCGGCGGGGGAGGCAGAGGGCAAACGAACCGCGCGATTGAAGAGTGTGCGTGCGCGTCGCTCCTCTCCTTTCCGGGTTGACCTCTCTCGGCCGGCACCCCGCCTTGTCTGCAGCGCAAACAGTTTTTTACACCGCACACTCTCACATCAACTGCATGGAAACAGCATCACGCCACCCCCCCACCCGCCGCACACACAGCCACAACATCCACCATCCCGCCCTCGCTCGCTTTCCTGCCACCCACCACGCTCGCCGTCGCCAGCACGCCCGCCGCCCGCGCAGCGAGATGCCCCCGCCTCTCTGCCAGCGCGTCGACATCGGCAGCCGACAGCATGCCCCGGCGGGCGCCGTCATCCGACGCAAAGGCGGCCTCCACCGCGCGGTCGGCCGCCAGCGCGCGCACGTGGTGGGTGAGGGCTGCGTTTTCGTCGGTCAGTTCACGCACCAGACCGGAAAGCGCGTCTGTGAGCCGGCCGTCCCGGGCATCGCGGCGGCCGCGCTCGATGGCGCGGTCGGCGGCCACGCCGGCACGTTGAGCCAGTCGTGCGTTCTCTTCCAGGAGCCTGGCGTTGTCGTCCATCAGGTGAGCGAAGCGGTCCTGCAGTTTATTCTTTTCGGCACGCGGCAGCTTGGGGCGGGGCAACAGGAAGCGCAGCGACGGCGAGCGAGGCGTGGACGCGGCGGCGGCAGAGGTGGGGGTGTCCACCTCTGTGTCGTCGCTTGAGCCCGCCCTCAGGCGCGCCACTTCTGCGCGCACATTCCTGAGTTCGGCAGCCAGCAGGGCGGTGGTGGCGGCCCCAGGGGCGGAGGATGCGATCGCCAGGTCAAAGGCGGGCACGTCATCGTTCCCACCCCCAGTCGGCGTGCCAGCTGTCGAAACAGCAGCCGCCAGGGCGCGTTTGGCGGCGCGCAGGTCTGCCGCCAGTTTGGCGTTGGCGTCGGTCACGCGCTTGACGTCCAGCCGCAGGGCGGCCAGGCCGGCCGCTGTTTTGCTGTGGGCGGACGCGGCGTCCAGAGCTTCTGCCAGCCTCTTGTTGTCGGCGCGCAGGCCGGCGGCTTCGTCTCTCAGCGACTCGAGCATTTCACCGGCCGCAGCGACCGCGGGGGCGCGCTCGTGCAGTGCACGCAGCCTCGCGGCCAGGCGCGCGTTTTCGTGGGCCAGCGCCTGCGCAGCGGTGGCGACAGCGGCAGCACGCTCAACCGCGGCGGAGTCGGTGCCGACAGCCGCAGACGCGGTCAGCAGGGCTTCCTCCAGCTCGGCTTTTTCGGTTTCCAGGGTGGTGACGCGGGAGGCGAGCGCGGCAAGTGACGGGCCACCAGTGCTGCCCGCCGCCTGCTCCTCACTCGCCTCCAAGCCAGCCTCCGCCAACTCGTCCAGTGACACGCCCTGCGAACGCACGCGGGCCACCAGGCCGCCTGTTGCGTCTGTCAGCCCCGTCAAGGCAGCAGGCCCAGCCGCAGACGCGAGCTCTCGCAGCGCGCTCCACAGCCTCCGTTTTTCGTCCACGGCGGCTGCCTTGTCGGCTGTGAGAGCAGCCACGTCGGCCTCCAGCCCGGTGACGCGGCCTTGGAGGCGCTCCACGGTTTGCCACACGTTGCCCGAAAAGTCGGGGTCGTTGGCCAGGCCGCGGGTGGGGGAAGGCTGTGTGGGTTGTGTGTGGGTTGTGTGTGGGTTGTGTGTGGGTTGTGTGCCGACAACAGGTCTCCCTCTGCCCCCCACGTTGGGGCGCCCCAACGGGAACGCGTCGCGGGAGGGAAGGTGCTGGGGGGTGTCCGCATCGCGCAATCTTGGTTTTGTTGCTTTGCTCCCCCGAGCGACTCACCGACCGCGCGTGTGGGGCGGCGGCCTCCATGGTGTGTGTAGTGAGTGTGTTAGTGGTTGTATAGGGAGGGCACGTGTGAGTGTGTTGGCGCGTGCGCGCGGTGGTAAAGAGAGTGTCTTTGTGCTGCCTCCCGCCCGCAACTGACACACTTTTCTTTGTTTCTCTCGCCCCAAGACTCCGCACGACACACCCGCCCCAAAAACCAACACCCATACCCTACCCCCTCAGACACGCCTCTCCCTTCACCCCACTTAACCGCCCCATGGTCGCCCAACTGGCCGCCCTGGCCGTCGAGGTGGGCGGCCTGGCCGCCTCGGCTGACGCGCGCGCGGCCGACGCGGCCGCACTGGCGGCCCAGCTGGCGACGGTGCAGCAGGCAGAGTGAGTTGAAAGTGGGGTTTGCGTGTGTGTGTGCGTGTGCGCGCGGCCCCTCGTCGACCCCCCAACCTTGCCCTCACCACCCCCTCCACCCTCCCCAGAAAAACACTCACCACCCGCCTCGTCGCCACCTCGGACGCCGCCGCCGCCGCAGTCCAAGCCTCTGAAGCAGCCTCCGCGCGGGCGGCCGGTCTGGAGAGCGCGCTGGACGCGCTGCGTGGGCGCCTCGACGCGCGCTCGGCCGACGGTGACGCGGCGGCCGCTGTGAGTGCTGCGCGGGACGATGCCCTGGCCACCCTGACATCGCAGCGTAATGCTTCCCTGGCTGGAGCTGCCGCCGCCCAGTCCGAGGCGGCGGACGCGCGGGTCGCAGTAGCGCGTGTCAGCGCGCGCCTCGACGCGGTCGCGGCCGACGTGGAGGCCGCGGCGGCTACTTTGACCGCCGTGCAGGACGCGGTGGCCGCTGCCAACGCCACCCTAGCCTCCCACACCAACCGACTGGACGCCACCCTGGCGTCCGAGCACGCAGGCGCGGGCGCGCTGGAGCGCGCGCGCGCGGATGCAGCGGCCGCGCGCGCCCGGGCGGCCGACCTGCAGCAGGCTGTGAATGGGGCCCGCGGGGCGGCAGCGGCCGCCGAGGCGGCGGCCGCCGCGTCGGCGGCAGCGGCGACTGCTGCACGCGCAGACGCCGACGCGGCGCGGCGCGCGGCGGCCAAGCTGACGGCCGACCTGGCGACAGCTCACACGCAGCTGGGGGAGGCTGCGGAGGCGGCGGCTGCTGCGCGGCGGGCGTGGGTGGTCAAGGGGGGGTGGTTGGTGGGTGGTGGGGAGGGAGGGCCGGCCGACGGTGACGACGTCGCGGCTGTGGTGGCGGCTGGGGACGCGCCGCCAGCCCAGGGCAACGCTGCTCCATCCCCGCCACCCGCCCCTGCCGCCACCACGCTGGACGGCGTGGGCGAGCTGGAGCTGCTGGACGACCACCCGGGCGAGGGGGAGGCCAGTGCGGCTGTGGTTGCGTCTGCTGGTGCCACCACCACCACCACAACCACCGCGCCCTCCTTTTACGCGGTGTCCAGCGCTGGCAAGCGGTCGGGCAGCGGCAGCGCTGCTGGTGGACGGCGCGTGCGCCGGCAGCGGACGTGAAGAGGAGTGAAGGAGCGTCGTTTTCGTTTTTCGTCGGTCACTTTTCTTCTTTTGCAAAAAAACGGTGGAGCGGCCCCCCTTGCGTCTCGCCCCACCCCGTTCTCTCCGCACCACTGTGAATTGGGGCACGCACCCCACGCGTCTTGCCACACACGGCGCGCGCACCCCCCAGCCGGTTTTTTTTCAATGGCCGCGGGCGAGTGGCAACTGTGCGGCGACCGGTTTTACGAGAAGACGACGCTGTACCACCTGGACTGGGATGTGGACTTGGCCGACATGCGGTGCGTGTGAGTGGAGGGAAAGGGCAGGAGGCGGCGCGGGGGGCGCGCGTTGTGCGGCCCCATCGCTCCTGACCATCCGCGTCTACCTCTCCACACACTCACCAACCACTCCCACTCCCACCACACACGCAGCATCTCCCTATGCCGCTACGGCGGCCCCGTCGCCCTGCTGCGCGACGACCGCAAGCTGGTGCGCGTGCAGACGGGCGCCGATGCGCGCCCCCTGGTGCGCACCTACTCTGCGTCCGGCGCCCGCCTGGCCGAGTGGGAGTGGGATGGAGGCCTGGTGGCGGGCATGGGGTGGACGGATGAGGAGGACCTGTGCGTGGTGAGCGTGAGTGGGGGCGCCAAACTGTACACCCCCCTCGCCGACGAACCCCCGCGCACCCTGACCCTGGGGTCGGACGCGTTCAAGGATGGCGTGACCAAGACCGCGTTCTATGGTTCGGGCTTTGTGGCGTTGACGGGCAGCAACGCCCTGCTGTGCGCGGATGGCGCTCCGCCCTCGGCGCGCGTCGCGCCCCTGTCCCCCCCTCCGCGCGGCAGGGTGACCGCCCTGGCGGCGCTGCCCCCCCTGCCCGGCACCACGAGTGGCGTGCGGGCGGTGGTGGCGGTGGCGAGTGAAGAGGGTGGCGCCCCTTCCTCTCTCGCCACCTGCGATTCAGGCGGCACCATCGTCGTCGCCACCTCCCCCTCCCCCTACGCCCACGTCGCCGCCTCCCCGTGTGGCGGCTTTGTGGCGGCCGTCACTGACGACGGCCGGCTGACGGTGTGGGGGGCCTCGTTTGGGGCGCCGTTGAGTGAGTTTGCGGCGGCGGGCGGCGCCACCCCCCCCCACCGGCCTCGCGTGGTGTGGCGCCGACTCTGTCCTCCTGCTGTGGCCCGGCCTCGCACTGATGGTGGGCCCCTACGGCGACTGGGTTAAGTTTGAGACAGGAGGGGTGGAGGATGGCGGCGGCGGAGACACAAGCATCGTGGCCGCTGTTTCCGACGTCGACGGCGCGCGCGTCGTCACGCGCACCACGCACGCCCTCATCCGCCGCGTCCCGGACGAGCTGGCCGCCACCCTGGCCCCGGGGTCCACCGCGGCGTGCGCCACGCTGGCGGACGCGCGGCGCGCGCTGGACACGGGGGACGCGGCGGGCGCGGCGCGGTTGAGGGGGCTGCCGCGGCGAGCACTGCCGCGCGCGGCGGTGTGGTGCGCGGCTGCGGCAGCGGCATCGCTGAAACGACGACAACAGAGCGAGCTGCTGAAGGCGGCCGTGCTGGGCGTGTCGTTTGCGTTGGGTGGGGGGACGGAGGAAGGTGGGGATGGTGGTGACTGTGACGCGGTTGCGACCGACGGCGACGACGCCGGCCTCACCGACCCAACAGCCGGCCAATCACTCACTCAAGCCACCCGCACCGCGGCCCGTGCCGTGACGTCCACGGTGGCCAGGCTGCGCGTGCTGCGCGCTGCGCGTGAGTCGTCAGTTGGCCTGCCTTTGACCGCAGCCCAAGCACACGTGCTGGGGGACGAACCTTTAGTCGCCCGCCTGGCCCGACGCCGCCACCACGCGCTGGCCCTCAAGGTGGCGTCCCTGCTGCGCGTGCCGGGGGGGCCGGTGGCTGCCCACTGGGCGGCCGCGGTGATTGCGTCGCCCGCGGCGGCGGGCGTGCCTGATGGTGTGCTGGCGGCTCGGCTGACTGGTCAGCTGAGTGCTGTGAGTGGCGTGCGATATGGCGCGCTGGCGTCGTCCGCAGCTGCAGCAGGGAGGCGTGCGCTGGCTGCGGACCTTTTAGCCGCCGAACCCGACGCGGCAGCCCGCGTGCCCCTGCTCCTAAGGCTGGGCGACGGCGCGCGCGCCCTGGATGCCGCCCTCAAAGCGGGCGACGCAGACTTGATCGGCAGCGTGGTGACGGGGTCGCGCACTGACGATGGTGTGCGGGCTGGGGTGAGGGCGAGTGCCGCCGCGCGCGAGCGGTCGTCGAACTCGATGGCGTCGCCCCTGATCCTGCCGACCTGGACGCCCTCCTCGGCTCCGCCGCCGCAGCCAACGCGCGTGCGGTCGCTGCACTGGCCTCTTCTGCTGCCCACGCGTTGACAGCCGTGACCGCGCGACGCGCCGCGGGCGCGTCGCGCTCGGAGCGCGACGCGGCGGCCGCGAGTGCGGCCGCGCTGGACGCGGCCGCGGGGCACCTGCCCACCGGCTCCTTGCGCGCCGCCCTGGCGACGGAGGGCGCCGCCCTGCGCCGCCTGCAGCTCTCCCTGGAGGCCAGCACCGGCCACGCCATGCTGGTGGGGCTGAGCGCGGCTGACACCGCGGCCGCGCTCCTGGCCGTCGGCGACGAAGCCGCCGCCCTGCAGGTCAAGGCCAAGGCCGGCCTGTCCGACAAACGCTACGCCTGGTTGCGCGCCCGCCACGCCATCGCGGCCAAAGACTGGGATGCGGTGGATGCCATGGTGGCGGCGGCAGGGAGGAAAAGTGCGGCGCTGCTGCCACCAGACGCTGTCGCTGCCGCCGCCAAAGCCGCCTGCGCCCCCACCACTGTCCTCGCCAAGCTCATCGCCCGCATGCCGGACGGTGTGAGCAAGATGGAGGCGCTGGCTGCGTTGGGACTGGGTGGCGGAGCTTCCTCTTCGGCCGCCACCGCGCTGCACGCGTCGGCCGACCTGCGGGCCCGGGTGGCAGGGCTCGTGGAAGGCGGCACCGGCGCACTGTGGCAGCTGGGCGGCCGGTTTGGGTTTGGGGGGGCGGGTGGGTAGAGAGAGTGGGAGGTGTAGTGTAGAGGTGTGTTCATCGCGCCAACCGTTTTGTTTCATGGTTTGCAAGTTTCTCTTTTGTCTCCACGCACGCACGAAAAAGCCAGGAATGGGGTCGCCTCTGGTCTGGCGCCACGTGGCCAGACCAAACGAGTGGCGGTGTGGAAGGTGGGTGGGGATGTTGGGGGTTGACCGCGCCGCAGGGAGGGGCTGAATAAAAAAGTGAAAAAAAGGAAAGCAAGTCGCTCCCCTTGAATGTAAAAAACACAGGCCGTGTGTGTGCGTAGCTCATGACGGTTTCGTCTGTGCTGTGTGTGGCGCGCGAGCGGGCGCACTCACAGACCCACTTTTCAACATTCCCCATCACTTGCCCGCCGCGCACCCGGGCGGCGGCGCGGCCGAGCACGTGCACGCCGGGTTCCACCCGGTGGCTGTGCAGCACGAAGTGAAGGGGACGGAGGCGCCCCCGTTGGTGGCGGCCCAGGACCACCCGTTCCAGGTGGACGAAAACTTGGAGGTGGGGTCGAGCGTGGCCACCGCACACCCAAACTGGCACCACGTCGCGGGAAAAGTCTGCGGCGTGGACGCGCCGCCCGCGTAGCAGTCGCCAAACAGGGTGGGCCACCCCGCCTTGCCCCAGTGCAGGCGGCCGCCGCAGGCGGGGTCGAAGACGAGGGCGGAGAAGACGGCCAGGAAGTCTTCGTTCGTCTTTTTGGAATCATACGAGATGTGGTCCTCCATGTTGAAGTACATGACAGGTTCGGAAGGGTAGAGACGGCCCGCCGTGTTGCCAGGCCCGGCCCCCGCCGAGTTGGAGGGGGACAGCAGGGCGTCGTCGGACGAGGTGAAGCGGACAAGGGCGGGCGCGCGGAACCCTTTCGCCGCGCCCTGGGGACCGTACAGAATGGTGCCTAGCTTGGCCAGGCACGTGCCCGCGCGCGAGATGGGGACGGCGGCTTCGTACTGGTCGTACGCGTTGATGGCGTTGTAGATGTTGGAGATGGGGGCTGCAGTGGTTGGGAGGGTGGGGGTGGGGGGGGGTGATGTCAGTAGGGACTGCAGCAGCAGCAACACGGCGCCTCCTCCCTTCCGTCTTCCGTCCACATCAAAACCACCACCACCCATTCCCTCTCACTCACCCAGCTGGGCCGCGTACGCGGCGCGCGCGCTGAACACGCCGGTGACGACGTTGATGCCGACGGCCGACCCCAGGATGGTGGAGAAGGTGACGTTGCCCGGGTCGGCGAGGTAGAGGGGGTTGGGGGGGACGGCCACGGCTTTGATGTACTGTTGGAGGTGGTGAGAAAGGGGTGGAGGGGATGGAGGGTGGAGGTGTGGTGAGAGGTGTGAAGAATAACAGCCCGCCCTCCCCACCCCTCTCCCCTCCTCTCACCTGGCGGTACGACCCCTCCGGCGGCGCATCATTGGTCACCGCGTTGATGTAAACCTCGGTCGCCGCAATCTCGGCTGCCTGCTTGGGCGCAAACAGGCCCCCGTTGCCCGCGATCGTTTGTTGGATCGCTTGATCCTTTGGCAGCGTCATGCTGGGCACGCCCTCGGGCACCGTCCCATTGAAGTCGGGGGGGAACCAGTCGGGCGCGGTCGTGTTCTTCTTGTCCGCCACCCAGGCGGGGGCAGGTTTGCCGGCCTTGGTATACGCGCGCTCCACAGCCCACGCGATCGCCGACGCGGCGGCGCGCCACGCGGCGCGCACGCTGGCCAGCTCGGTGGCCGTCTTGATGTCAGCGTCGGCGGGGAGGCGTTGGTAGGTCACCTTCCAGGCGGCGGAGATGGGGAGCATGGGGAAGTACTCGGTTTCGTCCAGCTGGTTGCAGAGGGAGGGTGGGGTGGTGGGTGGGGAGGGTGGGTGGTGGTGCGGTTTCAACCCTCTGCTGCCTCCGCCTCTCTCACTCCCTCTCTCCGCCTTCTTCCTTTCTCATGCCTCCCCCATCCATCCACCCTCACCCCACTCACCGGAGCCAAAGCCGCCACGACAGCCGGATCGTTCGGGTTGTTGCCGCTGGCCGCCATCGCCGCCACGTACGCGATCTGCACGGCCGTCACGTCGGCCGTCATGGAGTCGTACGTCACCTTGACCGTGGTGCGGCGCACAGGCACAGAGGGCGTCACCTTGAGAGTGAGCTGGGTGACGATGCCTAGGCGGCCGACGGAGGTGATCGCGGCGCAGAACAAGTACCCATCCGCCGGCGTAAACGTCCTCAAACTGCCGTCCGCCAACGCCAACTGAATAGCAGTCACCTGCTGGGACAGGGAGCCATACTTGAGGGAGGAGCCGTGGGTGGAGGTGGCCACCGCGCCGCCGATCGTTTGGTCAGTGTACCAGGGGAACGCTTCCAGCGTCCAGCCGACGGGGGAGGCGCCGTGGGTGCACTGGTTGAGCCAGTCCAGCAGGGTGCGGACGCCGACGCCAGCAAGGACGGTGACGGTTTGGGAAGCTTCATCCAGGGACCAGGGCAAGTCTTTTTTGCCGTAGCCCAGGGGAGGGGCGTCAGGGGGGACCTGATACTGCCCCGGCTTCTGGGAGTACATGTAGAGCACGGACGGGATTTCGGTCAGGACGACATCAATCGCGTTGTCGTTGGTGCCGGCGCAAAACTGTTCCTGCCACCACGAGTGGCCGACGCCGACGGCCTTGACCTTGGGAAAGGAGGCAATCAGGTTGGTGACCTCGGCCAGCGTTTTTGGGCGGCCGACGCGCACGTTGGGGTCGCACCGGAAGAATCCTAGAGAGGGGAGGGTGGTGTGTGTGTGGGGGGCGAGGAGGGTGGGTTGAGAGAGCAACGGGGCGACGTCGCCGCCCGCGGCCGCAGGGTCTGCGCACCACACGTCGCGCGGGCGGGCGACAGTCCACACAGCTCCCCCTACCGGCCGATTTACACACACATGTGCGTATGTCAGTGGCATGGCAGGAGGCGGGCGTCCAGAACGCGGGGAGTGCGGGGCGACAGCGCGAGCCGCATGCCAATGCGCGCGCGCGACCGCTGCAAAAGACCGCGCGCAGGCTCGTTGCCGCCGCCTCCACCCCATAACGCCCACGCAGACAGCCTTGGACGAGTGTTTGGCAGCCTGTGTCAGCGTGAGATGCAGACGGCCGCTGCCGTTGCGCGCGGGCGCCCAGTCCTTTCGACTCTGCACCGTCCCATGCGAGCCTCGTCTCTCCCCGTCGCTCTCCCAACCCCCCCATACCTTGCGCATTACCCATCACAAACGGCAGCGAGGTAAAGTGAGACGCCGCCACGGGGGAGTAGCGCCCCGGCCACGCGTTCTTAAGGCCGTACTGGGGGGGGGAGGACGGCGGCGCCGTGCCCTGGGGCAGGGAGGCGGAGGCCAGGGTGGCGGCCGCCAGAAGGCAGACGACAGTGCGCATGGTGGCGTGTGTGCGCGGTGCGCGCGTGTGTGTGTGCGTGTGCGGTGGGGAGGGGGGCAGGGGGGCGGCGCGCCTTGGAGAGGAAACGGTTGCACGTTCACGCTCTGTGTGCCGAGGGAGACGCGGCTTCCTTCTCCCACGTCCTCTCTCTCCCACGCAGTCTTTTCTTGGGGCGTCAAAGAGTACGAGCGCTTGCCCGCGCTCATGGACAGTTGTTTCGTCGTATCCAGAGCTCTCGACGTCAGGGAAACTTGTTTCTTTTGTGGGTTAGGGGTAGGGGTAGGGGTAGGGGTAGGGGTAGGGGTAGGGGTAGGGGTAGGGGTAGGGGTAGGGGTAGGGGTAGGGGTAGGGGTAGGGGTAGGGGTAGGGGTAGGGGTAGGGGTCGGGGTCGGGGTCGGGGTCGGGGTAGGGGTAGGGGTCGGGGTAGGGGTAGGGGTCGGGGTCGGGGTCGGGGTCGGGGTCGGGGTCGGGGTCGGGGTCGGGGTCGGGGTAGGGGTCGGGGTCGGGGTAGGGGTCGGGGTCGGGGTCGGGGTGGGGGTCGGGGTGGGGGTCGGGGTCGGGGTGGGGGTCGGGGTCGGGGTCGGGGTCGGGGTGAGGGGTAGGGTTAGGGGCAGGGGTAGGGTTAGGGGCAGGGGTAGGGTTCGGGGCAGGGGTAGGGTTCGGGGCGTGGGGGTCGGGGTGGGGGTCGGGGTGGGGGTCGGGGTGGGGGTCGGGGTCGGGGTGGGGTAGGGGTCGGGGTTAGGGGCAGGGGTAGGGTTAGGGGCAGGGGTAGGGTTAGGGGCAGGGGTAGGGGTAGGGGCAGGGGTAGGGGTAGGGTTAGGGCTAGGGCTAGGGGTAGGGTTAGGGCTAGGGCTAGGGGTAGGGGTAGGGGTAGGGGTAGGGGTAGGGTTAGGGGTAGGGGTAGGGGTAGGGGTAGGGTTAGGGTTAGGGGTAGGGGTAGGGTTAGGGTTAGGGTTAGGGTTAGGGTTAGGGTTAGGGTTAGGGTTAGGGTTAGGGTTAGGGTTAGGGTTAGGGTTAGGGTTAGGGTTAGGGTTAGGGTTAGGGTTAGGGTTAGGGTTAGGGTTAGGGTTAGGGTTAGGGTTAGGGTTAGGGTTAGGGTTAGGGTTAGGGTTAGGGTTAGGG